>CM039313.1:49341731-49710116 GCA_022316695.1 Camellia oleifera | reverse complement strand
CTATTTTGATGTGTTTGGTTTAGCTTATAACTTTTTGAAAGTCAGAAATCAGTTTATTCTTTGAGTGGGGCAGGAGATGCTTAATTTATAAGTCAGAAATCAGCTTATGTTCATAGTTATAAGCTATAAGCTGTTTAGGCATATAAGTACTTTCCCACAACTCTATCAAACAGGGCCAAAATATTACATTTAACCCATAATCATTATATTCTTTTTTAAAAAAAAAATTAAAAACATCAATTTTTTTAATCAAAATTTTTAATTCTAAACTAAAATAAAAAAAAAATTAAAAAATTAAAAAATCAATCCATTTTTCAAAACGGAGCCTATGTGAATTTAGCACCACCCATAGATTTATGGACTCCACAAATGCCAAGGTGGGCAACAAGCCAATCTGATTTCAAATCCCATCCTCCCCATTTGGTTCCAAACAAAACAGGGACCCAATAAAAAAAAAGGAAAAAGAAAAAAGAAAAAAATTATTACGGCGCATGTTAGCGAAAACCCTAGGAAGGATTCTTCCTGGTGTGACACTAGTGTTGGCAAAGTCGCATCCAGCCAGAGCCAGCCCTACAATATCCACCACCACCACCATATCCACACTCCCCAAATATCATCTTCTCCACAACGCCACTCTCATTCACCTCACCTCACAACATATACACTCCCAATCTTTCAGCCTAGTAGGGCTTCGATTCGTAGAAATGGACGCAGCACCACAAGAAGTCCACAACAACAGAGAAGCTTTCCGTCAGGCGGTGGTGAACACGCTCGAGCGCCGCCTCTTCTACATCCCCTCTTTCAAGATCTATCGCGGCGTCGCTGGCCTCTACGACTACGGCCCTCCTGGTTGCGCCGTCAAGTCCAATGTCCTCGCTTTCTGGCGTCAAGTCAGTAATTTCATTTCCCAATTTTTTTTTTTTAAATTTTAAATTTTAAAATTTCATTACTAAACTACTAATTTGATTTTTTGGTCCTAAAGTTTGTGATTTCACAAGCTCATGTAATTCAAATTATTCAATTAATTTGATTGTAAAAAAATGTCATTTCAAAGTTTTAAACTTATTTAACAAACACCTATCAAATCAAGCTTAACTGGTCTTCAATTGGACCAACATGAGCTGAAATCAGAAACTTTATGGACTAAATAGACGAAATTGATAATTTATTTGCTGATTGCTTGCTGCTGTAGCACTAGGTCACTCTTAATGGTGGAGGTTGCTATTAATTTATATTGTTCATAGGATAGGACTTGTAAATTGAATTCTGAATTTGCTGTGTTTGCACTTGCTACACAGTTGTTTTCATGTTTTGTTTGCCTTCACGATAGAGATGTAAATGCTAACTGCTTATTTACATGATTTTTTTTTTAAAAAAAAGTTACGCGTTGCGGTGCAATGCATTATGCATGGATCATCTTATTAGTATAATGTATGCTACGTCGGGAGGCAAATCAGGAATGGGGGAGGCTTATTAATTCTTTTTAGAAGTTAGAACCATTTGTTGAATAATTTTGTCTGCTTCTATGTTAGTTCAGAGCTTGTTGGCTGTTGTTATTCAACATTAGTTTAGACTAAATTGGTGGGCGGGGACAATGTGCACATAAAAAAGAAGATATCACATGGAAACTCAATTACATGTAATTGACTGGAATTAACTGTCCAGACTGAATTTTGTGGCCTTAAGTCTTCTATACATCTTTGTTTTGTTTTGTTGTTATCCTTCTTTAATCTCTCTAGTTCGCTACAATTTGCTGCGTGCTGATGGTCCGCACCTTTTTTTGAGTTTAGTGAATATTACAATATCATGGTTTGTTCCTTTTTCAGCATTTTGTTCTGGAAGAAAACATGTTGGAAGTCGATTGCCCGTGTGTTACACCAGAAGTTGTGCTAAAGGCATCAGGTCATGTTGATAAGTTTACTGACCTCATGGTTAAGGATGAAAAGACTGGTACATGTTATCGTGCTGATCATTTACTCAAAGATTTTTGCAAGGAGAAACTCGAGAGAGATCCTAATATCACAATGGAGAAGGCCTCGGAGTTTAGGCATGTTCTTGCTGTATTGGACGATCTTTCTGAAGAAGAATTGGGTGCAAAGATTAAGGAATATGGTATTACTGCTCCTGATACTAAGAACCCTCTGTCTGCTCCATATCCATTTAACTTAATGTTTCAGACCTCTATAGGTCCATCTGGTTTGAGCCCTGGGTAAGAATACTTTTATCATACTTACATTGTATTTTCATAACTTGCAATACATCTGTAATGAGCTTTTTCTTTAAATTGTTTAAAATTCATATTGCCTTGTCCATTTTGTACCCGATGCGTTACTTTCTAAGAAGCACGGACATAGATACGGATCTGGACCTAGGACACGGATACGGATCTGGACCTAGGACACGGTGATTTCAAAAAAATGGAGACACGGACATAGCGCAGATATGACAATAAAATATGTTTTCATATATTTTTATTTTCTATCTAGATTAATATTACATTCATAAACAATCAATATTAACAAAAACTAACTTTAATTATTATTGTTTTTTAAAAAGCACTTTTAAATTAATACTTATAATTTATATCTTTTTTTATGGGTGATCTATTAAGTATTTAAATTTAAGAAAAAAATAATAAACATTCAGCATTCATCCGAAGCTCTAAAGAAAATGGGAGAAAAGACAACTTGGCATGCCCCTGGTGTGTCCCCTGAAAATAAATTAATTAAATAAGGGGACACGCCATGTGGTGTGTCCCATATTTGTCCCTACCATGTCGGCGTGTCCGACATGGATACGGCACTTATTTTGAAGCGTCAGTGCTTCAACTTACTTTTTTCATGATTTCCCACTGTAATATGCTGCAGGTATATGCGCCCTGAGACAGCACAAGGCATTTTTGTGAACTTCAAGGATTTATACTACTATAATGGCAACAAGCTCCCTTTTGCTGCTGCTCAGATTGGTCAAGCTTTTAGGAATGAGGTTTCATTTGTCTCTAACTGGTGCATTTATTTGCATGAATATCCTTGGCCGTTTGTGGCTTAGGTTGCATTTATTTTGTCATTGGAAGTGAATTTTTAACTGACCCATTGTTCTAGCTCATCATGTATATGGTGCTGGTTGTCAATGGCTGCAATAGTTTAGTAAAAGGTGTAGGATAAAAGGAGATGTCATAGTAACAATAACAGTGGTAGTGGTGCTAGCACTAGCAATAGAAGTGGTAATATGAGAAGTAGTTTGGTTTAGGTGCCACTATTATTGTTGATTACTTACAATATAATTCAAAGAAAAATGTGGATCAAAGAAAAATGAATTGTTTGAACTGACAGTAAGAAGAAGTAACATGAAAAATGATCTTTTTATGATCAATGCATTTTTTTTTCAACATTTGTAGTAGTGGTATATTATAAGTTATATCCAGTTCTTCTCAGTTTCTTCCACTACCTTTTAGAGTTATAATTAGAGCATGATGCGGAAATGTTATTTGAACATTTTTCTACAAATGATGAATCCAATTGAAATCTGGCATTGATTTCAAAATATTGCAGATATCTCCTCGCCAAGGTCTGCTAAGAGTCCGTGAGTTTACATTGGCTGAAATAGAACATTTTGTGGATCCTGATGATAAGTCACACCCAAAATTTTCTGAAGTCTTAAACTTGGAATTTCTAATGTTCCCAAGGGAAGACCAGGTGTCTGGACAATCTGCAAGGACAATTCGCCTTGGTGAAGCAGTTTCTGAGGTTGGCTTGACTTGTACCATTCTAACAGTCTTGCTCCTCTCTTTCTTTCACCTTAAAAAGCAATTACTTGGTTCCCAACTCATCGGGTGTTTAATTTGTTGGTTAGGGCATTGTCAACAATGAAACGCTGGGCTATTTTATTGGGAGGGTATATTTATTCTTGACATACCTTGGTATAGATAAGGAACGATTACGATTCCGGCAACATCTTGCAAATGAGATGGCACACTATGCTGCAGATTGTTGGGATGCTGAGATTGAATGCTCTTACGGATGGATTGAATGTGTTGGTATCGCTGATAGATCTGCATATGATTTGCATGCCCACACGGTATGAACTCTATGATCTTTTTGAGGAAAAATGTTAAACTATTACAGACCTGTCAAATCTAATTTTTATTTGCTTAATTACTAATTTGTGTGATAGGAGTCTCACAAAAAAAATAAAATTATGATAAAAATTGACAAATATGAAAAGACCAATAAGACAAAAGCTTTGTTTGTGATATTTTATTCTAGAAGATTGCCTGAAAAAATAACGTGAATCATATCCTGGTCTTCTGAGGAGTTCTCTTTATTTCTTTGTTGTAGGATAAAAGTGGTGTGCCCCTTGTGGCAGCTGAAAAATTTTCAGAACCTAGAGAAGTGGAGGTAACTCTCTTTATCTCTGTTGATATATATATTGTGTCTAATAAAATTCTTATAAACCAATTTTACCTTTGATTCAGAAACTTGTTATAGCTCCAGTGAAGAAGGAGCTGGGCCTTGCATTCAAGGGTGATCAGAAGATGGTGGTTGAAGCATTGGAGGTATAGTACAAATTGTTTGTTAGGCAATGATTTGATGGAAATTGACTTGATTCTTTGTTTCATAATTGGTGGCTTAATACTTTGTGTCCGGCACTGTATTGCATGTTTGGTGGCCTTTTAAAATTTCTTTCCTTATTCATTTTGGAGGTAGAGAAGCAAAAAGACAAATGAGATCTATACCTTGTAGATTTCTTAAAATGAAAAGTTTGCTCACAATAACGGAGGCCAAGTTTCTGCCTCTGCTGTCATGAATTACAATTATGAAGGTCTCAACATTTTCTGTTTGCCTGCAGGCAATGGGTGAAAAAGAGGCTATGGAAATGAAAGCCACTTTGGAGTCTAAGGGAGAGGTACAGTTCACTGTGTGCACACTTGGCAAAGATGTCAGTATAATGAAGAACATGGTGACAATCTCTAAGGAGATGAAGAAGGAACATCAGAGGGTTTTCACACCATCAGTAATTGAACCATCTTTTGGTATTGGGAGGATAATTTACTGTCTTTATGAACATTCCTTCTATACAAGGCCTAGTAAAGGTGGGGACGAACAGTCGAATGTTTTCCGTTTCCCGCCACTTGTGGCACCTATAAAATGCACTGTGTTCCCATTGGTTCAGAATCAGCAGTACGAGGAAGTTGCTAAACGCATTGCCAAATCATTAACTGCTGCCGGGATCTCATATAAGATTGACATAACAGGTATGCAACACATGTAGGTATAAAGTAAGCATGTTGACTGCCTGTTTTATTTTGCAAATATCTTCAAAAGTTATTGAGGTCTGAAAATGTAGGCGTAATTAAAGTTGTTTATTTCAGTTTCTGTTGGATTTGGGTTGAAATGGCTTTACCCATGATGAGATGGTGTTCTACTTGCTTAGGTTGAGGCATGGTTTTACACACAAACACACTGAAGTTTGATGCTATTTTTACTGTAACTTGAAGGGTATACTTTTTTTTTTTTTTTTTCTAGACCTAAAAATTTTAAACTGATCATGGAAAAATGGTTTGAGAGGCAAATGACAATATAGTACAGAATTAAAATCATGTAAATTTTCAGCTTCTATATCCAGATAGATATTGATCTCTTTATGTTAACAGACGGTGAAGTTGTAACTCACATTATGTTCTGCTAATTGTTCATGAGGTAAGGTATAGACGACATATTTTCTGGAATTTCCTGTGTCTGCCTGTCCCATCTTTACGCTGCACTCCTTTTCCCCCCTTTCTTTTTCATTTTTTTATTGCATAAGTGAATTGCTTTAAGAATAATTGTTAAGTAGGTTTCGAGTACTGGAGAAAATGGATCCATGTAGTTGGTTCTTAAGTAATTTGAACCAAGCCTTGTTGAGTTGAGTTGAGTTGATCTGTCATGCTATTCTTGTTTTTCACAATTCCTTCCATTTTGGGGTGGTTTAGGATATAGGATTTTTGGCTAAAAAAGCCAAAACACCAAAACCTTTGGGGTGCATAAAAAAAATCTGGCTATACCAGTGTAAAAAAACCAATGTACCCTCATATGTACCTTTTTTTTGGACAGTTAAAACAATGGTAAAATGGTAATTTTAGGCAAAATCCAAAATATCACATCTCAGCCTTTTACATTTTTCCATACAACTGAAAAATCCATTCCCATAATTGTTTTTCACCTCACAATAAAAAAGCTAAAAAGCCACTAAAAAATCCAAACCCCAAACACCCACTTTTGTGTCCTCAATTATTGGCTGTTCAACTCTTCTCGTGATGCATTCTTCATTTTTTGTTTTGTCTCTTTTTATTTCATTAGTTGTTATTTCAGGTTTAAGAGAATTGGCCTTGTTTTGTTTGTCTCTTGAGAGACAATTTTTGAGAAAAAATTTCGTCCAAATCCACTTCTCTTTCCTACACATTAATCAATCACTTCTTCTCTCTCCTCTCTCCTCTCACATCCTATACATCAATCAATCATTTTTCTTCACACTCTTCTATTCAACTACACCAAAAAAAAAAAAAATAAAAAAATAAAAAAAATTAAGATCATGCAAAATTCCAAAACTACAAAACTATTTTCAAAACATACAACTAAACAAATTTTCAAATTTTGTAAACTCTTTTTAGAAAATTATTTTTCAAAATTGTTTCACAAATACAAACCAAACATGTCCTTAATGTCTCCCTATTGAATTCTACAGACTTGCTTTAGTGCTCTGATTATATTTGGTGAGAACAAGTTTTCTAGTTAGATAGAAGTTTCCGAACTGGGTTACACATTTAGACTAGATGTGTCTTTGTCAAAACCATTCCAAGGATTCTGGAAATGCTTTTGCTTTGTTTGGTGTTTATTTGTTTGAGGGAATGGATGAGAAAAGCGAAAGGAAGGAAAAGAAAAATCAAATTAGAGACTCCAAATTCCTTGTTTATGTTTGGTTAGAGCAACTCCAATGGTTAATGCTATAATAGCTTTGCTAAAGCTATAATTTGGCATGCTACAGTAGCAAAATACCAAAATGTTGCAATGTTGCCACAGGGTAATGCCATTTTGGTACAATGCTAACCAACTTTCCCTCCCTTCTTAGGTGGTGTTGGGGGTTTGTTTTTTTGAGTGATTTTTTTGTTTTTTTTTGTCTTTTGTGATCTTTTTAAATTTTATTTTATTTTATTTTTATTTTTATTTACGTTCTATGCGACCCAAAATGTTTTTAAAAAATTAAAATATTGAAAAAAATTTAGATCTTTCTATTCACCCACCATTTACATACCATTAAAAAAATGGGCAAATTATAAATTACCAATAGGTCCTACTTTTGGGACTTATTACCCATTAAGTCCTATTGGTAAATTTATTAGTCTATCTTGTTTTTATGAATAAATTTACAGTGATAAATTTATTAATAGGACTTAATGGATAATAAGTCTTAAAAGTAGGACTTATTGGTAAGTATCCTTAAAAAAATTGAAAAAAAATATTAACAATCATTCTCATATACTATTATGATCTATTAAAACCAACCATTTTTGAATACATACCTATAACCCACTTGGTAGGTACGTTTTCAAGAATGGTAGGTTTCAATAGGTCAGAATAGGAGTGTTCATGGGTCAGTTTGGCAATAAATTTAGAACTAATTCAATCATAGTTTTTGAACCCATAACTAAACCAATGATGCACTAGAACCAATCCAACCCAATCCAATGTAGCTCTGGTTATAACTACGGTTCCACTATATTAAAAATAAGTGAATCAATAAATAATAAGTAATTAAAAATAAATAAGTCTTTAACATTTAAACATAACACTAGTAAAAAGTAAAATATTGTTTAATGCAAACTAATACAAATTAAATCCAACTAAAACTTACATAATCAATACAAAATAAATCCATTAGTACAATTAATACAAATTAAATCAATTTTGAAATCCAACTCAATCTTCTAGGACTAACTTTGTTCATCTAATAATTTTTGTATGTTGGAAATTATTAGGTGCAATCAAGTTCATTGTAATAGACCAATTATGTGAAGACATTAATATAAATAAAATTTTAAAAAATATATATAAATGGGTTCGGTTTTCGGGTTGGTTCGGTTTAAGCAAGGCGTAAACTAAGAACCATGGTTTGGTAATTTGAAGAACCAGAACCAAACCAATGCACTAAAAAACCAACCCAACCCAACCCAACCCAACCCAACCCAAAGAGGTCGATTTGGTTTGGTTTTTCAGTTCATTGCGTAATTTGAACACCCATAGGTCAGAATAGTATATTGGAATGGTAGTATTTTTTTTTTTTCAATTTTTTTAATGTTATGTAAAGGGTGGGTGAAATAGAAGCTATGAAGCACGGACACCTCTCCGAAAGGAGCGTATGAGTGTCGGACATAAACACGCGCCAGACATGTGGTGGACACGTGTTGGACACTCTATGGGAGGTGTCTCCTTTCTTTTTTTTTTTGAATTTTTTTGCAGTCGGACAGGTTTGGGACACGCAACGACACGTTTTGGACACTTATAGGGTACAAAATGTAATTTCAAAACTTGTAAATGGGGTAAAATGTGTAAAAACACAAAATTTTGCTTTCCTAAACTAAACCCTAACGTCGACAAAGAGAAAGGGAGGAGAAAGAGAAGAGAACCGAGGTGAAGAAAAACTTGAACCTGTTGAAGCTCAAGAGGGTGAAGAACTAGTCGGTCGATCTAGGGCTTCGAGGTATGTCCATTCTTCTTTTTTGCTTCTTTTTTCTTCTTCTCTCTTCAGTTTGATGGTCTTTGAAGGTCCTCTCTCTCTCTCTCTCTCGCAGTTCATTACTCTCTCTCTCTTTGTTTTTCGCAGTTCATCACTCTCTCTCTCTCTCTCTCTCTCTCGCCCTCCGCATCGTCTCTTTCTTTTGTATTTTTCTTTTTCCTTTTATAGTCCCTAATTAAAGATATTTGTATTAAAATACTTTTTTTTTAATGACAAACTTTACTTTGTTTGATTTATACCCGATCATACTCCCTTTTTTCCCATCTTTTTATTTTTTCTATTTTTTTTGGTATTCTTGTTTGCTTAACCTAAACATACAT
This sequence comes from Camellia oleifera, assembly GCA_022316695.1. Classification (NCBI taxonomy): domain Eukaryota; kingdom Viridiplantae; phylum Streptophyta; class Magnoliopsida; order Ericales; family Theaceae; genus Camellia; species Camellia oleifera. The sequence goes on along the minus strand of CM039313.1, from coordinate 49,701,024 downwards.
AACACTAATTATTTTTATTTATTGGAAAAAATTAATTTGTTAAATGTTTTTATTAATTTTTTAGTGTTATTTTGCATGTTTAATTACCTTCCAATGTTTTTTTAAAATTTTTTTTTTTCGATATAATAAATAAAATTATATATATTGAATGTGTCCCCAGCATGTTGTGTCTTTCGTTTTTTGAAAATTTGCGTGTCCGTGTATTTACGTCGTGTCTCATATCCGTGTCCGTGCTATGTAGAATAGAAGGATCTAAATTTTATTTCAGTATTTAATTTTTTTGGTTTGTCTAATTGTGCAGAACATGAGCTTATAATTTAAAAAAAAAAAAATTTAAAAAAGATTATGAACGCCAAACAAAATCAATAAAAAAAATACTCAAAAAACTAAACCCAAACACCATCTAAAAAAGAGAGGGAAATTTGCCAAAATGGCATGTCACCAATGTGGCAACATTGCTATAATTGGGCATTTTGTCATTGTAACCTGCCAAATTATAGCTTTGACAATGCTATTATAGCATGAACCATTGGAGTTGCTTTTAGTGTGGAAAAATGATGAGAAGAAAAAAATAGGCAGTTCTCAAAAATCCATTTTCTTGTTTGGTTACCCATAGAAAAATGGATAGGCACACATGATTTCTCTTGCATCTTCTGGTTCTTTGCCTCAATGTCAACCATGCCAATGCAATGGAAATTCAATCCTCTCAAAGCAACGATCATATTAAGTGAAAAAGAGAACATTGAATAGAAGCCAGTCAAGAAGACCCAAGTCTTTTTCATGTTCCCTTAAGACGGTGTTCTTCATTAGTGACCTAATCTATGAGGTATGTCATGTTCTTTTGCTTTTTGTAACCATGTCATAGGTGCTTGTAGACGTTGAGAGAAGTTTTCTTCATGGTGGTATTACATGGGTTGTGCAATATTTAGATTAATCCTATGTAGTGTTGTTTGTAGTGATGTACAAACTCTTGGACATACTTTGCTTTTTGAGTAACCTATTGATGCATTTTATGCTTTACTAAAAAAAAATGCAGGATCCATACATGGCGTTAAGCTTTTGTAAATTTGTAGATTCTTTGCATGAGCTTAATGAGTAATGGTGTCTCAAGTGATATGTTGTTTTCTTCTTGGTTAATAGTATAATATAACTCATTTGATTTCCCTTTCCGCCAGAGATAGCGGAACTCATTTTTTTTATGATGTATATTGGCAGGATTTGATGAACTTGGTGACTAACTAATTTTATACAAATGGGGTCATATTGCAGGTACATCAATAGGGAAGCGTTATGCAAGAACAGATGAACTTGGGGTTCCCCTTGCCATTACAGTGGATTCGACAACTTCAGTGACACTCCGGGAGAGAGACAGCAAGAAACAGATTCGTGTTAATGTAGAGGAGGTGGCATCTGTAGTTAAGGAGGTGACAGATGGTTTGAGCACATGGGCTGATGTGCAGTGGAAATACCCGACTCATTCATCCACAACTTCCGAGGATTAGATTTGGGAGGTTTTAATGTTTGCTGATTACGTATTTTATGTTGTCAAAGTTGATTTTGTTAGCACACAAGTTATAATGTTATATCAACAGGATTAAGTGAATGCATATTTTTTTGCGAGGGATTTTTATGACTTTTAACACCAATTTACTGATGCCTTGTATCATAGGACTACTGTGTGTATTGTAGACTATGATTTGCCTATTCAGAGCTACAATTCAGTTCTCTTCCTATATACATGTAACTTCTTTACCGGAAAGCCAAAATGACTAATGCATCATACAGAATCAAATAAGCTTATCATATACATCGATTACACACTGAAGAGTTTCCAGTTGCCAACACTAGTCAAACCTAGCCTTTTAGATTGTGTTTGATTAATAAATTTGGATAAAAATTTGAAAAGAGAAAGGAAAAGGCGATAAAATTGTAAATAAAGTATGAACTAATTTTTTTTCTCTATTTTTTGCCTTTGCCTTCCTTTTTTTTTTAAAAATATCAATCTAAATTCATAATTTAAACACAGCAATGGCCAGTGTTCTCAAAGGTCTAACAAAATAAGAGTTTATGGGGTTAGTACTTGAGGAGCAAAAGACTTGAAGGTCACCCTTAAGTGGTGCTACATATGATTGGGTCATTCAATCATATAGTGGTAAATCGTGGTTTGCAGCTTGAAAGGCTTATCCTAACAAATCTTGTATGCTATTGCTTGGGTGGTTGTAGGGGTGTTCATGGTCGGTTTTGTACTGAATTTAGAACCAATTCAATCATGATGGATTCCAAATTTTTAGATTTAGAACCAAATCAATCTGTACTAGAACCAATCCAATCCAACTCAACCCAACCTAATGTAGGTTGGAACCATTGTTCCACTATATTAAAAATAAGTGAATCAATCAATGACAAATAATTAAAATAAACAAATCTTTAACATTTAAACACTACAAAAACGAAGAGCAAAATATTATTTAATGTAAACTAATACAAATTAAATTCAACTCAAGTTTAAATATAACTAATACAAATTAAATCTATTAATATAACCAATACAAATTAAATCAACCATGAAATTCAACTCAAATTTCCAGTACTTCTTTCGTTCACTTAATAATTATTATATGTGAAAAATTATTTCATGCAATCAAGTGTATTGTAATAGATCAAAGTGAAGACATGTCAATATAAGTAAAATTTTAAAATATATATAAATAGGTTTGGTTCTCAGATTGATTCGGTTTATGTAAAACCTAAATCAAGAACTAACCTAATCCTATCGATTTGACAATTTGAATACTCAGAACCAAACTGATGCACTCAAGAACCAACCCAGCCTAACTGTGATACCCCCGTTCCGTAATATGTTAATTAGTCCTTAATATGAATGTGCTTATGTGTTTAGTATGATTTTGTGTACCATTATGTGAAAATATGTGGTTTTGAGTTTCTATCTGTTCACCGTAGGAATACCTGTTTGATTATCTGCTTTGGAAATTAAATTGAAGGCCTTATCGGCCACAGAACTCGAAATTGATTACGCCATTGTGATTGGCATAATTTTTAAAGCCTACGGTGAAATTGAATTGAAAATTGATTTGGGTCTGATTAAATCGATTAAATTAATGAATTAAGTGCCCAATTGCTTTATAATTAAATAATGTGTTGAGTGGGAACATATGGGGGCCTTATTATATTTGATTCTCCTCTTTTATATCGTTTTGGGCTGGTTTTCAACTCTAAGAAGAGAGAACCGAACTAGAGAGAGAGGAAGTGTAGGAGAATCAAAGTTTGATCTTGAAGGCTTGGAAATTTGATGTCCACCCCTAAATTTGACCATAAATTGGAAGAATTGAGCCTCTAGGTAAGCAATGATTCTTGAATTCATGAATTTAATGTGTAACCTTGTGTGTTGAAGATTTATTTGTGATCTAGAGTATGTAGTGGGTTGGTTTTGTTGAATTGGAAGACAATATGAGCATGCATGTAAGAAATTGCTTTAAAATTTGCATATTGAGTACAAATATGTATAATCCATGTGAGATTTTAATGGAAACTCATGCTTTGGCCACCTCTTCACCAATTAAGTTGAGGATAATGGGCATCTCCCACATGCATGTACAAATCATGGGAGAATAAGTCTTGAATGTTTGAATTTGAGCATGTTGGTGATGAGTTTGAAATATTTTGGGACATGCATGTAGATAGATCAAGAAATTGAGCTTCCTAATGTTGTAATTTGGTATTGGTATCATGTTAGTATGTGATATTTGAGCCATTGCATGCAAGGAATGTTGTTTAAAAGTTGAATTGGAGCTCAAGAACACAATCTGGGAAACCCAGAATTTTGATGTCCGCTCGAGCGAGGGAATAGCCGCTCGAGCGTGGATTTCGAGCTCCCAGTATTTTTTTTCTTGCAGGCATGGTGTCCGCTCGAGCAGGGAAGTTCACGCTCGAGCGGGGATCTTGTAGGATGAACTTCCACTCGAGCGTCCGAGTTCACGCTCGAGCGTAAAAATGATGCATCCAGTATTTTTTGCAGACATAGCGTCCACTCGAGCGGGTAAGTTCACGCTCGAGCGGGGAGCTATGTTGAGAGGCTTTCCGCTCGAGCTCTAGAGTGGACGATCGAGCGTAAATTTCACCTATCCAGTACTTTTGCAGGCCTCGAGGGTCCGCTCGAGCGGGGAAGTCCACGCTCGAGCGGGGACCCTATTTTCTGAAATTTTGTATGCTCGTTCTGTGTTTCGTTTTCCGTTCTCTTTCACTTGCAAGCACTCTTAGGCATGCATTGAGTATTGTAATTGAGTTAAAGAGATAAGAATGGAGCCTAAAGAGGAATGTGTGAATTAAAGAACGGATTGAATTAATTGTGACCCATATGTGTTATGTGGTATGTAGGGTCAAGCTCTAGGGCAACTCCACAAGCCGATCACTGTGAGTAATATCTGACATATGTTATTGTCCAATTGCTACTTCTATGTAAGTTTTGTAAAGTTCATTAATTTGAATAGTGGACATAGTTTGATATGAAAGTTTGAAAGGCCTATGATCCAGTTTGATCTGAAAGTTTGAAGGGCCTAAGAGCCAGTCTGATATAAAGGCCTAAGAGCTAGTTTGATATGACAAGTTTGAAAGTCTTAAATGCCAATTTGACATGAATGAATTGGGCCAAAGGCCGTTTGATGTATAATGTTCCAATGTATTTCCCTTATTTGATATTATTCACTGGACTTTCGCTCACGCTCATTCATGTGTTTGTAGATGAGCCAAGAGAGGTCCAGACCCAGCCCCAGTGAAGTCTGTATGGAACAACTGGGTTTTTGAAGAGTCAGCCCATGTGTCTCACGCATGAGACTCGCCTTCGCCTTTTTGTCATTTTGTTTTATGTTTTCATATTGGCGAAGTCTTTGTATATGTTGGTATATAGTTCCACGGGTTGACATAGTTTTGAATGATCCTGTCTATACAGACCTTTCGATACTTTAATTCTATTGTGAGTTATTAATGTTTATATGTATGACTTGTTTGACGTGCCATATAAGCACAGCTCTAAGGATAAAGTTTTTAAATTGCTTCCGTTTGGCCCCCATTAACTCTGTTAAAATACGTTTGGTTTGGTTTGAGGCCGTAGGTAATCTCACGATTACTGGCCGGTTATGTCCTTAACCCACGGGGACGGGTTCGGGTCATGACACTAACCTAGAAAGATTGGTTCAGTTCTGTGGTTGGCCTTAGGGGACTCACACTTGTGACCTGGATTTAACACCCCAAGCCCGTACCGTTTGAGCAACCCTTTGTGGTTTGGCTAGTGTTCTTACTCCTTCAATTTGCTTGGTTTCACCTTTCTTTGCTACGTTCGTTTTCTTGATAAAACTGGCGTACACATTTGTTCACATTAAGTAAACATTACATGTTATTTCAATAGTTGTTCAATGACATGGTTCCACTTTTTACTTAACACACACACACACACACACACAAAAAAAAAAAAAAACCCCAATGAACATAAAGTATAATGTTCATGGGTGGTGCTAGATCACACAGTGATTCAACAGCTCGACCTTGGCTGTATGATGCGGCTTGGTGATGTTGCGCTGATGTGAAAAATAATTTAAAATAATTTTTATTTATTTATTTTTTAATTTTTACAATTATTGTTTTATAATATTAACAATGTTACTGATTAATAATATTAATATCACTCCTATTCTTACAATTAGAGTTGTTTAATTTTAGGCCCACTATACTTTCAAAATAAGAACAGTAGCTAAAGGTTTTGGGCGTAGGGCTCTGGTATTGGCAAGTTTCTAGTTTCTAGAGGTGGCTAACCTCAACCTTTTTTTTTTTTCCCTTAGATTAGACTCAGTGCAGATTTGTTTCGTTTCTTACCTCAGATTGTAACTCTAGACACTATTATATTTGGATATTTAGGTGACCTAAGGAAAAAACTCTCAATATAATAACATAGAGAACTAGCACACCGCACAAAGAAATATATTATTTAAAACAAATTTGTCTATAAACTATTTAGATTGCCAAAATATTGTTTGCTCTAAGGAGGCCTGAGATCTAGATTTCTTTCTTAGCTCAAGAATACTCTGCGGAAATCTGTGTCCCTTACAACTGAAGGCCCTTTATATAGACACTTCTGGATATCAAATTCGGAATTCAAACACACTTAATACAGTGCAATAATTTACAACATGGGTTCGGATAAAGTACCATTATTAAAGTCAAAGCTGAAATAAAGATAAGGCTGTTAAGATAAGGCCAACATAAAGATAATGCTAGATTGGTGTGGTCCCTTCAATCCATAGCATTTGCAAGATTCCGTTTGCCTTCATCACCTATGACGTCAACATAATCATAATCTCCATTGTCTTCTTTGATCATGGCATCTATATTAGCTTGTTCTTGCTCCGTCATATAATCTCCCGAAAAATTACATTCTCTCTTTAATAAAAACTTGCCAGACTCCACCTCTCCTAGATAATCATATATAGATTCATTAGGTAATCTTGGTACAAGTAATTCTTCAGCCCAATGGAGAGTTATTGCAAAGGTTGTTCGTCCATAATGAACTAATTTAATTCTCCTCTTTGTTAATTCAGTAGTTATTTGAGATATAAGAAAAAATCCTCGTGCCCTTGCTTTAGTTGGATATGTTATTAGAGGATGTCCCAAATCTTTAAACCAATCACATTTGTAACATATTGGTCTTGATGTATCTTGTATGATTATTTGGTAATGGGTTGCAGTAATTTAGACTGAGCAGTCTCAATACTTATGGGCTTCATCGTTTCATTGTTCTGCCCAAAGCTATGCATTCTTCAAAACATAAATCGCATAAATTTAGTAAAAAGAGAATAACAAACTGTTTGGATTTGGGGGGAAGTCGAATGAGTTTACCATTTCTAACTTTCACATTAGATTTAATGGATCATTTGGACTAGTTATTAGGTTTGGATTGAAAGCAACTCGAAATATTCGGCTAGTGTAGAAAACACTTATGTTCCAAACCCAATAGATAGCTTTTTCAGGAATCAGTCCTTGTACCACTCCAGAAATGACCCTTTGTACACACACTCCTGTAGACGTCCCCGAACGTCCCGGGAGGGAATCCCGTTTTGTTCGTTTGGGCTCATTACAGTTCAGGACTCAATGTCACGGTCCTGTATCTAATCTCGTAGAGTGCAATGCAAGACTGATGAATCATCAAAGAGTCTAAATCCGGCAAATTGTTTTGAAAAACAGATTTTTTAGAAAGAAGTGCTAAACATGGACTGCTTTGCCAGATACAGAGTCGCGACCTAAATATTTTGTTTTGGGAGAATGTAGGAAACCCTGACTCGTTGCCTAAGGCCATGTGTTCGTCATCACCAAAGTTGCCTCGGCTCGGGAACTTGGGTACGATTGGGGAAGGTCACTTCGTGAGCACCCCCGCTCGCCCGATCAAAGATCGGCCTCTACTAACCATGATATCAAGTTTTGAAAACATTATGTGCTCTTATTCCGGTTTATTAGCCTAGAATTACTATATGATGCGCGTAGCATACAAGTATAGACTGGGTCGCCTAAATTGGAACAAAACATCTCATGTTCGTTTTGGAAAACGGTTTGAAGGTGCTACTCGCAGGTAGGCTAAGACGTGGATTTTGTCACCCTCAAGTGGGCTTAGAAAACATGGTGATTTGCCATTATCTAGTGGGCTTAAAACTTGCAATCAATGAATTGTCCCAATTCAAATAATCCAACCTCCATCCACAGGCATTCAGGCAGTTATATCACATAAGCACTTAGCCTCATGGTAAGCATGCTATCATAGCAGTCACTCACATACATGCAAGGATGCTAAAGCATAAACACTTACCGAGTACTCCAAGCCAAAGAAAGAAGCTAATTAGAAATCATGCATGAATCCTAACTATGCTGAGATGCCTAATGCAACACATACAGGTATGCAACTAAGATAGGCTCGGCTATTCTAAGATGGCATATGAAATGCAACAAATAACACGTATTCAACTTGGAATTGAAATACAATGCAGTTAGTATGATGCGTCGAGCCCGGTGCATGCAAGACAGATGAATGGATGCAAACATGCGAGCATATTAAGTATGCTAATTGAAACATGCCCTAAACTAACCATCATAAGCTGGTAAATAAAAGGGAGAAAGACATGGGGTTGGAAGGCATACATCACACGCACGCACACTTATTACAAAATTGCCCTCCTCGGAGGGTCCGAATAAATATTACACAACCAAATAAATAATTAACTACTCTAGCTAATTAAATATTACAAAACCCTAATTAATTAACAAATTAACTAAGAAACGAAATAAACTAGTATGCAGATCTATGGACCGCCTCAGCTCTGTTCCGAATGATGAAAGATGCATGCATGTTCGAGTCGCCTTGTCGGGAAATTCCTTGCGATGCCCCGATTTGCCTCTGTTTTGCAATTGGTCCTAGAACACTGTACAAAACTTCCAAAGGCTACTGACTAGTTTTTGCTGTTGGATTCCGATTTGCTGCAACAGAGAGCAAGAGAGGGGCATGGCAAAGTATTTTCAACACATGTGTGCATGACCACTCTCCCCGTCATTGCACAAGCTCTAGGGAGTGTAGACCTCGATCCTCATGCCACTAATCACGCATCTCGATGCATGATGGCCGAGGAGTCGAATTGCACGACTTAATATGAAATGGATGCACACATAAACACAACAAGGCCTAAACTCCATCATGGGTAATCCCGAGTGTTGGCGATCGGAAATTGAGACACGTTTCGTCACTTTGAGTACGAAACGCCCCTCGTTTCTTGTGTTTGGACTAACCCTACTCCAAACACAATGCAATGAGATGGCATACACAATGCGACTAACATACAACCCTAAATGCAATGCAACCTAATCATGCTGGCATGCGAGGGATGATATGCACACATGCAACCTAGCATATGCAATGCTATGGACTGAAATGGTATACACAATGCACATGAGCTATATGGCATACACAATGCACACATACGAAGATGGACATACACAAAGGCATAATCAAAGCATACACAATGTGATGGTCAAACATGCAACAACATAAACCAAATGGCATACACAATGCAAGGTGGACTTAAACCAATATGAGTGGACCTCAGCCACACTCGAATCAGTGGCCATATGATGGAAATGAGACAACCGAAATACATGCAAACATGCACGGATGCAAAGGACCGATCCTAAGGCACAACATGCAACTCTAACTAAGCATGGCAAAGGATGAAGTATGGCATGCAAACACACATTTTCCAGCTCAGAAACATAATGTACAATGGTCCCGAATCATGCGAATATGTCACGCAATGCATGCAAAATGGCTCGAATACCGAAACTAGTGAAGCGGGTTACACTAGAGGTACACAAAGCAATGTATAAATGGCAAAACCAGCCCCAAAAAGACCCTAGGCAGGTCTGAAACAGTGAGAAAATGGCCCAAAATGATGACTCAACATGCAAAGAAACGAAACTCATGCAATGGTCCGAAAATGAGGCATTTATGCACAACTCTCAAACACGTTTAAAGAGTGGAAATCATGGGAATATGGCATTTATATAAGCTCTGAAATATGATGTATAATGACCCCAAAGCATGAAAACACCTCAGTATATGCATGCAATAGACCTCAAATCTCAAAGCTAGGCATGGATATTGAACTACAAGCATGCAAAACAAGCATCATTCGACCATGAGACCCAAAAACAGAGTTAAGGCAGTCCAAAACATGCACAAAATCAGTTTAAGGTATGGCCAAAAAGTGCTAACATAAAGGGCCAAAAAAACATGCAACATAGGCTAGTAAGTATGGTTTACACTACATGTATATGAAGCACATGAGGGGCCACCAAACCAGCCAAAAACAGAAACATGGCATGCCAAAGTATGACCAAAAACCCACTGAAACTCAGTCAACACATGTTAGAATGAAGTGTTCCTTTGAAAGGCCAATGAGAGGGTTGTTCTACACATGTATGATGGACACACAAAATGGAAAAACTACCTCTGGACAGAGGTTATGAAGACCCTAAAACTCACTGAAAAGGGCCTAAAATGAGTCTAGGAAGCATGCAAGTAAAGGCCCCTTTGGAAGGCCTTGAAAAGGATTACTCTACACATGCATAATAGACATTCAACATGGAAAAAAGGGCTTTAGGCAGAGCCTATGTAGGTCACAAAACTCACAAAAAGTGGCCTGAAACATGGCTTTGAAACATGCAAATAGGAGCTCCTTTGAAAGGCTAAGAAAGCTAGTAAACAAAACAAGGGGTGAGAGGGTCACCCCTCTTTGATTTTGAGGCTCAAAAAAATACATGTTAGCCATTGAAAATTCGCTGGATTTCAGTGGCTAAAAGGCCAAACCAAGGCGAACACAAATGCTCTAATGCATAGCTCAAAACAAGAGGAAATGAAGCATGCAAGGGGGTAGATGAACCCCAACAGAAAAATGGTCTTAAACAAACATGTTTAGAAGCTCAAAAAAAGACTTTTTTCAGTTTATGACAAAGCCCAAATATGCTTGCAAATAGAGCTAAACTATGAAGCAAAATAAGGCTACAAAGAGGGAAATAGAGACTTACCCTTGTAGAGAAGAAGGCCAGCAGCTTCTGGACCAAAATAGGAACTCTTCAACATCTGAAAATGAGCTCCTAGGTGCTTAGGTTGACCATGGAGGTGTTGTTCTTGGAGGTGTAGTGCAATGGGGCCAAGAACTAGGAGTTTTGAACACCAAAAGAGAATGATATAGAGAAAGAGAGGTGTATGCCTTAGCCAAAATTTCTCAACCTTGGCTCTTGAGGGAGAGGCTCCCTTTTATAGAGGAGGAGGTCCATAGCTTCTCTAAGAAGCTTGGAGCAAAGAGGCCAAGCTTCTAAAGGAAGCTAAATCAAAAGGGTCAAGCTTCTTGAGGAAGCTAAAGCAAAGGGGTCAAGCTTCCTCAAGAAGCTAAGAAAGGTTTAAGCTTCTCTTAGAAGCTTGGAGCAAAGGGTTAAGCTTCTTCAAGAAGCTAAAAAAGGTTCAAGCTTCTTGGAGAAGCTAAAAAAGGTTCAAAAGGTTCAAGCTTCTTAGAGAAGCTAGAGCAAAGGTTCAAAAGGTTCAAGCTTCCTCAAGAAGCTAAAACAAAGGTTCAAAAGGTTCAACTTAAAAAAAACTGGTCGGTGGCCCCATTTGGCGGTCTCCCGATTGAATGCAAGCTAGTGGTGGGGTGGGAGACCAGTAAATGTGGCCCAAAAACCAAGAAAACCAGAAAATCGACAAGCGGGAAGAAAAGTGGTCTCCAAGGAGAAAAGGTGGTCTCCCACCCTTGTACCACCTCTCAAACAATGAAAATAGGGTCCACGCCAAAAATGAACTAAGACGGATGCAAAACGAGGGTTTGGGGGCCAAAACGCGCAGCCGGGTGCCCCGAAAACTGACTGTTAAGCATCGAAAGTGGCGCGCGACCACAAAGGTGGTCTCCCGGGCCACAGTGTCCCTCTAGAGAGAGGAAACAAGGTGTGTGCCAAAAACCGGAGCAAATGGAGAAAGTTAAGCGGTCCCAAACCGAGGCGCACGGCCGACGGCTCCGAAAATCGGAAACTGGTCTCCAAACGGGAACAGTGGTCTATGACCACGAAAAGTAGCCTACGGCCACTGAGAGATGGTCTACAAGACCTCTTCCTTCCTTCGGGAAGAGAAAACAGAACTTGGTTCACAAACCGAGGCAAAGCACAACAGAGTCCCGAAGTCCGGAGGTAAGGCTCTCCGCCGAGACTCCGTAATCTCAGAACGAGCACAAAATGCGCAATCACCGAGCGCTCAATTGATGACGTCTGAGTCTTAAGGTCGGTCAAAAATGGGGTTTCTACAACTCATTATTTTGCTTGGTACATCAGAAGGGAGCAGATAATACATTTTCTTAACTTGTTATTGCAGCTAAATGAGTAATCTTAGTGAGGTCGTTTGTAGAACAGCTCTTTCCAGCATTTTGTAGGTTTTTTATTTTTTATTTTTTATTACAATAGCATTGTCATGTGTTACCAAGTTCAGCGCTTCTAGGGTTTCAGCTAGGAGAGTTGCTTTCTTTGGCTGTGTTAACTTCGGCTAATGCCTTTGTGCTGCCATCTGCGAGTTCACGAGTTAAATTGTCTACCAAACTATTGTTATTACCATGTATATGTTCAATTTCAAAAGTAAATTGTTTAAGCCACATTTGCCATCGCAAGAGTCTTCCCTGCGCCTGTATATTAGACAAGTTCTTATTTGTGAAACCTAGTAGGCCTTTACAATCAATTTTTATTAGGAAAGGTTTTGTTGCAAAGAATATTAAACTTTTCAATTCCTTAACTATAGTTAATAATTCTTTTTCCATTGTAGGGTAGTTACATTCAGTTTAATTAAAACTTCCACTACTATATCTACATAGTTGATTATTTTCTTTTATTTTTAATATAGCACTCTAATGGCTGTTGGCATCTGTTTCTAATATGAAGGCATCCTTTTCTTTTGGTAGAGTTAAGGTGGGTAAATTTTTACATTGTTCTTTTAGGAATTTTACTAGTAGAGTATAGGGTTTAGGGTTAGTCCAACTCTCATCCTTTTAATTTTTAAAAATTTTTTTTTTGGTAATAGTTTTCTTAATTTTGTTGAATCTTTAATAAAGTTAGATGCATAGATCAAACACTCTAGAAATCTTTCTAATTGTTTTTTGTCAGTTATTCTATTTGGAAATTTATCAAATTCCCCTCCCCCCGCCCTCCCTAAAATATGACTTTGCATTTTTATTGACCCTGCTTTTATTTCTAGTCCTAGAAATTCTATTTCCATTTTAGCATAGATGCATTTCTTTTCTCCTAATAATATTCTGTGTTTTTCACATTTATCAGTTACTAATTTTATATCATTTCTGTGTTGTTCAATCGTTATAGAAAATATTAAAATATGATCTATATATACAAGACAAATATGACTTAATTCCTTAAATATATTATTCATTATTCTTTGGAATATTTGGGGAGCATTTTTTAACCCGAATGGTAGTACTAACCACTCATAGTGACTTTGAGGTGTGCTAAAAACTATCCAATGAATACTTTCCTCATCCATTTTTATTTGATGATATTCTCTTTTTCAATCCATTTTAGAGAACTAGGAGGCATCCTGTATTCTATTAAAAATGACTTGCTAATTGGGAATAAAATAAGAGTGCTGCTATTAGCACCCTATCAATTATTTTGGACCTTTATTTCATTGGACCCCCACTTATAAATTGTAAAATCCTGAAAATTTCTTTCCTCCCTCTAAATAATACAAAAATTATCCTTGTAAAAATATTTCATCCATTCAAATGCACACCCCCACACCCCTTACACCCCAAAAAACTTCTCTCCCAAAACCATAACAAAACCCACGACGGTGGAACCTCCCAAAACCAGTGGAAAAATTTTGTGATGATTAAGAAGTTTTTTCTTTGTTTCATTCAATCTGTTAGATTTTTTTTTCTTTTCTTTATTACCTCTTTTCACACACACAACACAATCCACTTTCATGCTCCTCTGGTTGGTTTTCTATCATTCATCCATGGCCTCACTGTACTTGTATGCTTTCTGTGTGAGCAAAACTGGGTAGGATTTCACCTACCAGTCAATCGGCCAGTTGATCACCCAAGTGTGGTCTGACCTCCTTTGTTTGTCTATTTCTGTTGTTATTTTGGTTATCTGTTCTCGAACAAATAATAAATGTTTGGTTACTTATTCTCGAAAAAGTAAACAATATTCAGGTCTGTGTTCCTGAATTTTGGTCATATGTTCGAGAGTTCAGTCCAGAAAAAATAACAAATAGTTTTTTTATTATTTTTGCCAATTTTTTCAAAAAACTTCCCTTTACAAGACCAATCTCCTCTGAGCTAAGAACACCATCAAAATTATGAACCTCTTTTGAGTTTTTATTGTTGTACTCCTCTTGTCTCATGGAGCTGTGGTTAAACTTCCACTCATTATCATTATCGGAGAAGTGTATGTAATCAAAAGGTTGTCACCATTGCCGCCGGAATATTACTGCCAATGGGTTTTTAAGATTTTGAGGGTGTGTGGGTTTTGAAGGTGGGACTTGGGGAAGATGGATGGGTGGTGATGGAGGTGGGTGCTTTCATAAACCCTAACTCATGATGTAGTAGTGTGTGGACTTAATTGTGAGATGAGGTGTCCCAAAATTATTGATGTTCATTTTAATAGTTTCATTTGAGGTTATTATTGTAATAAAAAAAAAAGCTAAAAAATGGGGGTCCAAAATAATTGATGGGGTGCTAATAGAAGCACTCTAAAATAACCATCTCTTTTGGTATTATCGTTTAGTTTTTTTTTTTATTTTATAATTTATTACTATTCTAGCCTTCCCTATTTTTATTTCGACATGGTTTCTTACCATAAAAGCTGAACTACTAAGTGAACTATGACTATCTCTAATTAATCCTTTTGATTTAAGATCTTTTATTTCGATTTTAAATTGTTTTATATCATTATAGGTATATCATTCGTTTTACTTGAATTATTATATTAGGATCTTCCAACTCTAATATAGCTGTACTTTTATCTTTATGCCAATATCGTTGGAACAATCTTCTATGTAAATAACGAAGTAAAAATAAATGATTGACACAATTATTCTTGTATCGAAATTCTGAATAGAAAAAAACACTGGAAAGTTTAGAATAGCAAAATCAAGATCAAGTCGAGTGTGTGATATTATATCCTTAAGATAGATTCACCACCGCACAGGTCCTCACGGATTATCGGCATCGATCTCCAGGATACAATGATCACTCTCTAAGATTGTAGTAGCATTACAAACAATCTATCTTGCGAACTAGAACCTGAGTTTTGTAACTCTCTAAACTTCTAAAAACTAGTATGAAGAACAAATGCAAGAAAGGAAGAAAAACAGGAAGGAATTGAATGAATTGAACTTGTTGGAGAATCATTTATGTATAGGCATAGTGGTGCTTGTTCGGAAGGGCAAAAAAACCCTCTGAACAGGTACATATTTGAATCTTCGGAAAAGTGAAGAGAGGCGATTGGAGAGGCACTGTTTTGGGAAGCAAAAATTTGAATTTGAATTTGAATTTAGGCGCAAAAGTTTGAATTAATTTGTTAGGATTTCAAATTTTCCCGCAAGAATTTGAAAAAATTCAGACGAATTTTGTCAAAAATTTAAAGCTAGGACCCAACCTGACCCACAACTCACACCATGCCCGGCTCGACTCGGTCGGCTGGACGGTGGAAGCAGTGTGCACACGTGCGTGTGGTGGACATAACTCCCATGCTTACAAAACTTGGGGTGCCCCTTGGGGCCCATCCCAAGTATGTCAACCTAGAGCTTATATACTCATATAAGTTCTCTTATTGTTTCTATATGGGACAACCAAAATAAGGTAACCCACATTTGACTCTTCAACTTTTCATTTCACGAAATCAAAAACGACGTTAGCTTCCCATTCACCTATAAATGGTTTTGATGAACCATTTTTACCGTGTGACTTGTTATGTGACAAGGAACACGTCACCACTTGGACCCATCTCAAAAGACATGTGCGCCCCACTTAAATTTGGCCTCAAAGTTGGCCCAAAATAAGCCTATAAAATCAAAATTTCCAACAATCCCCCACATGAAAGGAATTGACGAAGAGAAAATGCAACAACATGATATTTCTAAAGACAGTACAAAAATTAGAGATATTCTGCAAATGATAGGTAGGTTTTGGTTTTGAACCTTCTCTTGTGAGGTATTATCAAATTTACTAGCTAATAAGTGAATATTATGTCTTGAACTGTTCAGCCTTTTGTGTAAACCATGACAATAGAACTCACACAACATATTTCCAAACACAGTTTGGTTCTCACGATTATGTTTATTTTGGCCCTGGACAACCTGGTACTTCATGAGTGCTCTAGATAATTGTAGCCCTTACAAAACTCATAGAACCGGCCCAGTTCACACTCATATATGTGATTCTTATGAAAAGTGTTATACCATACTCCACTAGGTATTCCTAGATATAGAAATCATTAAAAGCATTGCTTATCCTAACACGCGCCAGACATCACTATTTCATCATAGAAATGGGTAGGAGTTCGACTCGCTAGTGATCTTTATGAGTCATAAACAACTTGGTTGTCCCTTTGAACCTAGATCTTTGGATCTCCAGTCAACTAGGTTGGGTTTCCGTTGTGGTAACTCTTATTTAATAGGCTTAAGTCCCATTCCTCTCGATGAATTCTCAACTAACTCTTTTGCTAACCCTTCGGTTAGTGGATCTGCTATGTTGTCTTTAAACTTCACATATTCAATGGAAAATAATTCCATTAGAGAGTAGTTGTCTCACGGTGTTATGTCAACGACGAATGTGTCGTGACTTACTATTATACATATGACTCTGTGCTCTACTTATTGCCGGTTGACTATCACAATGTATGCATATAATAGACACAGGTTTCAGCCACATTGGAATATGTTCAAGAAAATGACGAAGCCATTATGCTTTTTTCCCAGCTTTATCTAACGCTATAAACTCTGATTCCATAGTAGACCTTGAATGCAAGTCTGTTCGAAGGATTTCCATGATACAGCCGCACCACCAAGAGTAAAGACATACTCATTGATAGATTTTGAGTCTCTAATATCTGATATCCAGTTTGCATCACAGTATCCTTCAAGTACCGTTGGATATCTAGTATAGTTTAACCCAATGTTACGAGTAAATTTGAGATATCTTAAAACCCTTATAATAGCTTTCTAGTGTTCTACTCCTAGATTACTCGTATATCTACATTAAGCTTCTAATAATTTGGGCAAACTCTGATTGAGAAATACTTTCCTGTACATCCACAGAAAGAAACAAATTAACATCCATAGGTGTTCTAGCAAGATGATTATCATCTTTGCTAAGTTTGTCAAGTATTTTCTCAATGCAATGTGACTGTGACAAAGCATATTCTTTGATGTTTAGGTAATTTTCATACCAAGAATTACATCAGCAATCCCCATGTCCTTCATGTCAAAATGTTTATTTAACATTTTTTTTGGTAGTTTTAATCATGTCGTTATCATTACCTATGATGAGCATATCATCAACATAAAGGCATACTATAACATAACCTTTGCTTTGTCAAATTTCTCATGCCATTGTTTTGGCGCTTGTTTTAAACCATATAATGATTTAACCAATTTACACAATTTCTTTCCTTTTCCTGAAACAGAAAATCCTTCTATTTGTTCCATGTAGATTTCTTCATTTAACTCACCATTTAAGAAAGCTGTTTTCACATCCATTTGATGGATTTCTAGATTGTATAAAGATGCAATGGCAATAAGCATTCTACTGGATGTTATTTTAGTAACTGGTGAGTATGTGTCAAAGTAATCAAGACCTTCTTTTTGTCTATATCCTTTGATCACAAGTCTTGCCTTGTATTTATTAATTGATCCATCTGCTTTCATTTTTCTCTTGAAAATCCACTTGTATCCAAGAGGTTTACAACCTGGTGGCAAATCCACCAATTCCCATGAGTGATTTTGCAAGATGGATTCAATTTCACTATTTACAGCCTCTTTCCATAAAGAAGCCTCATGATTGGACATAGCTTCTTTAAAAGTTAAAGGCTCATTTTCTAACAAAAAGGTTAGAAAATCTGGACGAAAAGAGTTTAAGGTTCTAGCACTTTTACTATGCCTAGGTCCCTCTTCTTCATTTTGATCTATCTCTGGCTCATGTACTTGACCTTGTTTTTGATCATGACTAGTAATAGCATCATAAGATCTTTTGTTGGTACTAGTCTTTTGTCCAGTTTTATTAGGAAACATATGTTCAAAGAACGATGCATTTCTAAATTTAATAATAATATTTACATGCATTTTTGAGTGTTCTGACTTATGAATCAAAAACCGATATGCACTACTATTCTTGGCATAACCGATGAATATGCAATCAACGATTTTCAGACCTATCTTAGTCATTTTAGGACTAGGAATAGCCACTTTAGCCAAACACCCCCACACTTTTAAGTATTTGTAGGACAGTACCCTTCCATGCCACATTTCATAAGGTATTTGATTCACTTTCTTTCGGGGTACTTTATTAAGAATATAATTAACAAAAAGTATTGCTTCCCCCCCACAAGTTCTGAGGTAATTCATAACTTATTAACATAACATTCATCATTTTTTTTAAAGTCCTATTTTTTTCCCTTTCAGCAACTCCATTTTGCTGAGGTGGGTAAGGAGCAGTGGTTTGATGAATTATTCCATGTTCTATACAAAAATTACCAAAGGGTGATTTATATTTACCACCTCTATCACTTTTTAGAATTTTAATTTTCTTGCCAAGTTGATTTTCAACTTCATTCTTAGATTGAATGAAAGTTTCCAAAGTTTCATCATTGGTTCAAATTAAATAAACATAACTATATCTAGTATAGTCATCTATGAAAGTGATAAAATATTTTTCCCACCTCTAGTTTGAATTGATTTAAAATCACAAATGTTATTATGGATTAATTCAAGTGGTTCAGTGCTTCTTTCAATTGAATGAAAATGAGTTTTAGTTAATTTTGCTTCAACACAAATTTCACATTTATGATTTGGATCAATTTCAAATTTAGGTAAACATTCCATATTAATTAATCTATGCATGGATCCATAATTAACATGTCCTAATCTACTATGCTATAAATTAGAGGACTTAAGCATACACAAAGATCCATAATTAACATGTCCAAATCTATCATGCCATAAATCAGAAGACTCAAGCAAGTAAGAAGAAAATGTATTTTTATTAATCATAGAAGATACAATAGCCATTACATTCATTTTGAAAATGCTATCATTCATGTAACCTTTTCTTGCATACATCCCATTTTTGGTAAGTACAAAATTGTCATTCTAAAAAACTTGCCCAAACCTATTCTTGCTTAACAGAGATCCGGAACAAGATTCTTACGAAAGTCCGGTACATGCAGCACATTGTTGAGGATGAGTTCCTTTCCAGATGTCATTCTTCAAAATAACCTTTCCTTGTCATTCGATTTTAGAAGTCGAGGAGTTGCCCATGAACAGTTGTTCTCCATTGTCCACTACTAAATAAGAGGAGAACATTTTTTTTTTGTTGGCGCAGATGTGACTAGTGGCTCCAGTGTCCACCCACCATTCTTTGAGATTTCCGAGAAGATTGACATCAGAGACAACAACTAAAAGGTTTATGTCATCAACACCATTGGAGATTCTGTCCACTTTGGTGACATTGTGTAACGCCTTGGAAAAACACCTTCCAAATCCTATTCACCTACCTCAATCCACATAGATACAAACAGTAGATAAAGAAATAATAATACAGTTCCATAACACTTCTTCCCATTTCAACACAGTTAGTTTACAATCATGGTTAAAATGAAACAGTTCAAAAGCTAAGAAGTTATACAAAATAACCTCAAGGCTTTAACACAAAACATCAAACAAGTGATCATTTATGCTTTATCCAAATTGCTTTCCATGGTAAATCATTTAGATGGCTCGTCAACTTCATTTCTTGAAAATGGTTAGTTTTCTTGGGGTGAGCGAATGCTTAGTAGGAAGTATATTTAACAAATTATATAATTAATTGAAATACACATGATTATGCTATGCAAACATTTGGAAAATTTTATTATGTATGTGTATAAATATCTTTATGCATGAGAATGAAATGAGCAATGTTAAGATTGAATTAGCAATTCCTGATTTTTACAGGGGCGGTAAATATACTATGACATTCCAAGTAAGAGCCGTAATTTAAAATACATATATAGATATAGATTTTGTATATTGAAAATAGTTCCACATTTGCAGGCTCCAAAATGGGCGGGGCGATGGGCACCTAAAAATATTTTTCCCTTTTGCATTTGCCAACTCCAAAAATGGTGAGGACGTGGACACCTATAGCTCGACTTTTCGTGCTCCTTTAAGAAAACGAATAGCCCTATAGTTCAGACTCCACTTGTGGTTCTGAATCTGATTTCACAAGTGTAATGTGAAATAGTGAAAACACAAAAAGAGTCTAAATCCGACAATTCTTTTTGGAAAATCAATGTTTGAATCAAATGTCAAAAATGGACTGTTTTGCTAGATTATAGAGTCGCCACCTAAATATTTTTGGAAAATTTAGGAAACCCGAGACTCATGCCAAAGGCCATTAGTTCGTCATCACCAAAGTGTCTTGGCTTGGGAACTTAGGTACGAGAGGGGAAGGTCATAAATTGAGCACCTCACTCGCCCGATCAAAGATCGGCCTCTACTAATCATGATGTGTTTCTTATTTACATTATATGCTATTGTTTTGATTTATTAGCTATTTTTACTATGTGATCCGCATACAAGGTATAGATTAGTTTGCAAGAATTGGAACACTTGATCTCATGTTTTGTTTTGAAATTGTTTTGTGAATTTGCCACTTGAAAAAGTGGGCTAAAATGGACATTAATCAAGCCATCCCAATTCAAGCAATTAGCCTTCATTCACAGGCATCCAAACAATTATATCATTTAAGCAATTAGCCTTATGGTATTTATGCTTTGGACATGGCTACACAAGCACTCAATACAAGATGCTAAAGCAATAAAAGCTCATCTAGTACTCCGAGCCAAAATAGGGGTAGGAGTTAGAAAAATATGCATGTTTCTAACTTATGCAATATGACTAATGCAACGCACACATTATGTATTTTATAGGCTCGGCTATGAGTATGGCATATGATTGCATTCAAGACATGTGAGAGAGCACGTATTCAAGTAATGAGTTTGAACATTTGATATCGGGTTAGTATGATGAGCCGAACCTTGGATGCATGCAAGACAATGGATGCAAAGCAGAAGAATGCCAATGAAATGTGATGCCCTATACTAACCATTGTAAGTGAGTAAGTAAAAGGAAGAAAGACGTGGAGTTGGAAGACATACAACTTATTATAACATTGCCTTCGTGCAAGAGTGTGCGAATCAAAGTCCAAAAGTCCAATTTAAACTAATTATTACAAAATCGAATGAAGTAAATAAGCGAGGCTAATTAACTAGCTAACTATGCTATTACAACAAGGATAACCACGATAAATGAACTTGCTATTTAAACTAATTAACTACAATAATTACAAAGGGACAATAATAATAATTGCAACACTTAATAATTAACGAGAGTAATTACAATAAACAATATTAAATTAATTACAACAACGATCATAATGTAAGCGAGGATGCGCAAGGATTGCATGCATGCACATGCACAATGTTCAAGAATAGCTCTGTTTGTCCCAGGCTTGCTCTGTTTCACCTCAGCCACTGCCCTCTGTTTTCTGCAAAAATACACTGCTAACCAAACGTTGAGGATTGGCTAACCTTCAATGAAGCCCGACCGGGCCTAAAGAAGGCTGGCCGTGCCTCAATTTTGTGTAAAACTCTGTTTTGTGTTTTGAAGTGAAAACAGTGTAGACAGAGTTGTTCAAGCTCTGTTTGTCCCTCTTACACTTCTCTGTCATGGGAAAGCCTCGAGAGAAAGTTGGAATTGTTTCCAAAACCATAAATGAGCAAGTTGATTGCTTGATGATTTTGGATACGATTTTGGACAAAATCAATGAATATAATAAATATGACCACTCCTCCCTCTTTATCATGGAATGAACTCAAAAAAAGAAAAAAGAAAAAAGAAGTAGAGACGCTTCAAGGATCATCAAAACACCATGAATTAGCGTATGACCACTCTTGACTCGATAAACTTGGCATAACATCTGGCCAAGCCCAAGCAAGATGACTCATTTTCTTTACGTGTATTGGTTGCTTTTAAACCAATTCTCTTAGTCATTTCCATTCTTTAGTCCATTTGTCCGAAGTGATGATTAAGTCCTCTAAAAGGAGAGAAGCGTCAAATGGGAAGTAATTCTCAACATGAAAGAAAGATTATGCCGTTGACAATGAATCTCCATAGAGATTAAGCCATTAAGTGTGAATCTCTAGTTCATGTGTTGAATGACCGTCAACCAATTAAAACAACTCTCAAATGAAAGAAATAAGTGGCAAGTTGATTCTTAAAATGAGGTTATTAACATGAAAGTTAGACAAAGAAAGGCTAAGAACAACATAATACAAGCTATGTACAAAGACCAATGCTACAACAAAGGAACTAATCAAAGCTTGAATCAATTAAATAGATTAGGACAGCCCTAAAACAGTCTCTAATAAGCCAAAACAGTGGCTGAAAATGCAAGAAAAGAACTCAAAAAGCTAAAAAAAAAAAAGAAACTAAAGCTATATAAGCAAAAACAAGGAGAGGTGGCCAACCCCTCTAATTTCAAGACTTCAAACCATGTTTTTTGGCCTTAGTTCAACTCTGAAAATCAGTTCAAAAATCAAAGGAAAAGAGTGTAAAGGAACCAAGGGTTGAGCTATGAAGATAGGTGCAAGTAAGGGTGTTAACCTTACCACCTTTGGTAGCTTATCCAAACCCAAGTTCCAACACTTAAAATGGATGCAAAACAGCCCAAGAATACAAGAAATAGATAGAAATGAAGTAAGCAAAAGCAAGAACAAGAGTTGCAAGCTTATACCTCTCAAAATGGAGTAAGCTTTGGTTAATGATCAAACTCACTCTTGACACACTCTCAAACTTGAATTATGCTTCTCAAGGGTCAACCAAGGCTCTAAGATGATGAGTCAAGGTTGTGTATGGTGTATATAGATGATACAAGGAAGGTAGGTTAACTCAAAGATAGCTTGCAATGGAAGAAGGAGGAAGAAGGAGCTCTCTCTATGTGTATAAGCTTTCTCTCAATTGTTCAACCTCCAAAACAGAGGTATATGGTTATATTTATAGAATTTAAGCAAGAAACATCCCAAATATCTTCAAAAATGGATAGCTGGCAGCCTCCCGCCCAAAATAGTGTTTCTCGCTACTGAAGCTTGGCTAGCCATCAATAGCCACGGCTGGCCCTCAATGACGCACGGTCGGGCCTTAATGAATTCCCCTATTTTCTGTTTTAGCTTCAACACAAGGTGGCACAAGGTGTACAAATTAATTTCTTGGGTATGATCAATGGGAATATGGAAGGTTTGGGGTTATTTCGAAGCTTAAATAAGGCTCCTTCATAAGACCTCAAACCACGCATAATACCACTTTCATTATCGAGTGTACCGAACAAAGTGCTCGACCCTTGCGGGTGGTCAAAAATGGAGTGTCCACAACACCCAAAACCATTTTCCAAAAACCATGCTTTTCCACATTTGCTGGCTCTTGAAACGGCAGGCTCGTGGACACCCAAAAATATTTTTCCACATTTGCCGACTCTTGAAATGGTGGGCTCGTGGACACCCAAAATAATTTTTCCACATTCGTCCGGCGATATGCGCAGACAAGGCAATTGGGCACCTTGACTCCTCGCGTGGGTACCCAATACAATACATAACTCAAATTCACCCGACTCTCTACCCAAACTCATAGACTATTTACCCCCTTTCAACTTTCCATCGTTCAAATCATCATTGTATTATAAAAGAAATTTAATAATGCATATAATGCATGAATTTGTAAATTCTCATTTTCCCCTAAAATAATTTCAATGCACAACAATTTAATAATTCACATGTCAACAATGAGAAGATTCTTCAATTCATAACCATCATCATCTCCAGTTTTGGTATAAAAGTCTCAAAGTCTAACTTTTCAACATCCAAGTCAAGTAAGTACACTTAATTTTAGATTTTAGAGGCCTATTGGGCAAAACCCCCTATTTACTCTTCTAACCATTCATACACATTGATGTCACAACAACCTAATAATTCATATTTCAACCTCAAAGTCGAATAATCATGCCCAATTTCATGTTTTAAAAATCAATTGAGCAAAACCCCTCTTTATTGAACAAGTTTCAAAACTAGGGTTTGTAGAAAATTAGGGGTTTTCACTCTTTTATGAATTAGAGACTAATTTTCATCATCAACCATAATCCTTAATAATAGACATCATCCCATCTATAATCATGAATTATTGCCCACATCTTTCGAAATCATTTATTAGCAAACACAATCCATACATATATACATATACATACATATATATCTACAAAGGTGAATATCTAATGAAATTATCACATGTGGTTCTCAGATTAAAGATACCCCTACCTCAAGAATGGAAGCTTAAGATGGAAACCCATTTGAAATTTCAACGAAAATGCGAAACAATCGGTAGATATCTTGATCTAGTCTTGTTCTTCAATTTTCTTGAAGGATCTAGGGTGGATTTAAGGGGAAAATTGGAGAAATTAAGTGTTTGGAGCTTTAGGGTTTGGGTGTGGAGGAAAGGGAGAGAAAATAGGAAGAAAGAACAATGATTTTGGGCCAAAAACTCACTTAAAAGTGCCTAATATCGGACAAACCGCTCGAGCGGTGAAAAGAAGCTCCAGAATCTCTAAAATTTTTGTAGATCGCTCCAGTGACCAAAAGTTCGCTCAAGTGAACTTACTTCCAGCACGGGTGCTCAAATTTGAAACAGGCATAACTCCCTCGTCCGGACTCCGTTTTAGGTCGTTCTTGTGTCCAAATTGAAGTCCCGAAAACAAGATGTCCAATGGTTCTAGCCTCACATCCAAAGTTAAAGTGTGGAAAGAGAAAAAAGGCAAAAAAGTGAAGACTACTCATGGGACAATTATTTGAATCAATATTTTTGGTTTAATCTTACTTTACCATTATGATACCACCTCAATCAATATCCCAATATGATCCAAAGAGGCTCCAAGTACAATAATAATAGTGTCAAGAGAAATCCCACTAATCTAGGAAATTTTGGCCCCGAAATTAAATAGTTCAAGATTTAAAGTTTAGATAATTCCAAATAAAACAGAGACTGAACTAACACTCCCACCAACTAATCACAAATGACTTCTAGTCATCAACAAGTTTCTAGAAGATTCTCCCAATGTAAAAGATTTCGCGTGATGAACAAGAAACAACTCCTATGAAAGAAGATAAGGCAACCCAATGATATAAGGGGTAGAACAATTCCCAATGAAATTATAATCACCACTCCAGAATCTAGATCGAAATCTAAGGATAACTCTCGTATTTTCAGGTTCCCCACTAATATTTAGACCCACCCCATATGATATGAATGACAACACTCAAGTGGTGAATCCTTCCTCTAATTCATTCACAAAAATTACCAAGGCCCGCTTAACCCAAACAGGAGACTCCCATTACGTACAGTCCCCATTTAGTAGGATTAGACAATATGGTCACAAATACTTCTAACAAGCCACAAGAACATATCGATTTTCACAAAACTAAGAGTCAAGGGTAAAGGTCTCACTAAAATACTTTATAGTACTCCTGCCTCAAACAGACTCAACTTCCAGGGAATAACTCTCGGTTGTCTAACGACCTAGAACCTTAGAAAAATAGTTCTCACATCACATTCACACTCCAAGAAACAACTACCGGTCACTTGGCAACCCAATTTTTCAAAAGAATATCTCACATCACTTCAGAAGTCCTCAACCCTTTGTCATGAAAAGAAAAGAAAGAGGAGGAAAAATTTTGTAATAGGGATTTTATCCGCCAAGCATGGCCTTTTGACGAGATACAACCCGGCAAAATCAAAACACCACGAACCACATTCTTGCAATACAACTAATGTTCCATATTCATACATTACTCAATTGCATTATTGAAATACTTAAAAGTTAACAATACCCAAAAACAATATTTCTAGACCTTTGAAATTTGAAGGGATTCAAAACTGGTATAAAACTATATTATATATATAAATAAAGGGATGTGTTAGATACATAAAAGTGAATCGTAAAAATGAAGAGTTTGAAAAGGAACGATTTTTGCGAAAATAGTTAAGGTTTATACATGTCGTAAGACTCGATAGGCCCACTTCCTGACTGTTTTTCCTTTTTTACTCACTAGTTTATCCATAACAATAAATTCTCTATTCTAGCAAAAATAAGGTCATACCCGATAGAAAAATTCCATTTTCAAACATATTTCAATTGTTGACTGCCAAACATCACCCAACCAAGGATTCCATCACTACCATTGCGATGTCACAACCCCATCACAATCATATAGGCAACAACAATTCAAAATGATAACAATAAGGTTAAAGAAAACCAATGGAAAAGTTTTGCTCATAAACTTGGGAAATAGCATTTCCCCACAACTACCATTACAAATTTCAAGCTCGCAAAAATAATTTAATTTTTTTCCCCTCGCAACTACCCCATTTTGGGGATCACACAAGACCAACTAAAAACAAATACCAAGCAATCCTTGAGTGACACACACACTCACCAAACAATCAATTCCCATTCACACATCTCATTTCTAGAATTTTAAATAAGTTCAGAGGTGATTCCCTGTCAACCTCTCCTAATGCTACAACAATAATTAACACACTACCTAAGGAAATCTTCTACACTTGCATCATTTATCTTTACTTACACAACACACTACATTCCTTGGAATCAAAGCCATGATATTAACTCCAAAGCTGAAACATGACTCCACACCATAATAAGACCATGATTTCTCACAAAATCAACCTGAATTCAATACCTTCTATAACACAAACTTACTCGATGAAAATATTCACATTGGTAATAAATAAATTAATCTCATCTTACAAGAGAATCTCTCCAAACGAAATTCAATATGCATCTCTCACTAAAATAACACTACAGCTCTAATACAAAATTTCTAACTAGAATCATATTTTTAGCACTCCAATCCAATCACTACTAAAGCTGCTCCACCCCTAAAAAATACTTTAACTTGAAAATTCATTTATCACAACTTAGAAAAATGAAAATAAAATATAATTCTCACAACTGCTCAGGTCACAAAATGACACCAACCACCATATCTAACCCGCTCCAAAAGTCTACACAACTCAAGATGAAAGATTACCCCAACAAATAATTATAGTTGTAGTTATTTTGAAATCTCCTCTGAAGTCTCTAATTAGTTCACTTATACTCAAACTCTAAAGATACTACAACAAGCTATAATGCCACTTACTCACTTAAAGAGATTTTCTCTACCATTCCAAAATAATCGCCAACCACATAACAAAAGTATTTCATACCAATTTATTTCCTGACGAGGAGTTCGCCAAATAACTTCTTAGGAGATGATACCATCACAAAACACCATGGAATAGAATTAAAATAAGGAAGCACCCTCTATTAGGCAAAACTAAATATCTTTTAATTAGGAAAACCACTTACCACTCAAGGTCAAATACACCAAAATTAAACCGAGTAATAATATTAGAACAACATACCAACAACACAAATTCTCACCACTTTTATAGCAAAATGAAGGATCAATAGAAGGGGTTCACAACTCTTACACCAAGAATACAAAACAATTTTATAGCTAAAAGACAAGGGATACAAAATAAATCTGCATTTTAGTTCTCTGAATCGCTCCATCACAACACACATCAAACTTAACCCAGCACAATCATGTGTACTCCCGGTTTACATAATTTTTGACATATAGCTAAGGGTAACTACAAAAATTAATATTAATCTCTCATGGTGGATCAAGCATAAATTTCTATAAAAATACTCAAATCACAGTCATATCAACCATCTCAAGGCACCTAATCATAATCTCTGTAAAATCACAACATTCTCACAAGATCATTTCAAAAATTTCTCTAAACACATTTTTTTGCTAATACAATTCCCAAGACACCAATCACATCATATCCCTAAACATTCGAATATTGAGTACATCAACGACCAACTTTGAGCGAATTGACTCCACCAAACTTGGAAACATTCAAAACTTGGCTACACATCCCAAAATGTCTACTCACAAGCCACCAATTTCACTACTAGAAATTCCACCAAATGGCACAATCCCAATCGAATTTAATCTCATTCCAATCTATTCCAAAATTCTTTACCTAATTTGTTCACTTATGATTTACAGCAAAATTTTGAACAAAACAAACTTCCTAAGAAACACATCCCTTACTACACTGTACAATTTCTAACATGCCAAGACCACGTTTATTCCCCAAATACATACCACAATAATTGGCGTAAGGCCCAGCATTAACCCCACAAGTGATCAATCAAGCAAGTGAATCAACCTGACTATAAGTAACTTCGGTTATTTCAAGAAAACTTGCACTTCAAAATATTTCCTTTTACGACACTCTTACAATTTCTTTCATGTTAAGACCACACATACTAACATACCAAGATAATTGGCCTAAGACCCACACAATCCTCATGAATAATCAATCGAACAATTAGAGCAATCCAACCACAATTAACTTAGTCCATCCCAAAGAAATTTAGAACTAGCTTTAGAAGCTTAACTCCATACCCACATAGCCACATAAACACACAAAGCATGCAAAGCACATAAGCACCCCGTTTTAGCCTAGTAAACCTATGGTGACAAACATCACTTCCCACGAGCCCAAGGTATTCAAACCTGGTTAGCTCTGATACCAATCTGTAATGCCCTGTGAAAACACCTTCCAAATCATGTTTGCCTATCTCAATCTACATAGATACAAACAGTAGATAAAGAAATAATAATACAATTCCATAACACTTCTTCCCCATTGAACTATTCACAAAAATTTCAATATAGTTAGTTTACAACCATGGTTAGAATGAAACAGTTCAAAAGCTATAAATAACCCTAAGGCTTCAACACAAAACATCAAACAAATGATCATTCATGCTTCATCCAAATTACTTTCTACAGTAAATCATTTAGATGGCTCATCAACTTCATTTCCTGAAAATGGTTAATTTTCTTGGGGTGAGCAAATACTTAGTAGGAAGTATATTTAACAAATTATATAATTAATTGAAATACACATGATCATGCTATGAAAACATTTGAAAAATTTTATTATGTATGCGTATAACTACCTTTATGCATGAGAATGAAATGAGCAATGTTAAGATTGAATTAGCAATTCCTGATTTTTATAAGGGCGGTAAATATACTATGACATTCCAAGTAAGAGTCGTAATTGAACATATATACATAGATATAGATTTTGTATATTGAAAATAGTACCACATTTGCCGGCTCCAAAAAGGACGAGGCGATGGGCACCTAAAAACATTTTTCCCTTCCGCATTTACCGGTTCCAGAAATGGCAGGGACGTGGACACCCAAAACCATTTTCCAAAAACCATGTTTTTTTCACATTTACCGGCTCCTGAAACGACAGGATCATGAACACCTAAAAACATTTTTCCACATTTGCCGACTCCTGAAACGGCAGGTTCGTGGACACCTAAAAACATTTTCCCACATTTGTTTGGCGATATTCGTAGACAAGGCAATTGGGCACCTTGACTCCCCACGTGGGTACCAAATACAATACACAACTCAAATCCACTGGACTCACTACCCGGACTCATACACTATTTATCCCATTTCAGCTTTCCATTGTTCAAATCATCATTGTATTATAAAAGAAATTTAATAATGCATATGATGCATGAATTTGTAAATTCTCATTTTCCCCTAAAATAATTTCAATGCACAATAATTCAATAATTCACATGTTAACAACGAGAAGATTCTTTAATTCATAACCATCATCATCTCTAGTTTTGATATAGAAGTCTCAAAGTCTAACTTTTCAACATCCAAGTCAAGTAAATACACTTAATTTTAGGTTCTAGAGGCCTATTGGGCAAAACCCCCTCTTTACTCTTCTAACCATTCATACACATTGATATCACAACAACCTAGTAATTCACATTTCAACCTCAAATTTGAATAACCATGCCCAATTTCATGTTTTAAAAATCAATTGAGCAAAACCTTTGTTTATTGAACAATTTTCAAAACTAGGGTTTGTAGAAAATTAGGTGTTTTCACTCTTTTATGAATTAGAGACTAGTTTTCATCATCAACAACCATAATCCTCAATAATAGACATTATTCCGTCCATAATCACGAATTATTGCCCACATCCTTCCAAATCATTTATTAGCAAACACAATCCATACATATATATACATATATATATATATATCTCTACAAAGGTGAATATCTAATGAAATTACCACATGTGGTTCTCAAATTAAAGATATAATAAGTTAAAGATACCCCTACCTCAAGAATGGAAGCTTAAGATGGAGACCCACTTTAAATTTCAATGAAAATGCGAAACAATTGGTAGATATCTCGAATTAGCCTTGTTCTTCAATTTTCTTGAAGGATC
This sequence comes from Camellia oleifera, assembly GCA_022316695.1. NCBI lineage: Eukaryota > Viridiplantae > Streptophyta > Magnoliopsida > Ericales > Theaceae > Camellia > Camellia oleifera. The sequence continues at coordinate 49,670,708 of CM039313.1, read as the reverse complement.
TAGAGTGGATTTAAGGGAAAATTGGAGAAATCAAGTGTTTAGAGCTCTAGGGCTTGGGTATGGAGGAGATGAGAGAAAATAGGAAGAAAGAATAATGATTTTGGGCTAAAAACTCACTTAAAAGTGCTTGATATCAAATAGACCACTCAAGCGGTGAAAAAAAGCTCCCAGAATCTTTGAAATGCATGCAGATCGCTCGAGCGACCAAAAGTTCGCTCGAGCAAACTTGCTTCCAACATGGGTACTCAAATTTCAAATAGGCATAACTCCCTCGTCCGAACACCGTTTTAGGTCGTTCTTGTGTCTAAATTGAAGCCCCCCAAAAAAATATTTCCAATGGTTCTAGCCTCACATCCAAATTCAAAGTGTGGAAAGAGAAAAAGGCAAATGAGGGAAGACTACTCGTGGGACAATTATCCGAATCAATGTTTTGGGTTCAATCTTACTTTACCATTATGATACCACCTCAATCAATATCCCAATATGAACCAAAAAGGATCCAAGTATAATAAAAATAGTGTCAACAAGAAGTACAAAGTGTTACACATTGGCTTGAGCAAGTTTCGTACTTGAACTTCCTTTACCTTTGCGTTGGTATGACAATCTTTGGCCCGGTGTCTCTCTTTGTCATAGATGTAGCATTTGCCATTAAACTTGATTTTCTTGGTGTTCCTTCCCTTAGAGCCTTGTGAGGAACTTTCTCTGGTAAATTTCAGTTTCTTTGCTTTTGGTGCATATTCCACCACATTAGCCTTTGACTCCATAGGATACTTTCCAACCCTCTTCTCAGAAGTTCGGTTGTCTGCCTTAATCCTCAAATGCATAATCAATTCCTCTAAGGTCATTTATTTGTGCTTGTGTTTGAGATAGTTCTTGAATTTGTTCCAGCCTTGTGGTAATTTTTCAATTAGGGCAACAACTTGGAAGGACTGATTTAGTGATTTGCCTTTGGCATGGGTGTCATGCAGAATGAGTTGGAGATCCTGAACTTGGTTGATCACAGTTTTTGAATCAACCATTACCAAATTTATAAATTGCCCACCATGAACGAATTTCTTCGAGCCAGCATACTCTGTTTTGTATTTTTTCTCCAACGACTCCCATAATTCCTTTACTGTCTTGATAGGGCTATAAACGTTGTACAATGTATTATCAAGCCCATTCAAGATATAGTTGCGGCAAAAGAAATCCACATGCTTCCAAGCATTGACCGCATCAACCATTTGTCGATCGGTTTCATCATCTTTCAGAACAGAAGCATCCTCATGAAGGAAACGTGCCAGATTTAATGTAGTAAAATAGAACAACATTTTCTACTGCTGTCTTTTAAAGTCAATTCCTAGGAACTTTTCTGGCTTTTTCCCGTGATTCACTGAGATTGTCACACAACATGAGGGCTGGGGATAGTCGTAACACCGGTTAGATTAGAGGTTTGAGCAGTTTCAGTAGCCATTGAATTTCAAATTGTAAAACAAAATTATAATCAGAATTTTATACTACATAGAAAATTAAACCAAACCATAGAATATAATTTTGTAAAAAATAAAAGAAAAAAAATTGTAAATTTTATTTCAATTAATTAAATTAATTCCACTTAGAATATTATTTCTGTAAATTTCAAAAATTAAAATACTGAAAATTAGAATTTAATTAATGAAAACCCAGAATATTATTTTTGAAAATTCAGAATTCATTTCTGACTAACTTCACATAGAAAATAATTTCTGTAGTTAAAAAGAATTTTTGAAAATGAAACAAACGAAAAACTTCTGTATAAATAGAATAAATCAAACCAATAAATGGAATATTCTTTGATAGAATTATGCCTAAAAGAACAAATCCTAATGAAATCAAATTAAAACGAGGATAAATTATGCAAATGATCCCTGTAGTTTACACGATATGTCAATTTAGTCCATATTATATTAATTTGCTCAATTTTGCGCCTTAATTTAACAGATTGTGTCATATTGGTCCAATAAATAACGAGCGTTAGGTTTGGTGGATGGAAAGTCGTCATGTGCTCAAACGATGTGTTAATTTGGTCCTTGTATTTTACACGATATGTCAATTTGGTCCCTATTGTTTTAATTTGCTCAATTTTGACAGGGACCAAATTGACAAATCGTTTGAGTTTCCGTCCACCAAACCTAACAGCTGTTATTTATTGGACCAATATGACACAATCCATTAAATTAAGGAGCAAAATCGAGCAAATTAAAACAACAAGGACCAAATTGACACATCGTATAAACTACAGGGACCATTTGCATAATTTATGAAAAACCTAGAAATCCCCTAGATATTGATTTGTGATTATGTATCAATTTTAAGCAGTAAATATCAATCCCAATCAAACAATTAAAGACAAATCAACACAACGATTTTATGTGGAAAAACCACAAATGGAGCGTCTCCAATTGTGATAAAAAAAAAAAATCACGGGCAAAAGCCACAAAACAATCCACTAAGAAGACATAAAGGAATTACACAAGTGTACTCTCAATTACCTAGCGAATCCACGCTCGAATCAAACCGACCCCTATGTGCCTCTTCCAACTCTGTCTTCACCTCGAAATTGTCTAGCCCAACGTTTAATCCACAACGCCGGTATCGAATCACGACGATGAGCCACTCCAGAATCCACCAAAGCTTCAAGCCCAAATTCCGTGGAATCCGCCGAAGAACAACTCTATTTTTTGTATAAAATAAACAAATAATCCTTTGATGTATATTTCTTAAACCATGAGTTAAATACTCAATTAAACATTAAAGAAATCTAGCAAAATAGCTCCAGGTATAAACCCTAATATCCAAGAAGAAGATCTGGAAGCCGTAACTCTAAAATCTGACTGAAACATATATTTATAGCAATCTGTTCCACGATCTTTGCTCGAGCTCAGGAATGGCCGCTCTAGCAGACTGACGCTCAAGCGCAGGAAATTCTGCTCGAGTGGAAAAATGCAACTCCCAGTACTTTTGCAGGCGATCAAACTTCTGGAACCAAAGATTCTTCGCTCGAGCAAACAAGCAACTTCGAATGCATTTTTGCATTTTGCTTCGGGGGCGCCTCCCCTCGACCCCACCTGGGCGCTGCCCCAGACCGGCCAAGAGGCATTGTCCCCTGGACACTCGCGAGCTAACCGGGTAGCTCGATCCCCGACATAGTTAGCGAAGTGGCAAACATGAAAGGGTAAACTTTTGAAACATCTCTGCAAGGTGCAATTCGGGTTGGATTCGCATCTAAAAACTCATAGCCTCATTGAAATAAAAGTGTGAATACGAGTACAACTGAAATGAGTTTTGTCGAATGGGATTGCCAAGAATAAAAACCTAACAATCTTCCCCTTTGGAAATGCCATGACAAAACACACCTAACAAATAAAATCCTAATCACCCTAACCCATTACAGCCAACAAAAATAAACTTCTTTCTCAAGGTCATTATCTGCAAAATAGTTATTAGTGTCACAATCTCCAAAACAACTATTAGTGCCAAAAGAGTATATAGACATATGATAACATAATCTTGAAAAATATGAATAGATGTAAATTGCAGATTTTAAGAACATGTAGCATGAATACATGAAATCCTAAGACACATGCACCCAACAACACTTGACAACATATCTCCCATTTTTTGTCACGAAGTGACAAAGGAAGCTCAAATAATGAAAGCAAGATCAAAAACCACACAAACAGGGACAAGATGATGGAATTAGCAATAGCATGCAGGAAGGAAACAATAAAGAAGCAGTGCATAGCAACATGCAGAACAACTAACGCCAATCTCCCTTACCAAACAAATCAAAGTGTTCATGCTAACAAACTCTTGCAATGATAAACCAAACTCCCCCTCACTAAAAACAACCACAAAAAGAAAAAAAAAACAAAAATAACATGGTGGAGCAAGTAAGGAATTTCATATTTGTACCTTAAAACACACAAGATTATTCAAGAAACACAATTACTTGAAAACACAATGTGCATAGCCTCTAGAAGATTCCTCATAAAAGAAAGTGATGCATTATGTGAAAAGCATAGATCCCATGACAAAAGTGTGTGTGTGACTCTTGGAGTTTGACAAATATAAGATTCAAATCCTAGTAGCGATCTGAAAGCTGGACCTCTGGCAAGAGAATCTAAGCACAACAAAGGAAAGTCAAACCACTAGGAATCAAGGGGTATTTGCTGAGTAAAAGCAGAGGCTCCCCCTTAATCACTGAATCTTTTTTTTTTTAATGCTTTTTCACATTTTTTTTTCTTTTCTTTCTTTTGCGCATTTTTTTTCTTCTTTCTTTTGCACACTCATTGGCGGCTGACATGCTCAAGAGTATGGAAACCCAACCAGAGAAGCATAGATATAATAAGGATAGCCTGGTTGGTGACTCTGAGATAGCCTTTTCCTCATGGCTGGACTACAAAGAATAGAGGGGAAAGCCATGAAGATGCAAAAAGATGGAAGGTGGTTAAGAGACTCAACATCACCCATGATGTGCTAGTATAGGTCAATTCCTCTAGAAAAACAAAAGATACAATTCCAGAAGTCCATAGAGAAAAATGATCACTAAAGCGGAAGACTCTGATATTTGCTAATCCAAGAGTGTGTACAAAATGAGATTTACTAATCAAAGAATACACTCCGAAATGAGTAATTACCAGAGAAAGCACACATACATTAACATGTAATGGATATTCTCATCAATTCCAATATGCAACAAGAACTTCTCAAAAATTTCAAGCTTGCAAAACCATACTACGAAAATCTTTTTGTTTTTTTATTTATTTTTATTTTTTTGTTTTTTTTTTCCTTTTTTTTAAACAAAGCAAGATAAAAGAAAAAAAAAACAAGCACACATTAAATGACCCAAAAAGAAAAAACACAAAGAAACCCAAAACATAAAGAAAAAAAACACAAATGAATAAACATATTAACACAAGTCAAGCTTTCTCACCCAAGCCGCTTTAGTATGAACAAAATTGTGAAAATTGCGGTTCTTGGGTGGTGTCTTGACGTTGTGGTTCCCTTCCCTTTCAATGGGAACCCATCTTGATTTGGTTTCAAACCTCTTACTCCAAGGTCTAAACAAATGCAAACTCGTTCCATGTTTGGTCTCAAGAAAATCAAAATAGCAAGGTCTATTATGACCCTTAAAATCATTACGACCAATGAAGTGTCTCCTACCCTACGAGATGTTGGAATTTCTTCCATCTTTATGAGATACTCTCCTATGCAACTCATAACAATAAAGGTGAATATAACCATACATACCACAATGATGACAAATAAAAACAGGGTGTAGCTTCTTTTCTTTGACCTTACTAACTCTAGGAAGATTGAGAAGTTTTTCCTCTCATTGAATCTTTTGCTCCCCCTGCCCTTGAGTTCTTGTATCATGAGATGTGGATGCACTCTATTTTTGCTCTTTGTTATCACCAAAGCCAATGCCACTCTTGTCATAACACATTTGTTGAGACCTAATGACATTGTCCAAAGTCTTTGATCTTTTGTTCCAAAGACCAATGGTAGCCATAGCACACTTGAGCTCTTCTTGTTTCTTGATGATTAGTTCTTCCAAGGCAACTTGAGAAATCTCAAGAGTTTCAATCTTTTCATCGAACGTTGCAGAGATTTGCTATAGCTCATTCCTCTTGTCTCATAAGTTAAGAATTTTGCACGAAGGGCTTGTCGATCATTAGATATCTTGATGACAACATTCCTAGCCTCATAAATCTCCTCCTTTAGTTTGACATTCTCACTTTCATATGCTTTGAGTTTTGTAGTGAGTTTGTCATTCAATGTAGATAAATTAAGAGATTCCTTATACAACTTTGCATAAGCGTGTTGAAGCTCTTCATCATCACTCCTTAAGGATTCATCACCAGAGACATTTTCATCCGCCCTCTTTGGAAACTCTATTCGTCTTTCAGTTTTGGAAGCCGCCATGAAAGTAAGGAATTGTTCATGTCCCTCTTCACTTTGTGCTTCATTGTCACTTTCATCTTTATCAGACTCGGATTCATCAGCCCAAGTGATAGTGAAGGCTTTTTTCTTCCTCAACCAATTAGGGCATTCTTGAGCAAAGTGGCCAAATCCTTGGCATTCATAGCATAGGACTCTTTTAGAGTGCCCTTGAAAATATATTTGTGTCTATTATTCTATGTTGCATTTTTGGATCTATTGTATTGTCTAACTTATATATTATTTTCAAAAGTATGCTTAGTGAATAGGTTGTTTCATGTATGTTTATTCCTATAATTTTTATTTTTAAAGTTAAAAATCTATTAATAAACTCATCTTTTAAACTAACATAATATCCATGTCTACAATTAAATCATATTGGTTGTCCACACAAATTACTTTTTATCCCACTAATTATCGATCTTCCAAAACCTCTTTGTCTAATATCACATAGAAATGCATATATATATATATATATATATACGTTTTGTCCTTTATCAAATAATGGCGTAATTTGTATTTATACATTACATATATGTAGATATCAGTATTTACTATCTTTATTATATCTTAATATATTTTCATAATTGTGGACACCCTATTTTTGATGGCTCTTCAAGACTTGGATGTCCTTGCAAGTATACTCGATGATGAGTCTGTTTGCTCACCAAGTGCTTGAAATCCTTAGCGGAATGCCACAACTTTGAGCCTTTGAAACCCTGCATCCTTTTTGTCTCATTTTTGGACCATGCCTTGGTATTTCCAGCCTGCAACCTCTGGTGGCCCGCCGGTCATCCCTAGAGGCTGCCGGCCATCACTTTTGGGCTGTCGGCCACTGATATGGCTTGCCGGCCACCAGTGATGGCATGTCAGCCACCAGTGATGGCCGGCCGGCCACCAGAGTTTTCTGCAGATATTTTATGCCAGCTGTTTGCACAGATGCGCCAGCTGTTTGCACAGATGCATGCATTTATCCACACGTGGAGGGCTGAATCTCCTTGTAGAAATTTTTTGTTTTTTATATATAGGGACCCCTCTCTCATGTAGAAGGTTAGAAAAATTTTAGACTCAAAATTTTCTCTCTCTCTCTCTCTCTCTACAAATTCTCTACACTTTTGCCTACTTACACTACACTCTTGCCTATACTTCCTTAACGAAAGTTGATCACCTTTGAGCTGAAGTTCCTTGTGGCCTTCTTGAAGCTCTTGAATTTGGTTTTGGCTTGAATTGTTGATTGAAATTACTCTTTGCTTCAAGGGATATAATATTTGCTTTATTAGCTTGCTTTGCATACTTGTTTTTATATCTTTTTCCCACTGCTTTGGGCTGTTTTTGAGCTATAGAAAACTCTATCTTTATGGGCTAAAATTGCTGTTTTTGGCCATTTAAGGTTAGGAGGTGGTTCACCCTTCTTCATTACTTGTTTGTATCACCTTTGTTTCCCATTTTTAAACCATATTTTTTTTGGCTCTTTAAACACTGATTTTTAGATTTTCAGTGGTAAAAATAAGGTTTTGGAGTCCAAATTTGGAGGGGTTAGCCTCTCATCTTTGTGTCTTGTTTGCTAGCCTAGTTGGTGCCATTCTTTAGCTTATTTTTCTAACATTTTGTAACTTTATTCCAGCATGTTTTAGGCTGTATTTTAGACTGTTTTAACTCTATTTTTGGTTGGTTGTTGCATTTGAGTCTTGTTATGCATGCTTCTAGTGTAATAGTCCTCACAAGCTTGGTGTTTTAGGCCTTTAGACACCACTTGTTTGAGTTGATTGCATGTTTTTAGTGCTTTTCTCACTTAATTCCAACACTAATCATCTTTGCAACCTCCCTCCTTTCTTGGCTTTTAATTTTGCTTTGGAAGTGGTTTCAAGTCACTTGCTTGCCTAAGTGTGAAATTGAGGTTTCATACTTAATGGTTTAATCCCTTAGGGGGTTCATTACTAACGGTATGATACTTCTTTCATACCTAAAGCAACTTGTGTTTTGAACCCTCTTTCCGTTAGAGGACTTTAAGTCGCCCAATGGACTTAATTGGATTAAGGAATAGTTGGTAAAGTAAAAAGAGAAACTAAAACTTGGGACTAAAAGTGTGCAAGATAATAACTTGGCGTGTTCAATAGGACGATAGTTGAACACAAGGAAGCTTAGGCCATTTCATACTTGTTAGTGATGAAATGATCCAAGTCTCCAAGGTCAACTTCTTCCATTGATCTTTCATGAAATGGAGGAGGTTTATGTCTTGTTTTTGCGTTTATTGAGCTTGCACATCTTGAGTCACAAGCTATCATGCAATGAAATTGCTTGAGGTTGGTAGTTTATGGCTTAAGTTCACAACTCCTTGGATTTGTTCATGAAAAGGAGGGGTGAGTTATGCAAACAATCCTTGAAAATACCTTATATATGCTCTGTTTGTCCTCTGTTGCAACAAGATAAACCAGTGCATCAGTGGTCGGCAGACCACCATCCATGGCCGGCAGGTGGCTGGCAATATTCACAAGCGGCCGGCTAGCCACTGATCCAAATCTCAGTAGAGTATTGGTATGGTAGAGCAAAGTTCTTATGGAAGTGTTCAATTGTGCAAACATAGGCTTTCGAGAGCAAAACAAAGGTCTTTTCGGGTGGAAACTGAGCACGTGCATGCACATCCTTCGTTTCCTGAGGCGAAGTAGCTAATTAGCTTAGTTTAATTACTAGTTGCAATTGTTTTGTAATTATTTAATTAGTTAGTTAGCTAATTAGTTCATTTGTTGTTGTAATAATTAGTTAATTAGTTTAACTAGTTAGTTATTTTGGTTTGTAATAATTAGTTTAATTAGCTTAATTAGCTTAGCTTAGTTATTCATTCAAACTCTCCTTCGCGAGAGCGTGATGTAATAATGTGTATGTCTTCTAACCCTACGTCTTTCTCCCTTTTATTTAACTGCTTTTGATGGTTAGATTAGGGGCATCACGTTTCAATTGGCATACCTTATGCTTGCATACATTCATCTCATCTTGCATGCACTAGGGCTCGATGCATCATTCTAACTGTGTTGTTGTTTAAATACTTTTTTGAACACGTGCTTAGACCGCATGCTATTTAATTGCTTCATTTGCCATATTAGTAGTCAAGCCTACCTTAGTTGCATTATTGCATCGTTGCATTAGACATCTTGTATAGTTAGGAATCATGCATTTTTTCTAAGTCTTTTGTTTATCTTAGCTTGGAGTACTAGGTGAGTTTTAAACGCTTTAGCATACTTGCATGATTGTGAGTGACTGCCATGACTAACATACTTACTATGAGGCTAAATGCTTACTTGATAAATTACATGAATGCTTGTGGATAAAGGCTTGTTGTTTGAATTGGAACGATTCAACGAATGTACGTTTAAGCCCACTATGTTTGGTGGCAAATTCACAGCTTTAAGCCCACTTTGTTAAGTGGCAAATTCGCAAACTTTAAGCCCACTTGAGGTGGCTAAATCAAACCCTTTTCAGAAAACAAACATGAAATTGAATTATTCCAATTTGAGCAAATTAGTCTATATCTTGCTTGTGCGCATTACATAGTAATGCTAGCCTAATAATCGGAACAAGAGCATGTAATTTTGATAAAAAATCATATCATGATTAGTAGAGGCCGATCTTTGATCGGGCGAGCGGGGGTGCTCAATTCATGACCCCAAACCAAGGCAACTTTGGTGATGACGGACATGTGGCCTTTGGCACGAGTCACGGGTTTCCTAGATTTCCCAAAAATATTTAGGTGGCGACTCTGTATTTGGCAAAGCAATCCAATTTTGGCATTTTTGATTCAAAAATCGATTTTCTAAAAGATTTGTTGGATTTGGACTCCTTGGTGTTTATCAATTTCACATTGCACTTGTGAGATTAGATTCAGAACCGCGGGAGTCCGAACTGTAGGGCTTATATTCGAGCTTCCGAAAGGGGGTGCGAAAAAGTCGAGCTACAGTTTCTGGTGACTTTGCTGGGGATTTAGAGAACTTGACTTGAACTCATGATATGCCATTTTATCTACACTTGTGTGTTTCTTTGCATTTGCATTTGCATTTGCATTTGCATTGGTGCGCCTAAGTCACTGTGTTTGCCATCTGCTATTCCTGGATAGTTTACCGGAGGCTTGCTTGGAAAAGCTTGCCACAAGGCTAATTGATTGTGGGCTCTGCCACGATGGGAACACAACTCTTAGATCTGGACTATTGCTGTACCGTTTTGATCCTCCTTTCCCTTCTCGGTGTTAGGTGTGAGAGGTATATTAGTTAGTCTTGCTAAGGTACCCTTTTTGACTATTTAGCCTAGTTGCATATTGAAAACCATAGAGACTGTTCCAAACTAGAACAGGTTGCTCACCTGAATGTAGGATTGTGTGAAACCATTTTGCTTGAATAGTTAACCTTAGTTCCTGACGAAACTAGGACAGGCTAACCCTACTCTATCATAGGGGTGTTTGCGCTCACACTTAACTGGTATGTACTTTTAGAGTGAAACTCTACAGAAATGTGCGTATCAGTTGCAAGATTGGGTATCAGATTTGGGGTAAAATTCAGTGTTGAGTGTAATTCTGTAGTTTTTGATTATGACTGTGCATTGTTTACATCTGAACTGAGGTGCTGTGCGGTTTCTGATTTTTTGTTTTCCTTTTTACTTTATTTCTTTTTGCAAGGTAGTTTATCACAATTGCTTCAGATAGTTCAGTTACCCCTCAAGCACTTTGGACCCGTGTAAGGCGACTTTACATATCCAGGGATCTTGTTAGGGGACAATCAGTGTTTGCTTCACTCTCGTCGGTTACAAGACGGAGGGGAGTCAAGCATAATTCACCAGTTCAACAGTCACTTGTATCTAGCCAAAGGCAATCGTCCACATCTAGGTCAGCAAGAGATCACTCACTTGTTCAAATGACTCAGTACCCTACAGCTACTATGGAGGATTTGATTTGTCATCTCTAGCAAGCAGTGGAAACCATGCAGCAAGATGCTGCCTGCCAAGCTGAAGTTACAGCCCATGAAGCCGAAGTGATAAATAGGCTGCAGCAACAACAACTACAGCCGACAGCAGCTTCTGCTTCCCATGCACCTCCTGAGGGTATCCTTGCGCCAGGAATCACTGTCAATATCTAAGAGAATCTTGGCAATCTGGTAGACCCTATCCCACTGCAAGCCTCCAAGGCACCGGTGTACCAACCTGAGCCTCCATTTGAATTCGAGGTTGACCCCACTATACTAAAGGTCAACAAGCTAGAGAAGCTTCTCAAATGGGCACAGGGCGTGAACTCAATCCCCGACATCGAAGATGGATACACCAACTCCGCGCTAACTTCGCCAGATTGATTCAAGATGCCACACATAGATTAGTTTGATGGCTTTGGGGATCCCATGGTCCATTTTCGGTTATTCTTAGACATTCTATGGCCAATAGGCCTCACTAGACTTCAAAAGCTGTCGCTTTTAGGCTGGACCTTGTCGGGGATAGCGGCTATCTGGTATGCAAAGCTGGAGGACTCTGTGAAACGGAGTTGGGAGGAAATGATTGAGGCCTTCATCGCATAGTACTCCTATAACACGCAAATTGAGGTCACAACCTATGATCTTGAAGCAACCCGTCAGGAGCCCAAGGAGGGCTTCTCAGACTTTGTAACGACATGGAGGGCCAAGGCTTCGATGATGACTACCAGGCCATCCAAGAAAGATCAAATCAGGATGGTGGTTCGCAATCTGCAAGGGAACTTATTTGAGAAGATGATCGTTTTGTCATTGTTCACGTTCCCTGAGCTCCATGAGATAGGGGTTCAGATTGAAGATGCAATGAAATAGGGGTTGATAAACGATGAGAAGGAGCAGCCCAAGAGGCCTTTTATCCGCAGTTCCAATGCCATCACTTGTGGTAGCACATCTACGCGGCCATCTGATGTGAATGTTGTCACCAGTACAGCCAAGACCGCCAACCCTTTCGCTAGTACAACTCCATAAACCTCAAATAGCCAGGCCCGATCTCAAAGGGTTTTCACCCCGCTATATATGCCTTTATCCCAAGCCTTGAGGGTGCTGATCAAAAAGGGGCATCTTAAGCCGTTGGAGCAACGCCCACTACTTGATCCTCTTCCACCTAAAGACAACCCAGCCAAATACTGCGCTTTTCACCGGTAGCACGGTCATGACACCGACCAATGCTACAGGCTGTGTCATGAGATTCAAGATCTTATCGACAACAAGGTGATAGCACCACTCCAAAAGACAAATGTAACCATCAACCCCCTCCTGGCTCACAATCAATTTCCCCTACCCCAGAACCTAAATCTAATACATACACTGGCCTTCCCATATGACCCTAGTGTGTACATTACCCCCTCCCACCTACCCAAACTAGTTGTGTTCATTCCTGAAAGCATGGACTTGTGCATGATGGACGCATCCACACTCCAACCTGAACCCGTGGTGGTGACAATAGCAGAAGGGGGGAGGTTGGCCTTGGAGGAGAATGTTAGTCCATTGCCGGAGAGCTTTATGGATTTATCAGAAGGGGAGTATGACCCATGCAGTTACATTGTACTAGTTGACCCATGCAGTTACATTGTACTAGTTGATCAGTCCATTCCCAGTTTTAAAATTTTCTTCAACTTGCAGCTGCAAGACAGTGATATAGAGGAAAAGGCTGAACTAACTACTGAAGCTGAACGGAGTATAGAAAGTGACCCGAACAATAATGAGCTTGAAGTAGGGGTAACATTGGCATGTCTCATTTTAGATCCTTCGATTGACTCAGAGAGCTTGGGGGATAACCTAACCATCTCCATGATCGGGGACCAATCGGGTGTGAACCCTTCTAGCAGCATTTTGGATGCATCTAATGCACTGTTTCTCGTTTGGCAGCTGGAGGAGGGCTACTTGTCTAATAGTTTTGAGTCGGGTAGTGAACCAAAATCTGATTCCACAACGTCTATGGAGTCGGAATCAGATTTCGGTTCTTTTGGGTCTGGGTCCGATATTCCTAGGGGTAATAACCCAGATGCCAAGGTCTTGTCCAGGTCATACTTTTCTTTTGCTTTTGAGTTAGTTGTAACTGAAGAGCTGGATAAGCTTGACCTTGTGAATGAGAATGCCACTGCAGATTCTGAGTATTTCTCTATGCCGCTTGTTTATTGTATTGATCAGGACTTTCAAAATTTTAACGAAAATGAAGAGGAAGGAATTCCTCTAGTTTTGAAAAATTTGATTAATCAAGAAGATGAGAGGTTTGCAAAACCCCTTGCCGATGAAATCATTGCTTTTAATGTGGGTACTGAGAAGGATCCGCGTCTGGTCCAGATCGGGTCTACGATTTTCGAAGGAGCACGAGCGATTAGTCGCTTTATTAAAAGATTTCAAAGATGTTTTCGTGTGGTCCTACGAAGACATGCCTGGAATCGATCCTAAGATTGTACAGCATTGGATCTCTCTTAACCTCGAGGCCCGACCTGTCAAGCAGAAGTTACGGAGAATATGCCTGGATTGGGCTTTAAAGATGAAGGAGGAGGTCACCAAGCAGATAAACGCAGGGTTTTTGCTAGTATATGAGTATCTAACTTGGTTAGCCAACACCGTCAAAGTGCCAAAAAAAGATAGCAGAATTCGGGTGTGTGTGGACTTTAGGGATTTGAATAAGGCTAGTCCGAAGGACGACTTTCCCTTGTTGCTCATCGATGAATTGGTGGACTTCAACGCGGGTTATGCAATTCTCTCATTTATGGACGGATTTTTCGAGGTATAACCAGATTTTGATTGTGCCCAAGGATAGAGAGAAAATCACCTTCACTATGCCATGGGGAACCTACTGCTATCGGGTGTTGTCGTTTGGGCTGAAGAATGCTGGGGCTACCTATCAAAGGGTTGCAACCACAATTCTGCATGATACGATCCATAAAAAGGTCGAGGTGTATGTAGACGACATGATTGTCAAGTCCAAAGAAAGAGAGGGCCACTTCACCGCCTTGAAAAAATTCTTTCAATGGATCAGAGAATACAGATTGAGGTTGAATCCACAGAAATGTACTTTCAGCATAACAGCAGGGAAAATGCTGGGCTTCTTTATCACATAGAGGGACATCGAGGTAGATCCTTCTAAAATTAAGGCCATCTTAGAAATGCCACCACCAAGGACTGAAAAGGAGGTGTGAGGCTTTCTGGGTAAAGTGCAATTCATAAGACGGTTTATTTCTAAATTAACCTTGGCTTATGAACCACTATTTGGTCTCCTAAAGAAAGGAAAGAAGTTTCGATGGGATGATTGATGTCAATTCGCTTTTGAGCAGATCAAGCAGTATCTTCAGAATCCGCCTGCGTTGTCACTACCAGAGCTGGAGAAGCCTTTGATTTTGTATTTGTTAGTAACGGATAGAACGATGGGATGCATGCTTGCTCAGGAATTTAAGGATAGAGTGGAGAAAGCCATTTATTACTTGAGTAAGAAAATGCTGGACTATGAGACCCGTTACACCCCGCTGGAAAAAGCTTGCTTAGCCTTGGTATGGGCTACCAGGAAGTTGAGGCACTACTTGTTAGCCCACTCCATAATTCTGGTTTCGAGATTAGATCCCATCAAATATCTCTTTGAGAAACCAGCGCTTACGGGTAGGCTAGCTCGTTGGTTGCTTCTTCTCTCTGAATTTGATCTGAAGTATGTCACTCACAAGTCGGTCAAGAGGAGAGTAGTACCAGAGTTCTTGGCAGATCAACCAGTAGAAGAGGATGAAATGGTAGAATACCTGTTCCCAGATGAAGCCATTCTGCAAGTCGAGGAAGAGATTTGGACAATGTTCTTTGACGGAGCATCTAAGCAATACTGTTTTGGGATAGGTGTGTTGTTGATAGCACCCGACAATTCCCATATACCTTTAGCCTTCAAACTCCGGTTCAAGGCATCTAATAACGAAGCAAAAGAGGAGGCATGTATCGCTGGTTTGGAAGCCGCCTTGGAACTAGGGGCAAAAAGGTTGGACGTAATCGGGGACTCAAACCTAGTTATGTCTCAAGCAAAAGGAGGCTGGAAGGTCAAAGAAGAAAAGATGAAGATTTATCACCAAACCTTGGACGTTTTGATTCCTAGGTTTGAAAAGTTGACTTTCACGCATCTACTGAGAGAGAACAACAGGTTCGTTGATGCCTTATCAACTCTATCTTCTATGATAGACATCCTGCTTGGAGTCCGGATGCGTGCGATTATCATTGAGCCGAGGTATACGCCGGCATATGAAACTATCACCGCAATAGATGAAGCGCAAGATCGAAACCCTTGGTTCTATGATATCTGAAATTTCTTGGAAACTAAGGTTTATCCAGGGGCAAATGCCAAAGATAAGAGGGTAATATGGCGAATGGCCATTCAATTTATCATCTATGGAGGTAAACTGTACAAGAGGGGTTATCTAGGAATGCACAAGTTGTGTGTCGAAGCAGAGGAATCAAAGCGCCTGATGGAGGCCATCCATGGAGAAGAGTGCGGGGCACGCATGAACAGAGTAATGTTAACCCGGAAGATTCTCAGGCAACGTTACTGCTGGTCCATTATGGAGGAGGATTGCATTGGTTTTGTTCGGCGATGCCATAAATGTCAAATTCATGCTAATCTCATGAATATCCCGTCATTAAAACTGTACGATATGACTTCACCATGGCCTTTCTCGGTTTGGGGAATCGATGTCATCGGCGCAGTCACACCGCAAGGGTCAATTGGGCATGAATACATTTTGGTGGCAATTGACTACTTTACAAAGTGGGTGGAAGCTCATTCTTATGCAGTGTTGAAAGCAGCACATGTGGCTAAGTTCATTTGAAACAACATCATTTGCTGTTATGGAGTCCCAAATGAGATTATTTCAGATAATGGCTCCTATTTCAAGAAAGAGGTGGTAGACTTGTTGGAGAAATACAATGTGGCATTCCATAAGTCATCTACATACCGGCCATAAACCAACGGAGTTGTTGAGGTCACCAACAAGAACATCAAGAATATTCTGCAAAAGAAGGTTAAGACCTACAGGGACTGGCTAGATAAATTGCCATTTGCACTCTAGGGCTATAGAACTTCAATCCAAACGTCGACAGGGTCGGCTCCCTACTCTCTTGTCTATGGGATGGAAGTTTTTCTGCCAATCAAAATAGAAGTCTTGTCCCTGCAAGTCATGGCTGAGTGTTAAATAGCAGAGGTGGACTGGCAACAGAGCAGGTTCAAAGAACTGATGTTGTTTGATGAGAGAAGGCTGAAAGCATTGTACCATGTTCAAGGTTATCAACGCAGGATTGCTAGGGCTTTTAACAAGAAAGTTAAGTCCCGAAATCTCAAAGAAGGGGATTTGGTACTGAAAGACAACCGAGCTCCCATCCATGACCCAAGGGGCAAGTTCATACCCAATTGGACTGGTCCTTACATCATCAAAACTATCTGGTCAGATGGAGTTGTTATCCTCATGGACCTGGATGGCCTAGAATTTTCCCAACTGATCAACATGGACAAGTTGAAGAAATACTATCCTTGAGAGGCTCACTAGGTCGAAAACCCGAAAGGGTGACCTAGGCAAAAGTTAGAGCATGGAAAATTAAAAATAAAGAAAATTTGAGCTCGCAAGGTTGAAAATCCTAAGGGAAGCCTTGACAAAAGTTAGAGAGCAAAATGAGAGAGTTAATACTTGAGTGAACCTGCACTAAACTACGTAAGGCCTGATTTCCATCTTCGGGATACGTAGACAACTTTATCTTGAAGTTCGGCTATAAACACCTCCAACTCAACTGTCCTATCCATGTGTTGATCAGGTCATCTTTGTTTGTTCTTTATCTGAGAGTTCGGTTGCGATCTTTATTTTGAGAGTTGGTTACAGTGCTGAGTAGTGTTATTCAGTCAAGGGGCAATTTGTGATCTTCGGTTTCGGGGTTGTACATCTCGAGGATTGATTCTCTACGTGTCAGGTGGTGATCCTTTTCAAAAATGATTTTGGAAAGTTTTAATAAAAGTTGATTTTTGTTCAAATTTTACCTTTTACAATTTAGACCATTTTTGGACCAAAAAGAAAATTTTTAGTGCTCGCAACTTTAATTTCATTGATTTTAATACAAAGTTCTCTAATTCTCGATACAAATCAAAGTAGCTTTTATTAAATTCATAAAACTTGAAAAGTAAGATCAAAGCAATGAACTAGAGGCATAGACGAGTCAGGTGCTCCTGCGTCCCCCGCTTGTGCTTGTGGAAGCTTCTGATGCTAAAGTGGGCCCGGTTTGTGCCTTATTTTTGAGCCAAGTCAGGCACTCACCAGAAAGGACGCAACTAAAACTAGGGGCAGGTGCCAGAAGCTCTCTTGTCCTCCAAGCAGTGAGGTACCTAGCCAAATATGAACCTTGGATGGGGAATGAAACTGGCAACTTTACCCCCTCCTCTGGGCAAGTTTGATCATGTCCAAACTGACGCTTGAACTAGAACGAAAAGTAGAATACACAGTGTGTCAGGCTGATCAGCTCAATGCTAGGTTGTCGAGTCATGCTGTAGCTTATTTCGGTCAGATTAAGCCAAGGGCAACGCCAAACAATGTCAGCAGTAGACTTGTTGCATATCCAGTGGCACCACCATCCCTCATTTGAGAAATCTACTAGCTATTTGCTGAAAAAGTATGCTCGAGTTGAGTATGTAGGGCAAGAGTCCACTACCTTCAGTTTGTCCATAGGCCACACCTAGGAAGGGATGAAAAAAAAGAGAGATTAAAGAATAGAGATGTGTATGTTGAGAGAAAAGTGAAAAAAGGGTTTTGAAAGAAAAACAGAGCATGAGTGCTGAATGATATAAGAAACAAATATGAGAAAGGGTGGAAAATATTACCTGAAATAGTAGTGGACTCCCTGCGAATTTGTAAGTCTCTCGCCGATGGAAAGCGTCTAAGCTCATCAAAGTCTCGGCCAACACTAAGCCAATGCAACTCTTACCCTCTTTCAAACCTTGGGCCACTTCAATCAGCCGAATACTAGACCTGCAGAAATTCAAGGCAAGAAGGAAATGTGCCAGCATACATAAACAAAGGGGGTGTTGCCTAAAACCCCGCCAAAGAAGGTCACCTCGATCACCGACGTCAGAAAATTGATGAATCAGACTGGGAATATCCAACTCTCCATTGCGGACCAACGATCGAGCCTCGTGAAGAGTGAACCCACACATTCATCCCAAAGCTTGGATGTGGTCGAAACGAGGCTGAGGTATAATTTTCTTATCACGCCGGGATTCCATTGGCTCTTGAAATTCTTCGATTGTCGGGTATATCTCTTGCCCCCTGAAGCTAAAGACATGTGTAATTGGGTTCCAGCATCTAGCCGCGGCATGAAGGAACAGAAAACAAATCGGAGAATGACTCAGCGGGAAAAGTGAATTATACCGAAACCCCAGAAATTCATCTTTTTCGAGCCATCTAAAGTCGAGATCCAATCTGAGAGTTTTTTGGCGAAAAATGGCTCCATTTGTGAAGAATTTGTAGTTGAAATGAAGAAATCACAAAGCTCAACCTTTTGTAGAAGATAAGGCAGTGAATGGAAGCCAGGTGTCAACAATCTGGAGGTCCTGCACATTAATGGCTTGCAGGTGGCCTGCAGGTAGCCGACAAGCTGCATTAATGGCCGGCAAAGGACATTGGTAGCTGGCAAGCTACCTCTCATGGCCGGCATGTCGCTGACAACCCCTATTTATGGCCAGCAGTCTCCCACCATGACCTGCTGTCCACCTATTGCGCTGAACAATGCTAAAAGCATGTGTTTTGTTCTGCTCTTCGTGCGTCTTGAGGTATTGTTTTGTGTCCTTTTTGGTTTTAGCAAGTTTGTTTAATTTGTATCTATGTTGTTTTGTTTATCGAGTTGTATGTTGTTTTGTTTATCAAGTTATATATTGCTAGTTATTGGTCGGTTCGTTATTCAATTAAAATTTTGTTTCAGTCAAGGGTGCCCTTGGCCGTTTCGATTCCTTGGCCGTTTCGATTCCATGTCCATTTCATGCTATGTAGTGCTTATGATGCAAAATACAACATTTTTTCATAAAAATTGGTTTTTTATTCTGATCATGGTTGTTTTTACAAAAACGAAGTACAAGTTTTTAAAGCAAATAAAACCTATCTGAAGCTATACAATGTGCTAAAACTATAAACAAAAAGAAACTAAGCAAAAATACAAAAAATCAGCGTTGGTCGCCTCAGGCTCAAGAGGCCCTCGGAGGAGAAGACTTTGGGGCATTATCTCCGTCAGTGTCGTTGTCTGAATCTGAACCAGAGCCCGAGCCAATGTCATCTCCGCTCTCTGCTCCAAAGCCCACCTTAGTATCGTCGCCTCAGCTCTCGGAATCGGAGCTAGCGTCATCATCTCCACTCTCAGATGACTTGGAATGCCAACTCATTGCCTCTTTAGAGTTGCTCATCTCAGCATCATCATCACTTAGAATGGGCTCTGAAGGACTGCTTTCGTCTCGAGCACCTCTAGCTCTGCCTTAGCCGCATGCTGGAGCCTGTCTCTCTCTCCTCCTTGCTGCTAGAGGAGGCACCGTTGGTACAGGTGCTGCAGCTGCCGCTAGTGCCATTGGTATGGGTGGGATCTGAAAGGATAGTTGTCACATATTAGTTTCAGTGTGTGTATCAGATACAAGTATGGTATGTAGTATCTGTATTAGATGCAAGCATGATGTATAGAATCAGTGTATGTAGAAATCAAATACAGTATAAGTACAGTATGAATATAGTGTATGAGTGCAGTGTATCCGTGCAGTTTGGGAAGTTTTCAATTGAAATGTCAGTATCAGTGTGTCAGTGGAAATTTGATGCTTGGAGTGCAAACTGAAGAACTTACCGAAATATTGTGGAGGCCAAGCAGTGTCTCCCTCCTCTGTACCATGCCCATTAGGGAGGTTATCAGCTCGAAAGCGCCTCTTATATACTCGATGGATGCCTGCAAATGTATTTGGGTGATTAGTATCTGCAATGAATATATCTAAATTGAAATATAGGGTGCAAGTGATAAAGAGTAGTCCAAGAACCAAGCCCGGCAGACTGGGTGCTCGAGTAGAATGCGGTAGCGGAAAGTAGGGGTGCAACTCGAGCGGGTTCGGTCGGGTTGGGAGTCTGCCCAAGCCCGACCCGCATTGCCCAGAGCAGTGCCCAAGCCCGAACATGAACCCGAGCTTTGCTGCCCAAGCTCGGCCCAAGCTTTGTATTTTGAACTCGGGTTAGCCTGAATTGCCCGAATTGCCCATAAACTTGTAGGTAGATTTGTTTTGAAACCTGTAGGTAGAATTGATAATTAACAAAGAATTGAGAATTATTCAAAGTTATTTTCTGGTCACCAAAAAATAAAAATTAAAAATTAAGACTAACTCTTTTACTTAATTTATATATATTATATAATTTATTAAATTATATATATTATATATTATATAATTTATATAATATATTAAATTTAATTCGGGTTCGGGTTGCTCGGGTTGGCCATTGGTTCTGCCCAAGCCCGGCCCGAATTACAATTCGGGCATCAAAAATTTGCCCAGGCCCGTCCAGATTACAAGATATAGTTGCCCAAGCCCTAAAAAAACTCGGGCTGGGCTCGGGTTGCTCGGGTTGAGCCCGCCCGAGTTGCACTCCTAGCGGAAAGTAGCCCAGGCTCTGGCAAACTGGTCTTGAATCCTCGCTGGCATCATGGCCTATGGCTCCCACATGATCTACAAATAGAAGTTGTACAGATTATTAGTTGCTATCAGTTGCTAAATGTGAATCAGAATAGTGTTAAAAATGACTGTGCTTTGGGTTACCTCATGGGCAGCTACCATGTCGAAGTACTGGCGGAAAAATGTAAAGGGCTCGCGGGTCCTATGATGGAGCTTTCCATCATATCTCTGCGAATTAGGGACTGCTAATGGAAGCTCCTCTATAGGCTCTGGGGCGAGGGTCGAAAAATATGCGTACACCTATAGCTGCAGGGAAAGTGCAAAGATATGTGATCAATACAGTATTGAGCAGATGTAGAAAGTGAAAAGCAGAAAGCACAGTGTATAAACAATGTTTAAGCAGATATAAAAATTGCAAAGTAGAAAGCACAAGTGTTGAATAGATGTAAAGCAGAAAATGTAAAGTGCAAAAAGGAAGTTGAGATGCATACCTCCCAAGCTCGCTAGTAACCTCTGATCAAGTCCCCTCTCAACGGGAGGTCGAGCTCATATAGCCATATAAGATGGAGAGGCCAGCTCCGCCCCAGTCACAAAAATGAATCGGAGGGAGGGTCACTAGGGCGCTTAGCAAATGAAGGCCTACGGTGTTCCACCTATTTAAGAATAAGGTGGTACCGAAGACGAACATCAAGAAGCCCCTGGTGTACTCTTTGTCTCCTCTACTGTCTCGGGCTCGCTCCTTCTGAATCGCTCGCTGAACCAGGTGTATCTGACCATCCCCGTTTGGTATATAAGTGGATGTGCTCCTAGTAGCTCGAACCACGTCGCTTCCCACTCCTCCATGTCTGTATCAAGAGAGATTGGATCACCCCCTACGTCTAAGCTGGTGATCATGGCAAAATCGTATGGAGTCATCGTTATCTCCCCTGTGGTGGAAAAGTAGAAGGAATTGGTGGTGTCGCATCACCTCTCCACGAGCGCTCCTAGGAGCGGACGACTTGTGACGACCTGAGTCAGGCCAAAGTAGAAGAGGCCAAAGCTAGCCTCATCAATGATATCTCGAACTCTAGTGGGGAGCTCGTCGTACCAGTCTCGGGTGGTCGTAGCATCGTAGCCTCGAAAGGCGCGAGACTTGCCTTGTGGAAAAAAATAGATGAATCAGATCAATGAACAGTGGTGAAAGTACAGCTGGATTAAGTAGTGATGATAGTATATTTGAATAAAAGGCAATGCAAGAAATGCAAGTGAAGAAAGGTAAAATGCATAAAAATAGAGTTCATACCTCAACGACAATGGCTGACAGGTGAGAAGCTGGCTCCCTCAATAGAAGGTCCTCTGGTAGGCAAACTCATTGAAGAGTCTGATGCTTTTGGCAGTAGGCAACATATGTGTTTGGGGGTGGTATCTCTCTGGATTGAAAGGCCGTACCCTCAGCGGTAGCGGCTCTGGCTTTGCCTCAAGGTTAGCTGCTGGCTCTACTACCTTAGGAACTGGTTGAAATACCGGGGGAGTCTTTGAAAGAGCCCCGTTGTGTGGTAGATCATTTGCCTTCTGGCAAAGGGTGCGAAGTAGGTGAAAAAGTGAAGAAAAATGCCGAAAAGATGGTAAACTTTGAAAAAGTCAACCCTAGGAGAGAAAATGGGAAAAAAAGTCAAAGTCGGGAAAAGTGTACAGAACTCGAGAGAAACTCGAGGGGAATAAGTCTAGAATGGTGGAAATGAGGAAAGAAGCACCGAAATCAAATTTCAATCGGTTCAAAGTGAAGAGAGCTACGAGGGTTTAGCAATTAAAGTTTGTGTGGGGCATTGGAAAATGCGTAGAAAGTGCAAATCTAGAGAGAAGGAGTGTCTAAAGAGAGAGAGGGAGAAAGATTTCGAACATGAGGAAGTGAGGAAATGAGCCCTAGTTGGCTATACTTAAAGACCCGAGGCTAAAAGACCAAAAAGCCCTGAATCTGCCATCGATGGCTGGCATGGGGCCGGCAAGGCCCATCGGTGGCCAGCACCTTGCCGGCTTCCCCCTCTTGTGGCCGGTAGGTGTCCTATGGCCTCCCCTGTGGTCCTGATGCTGTTTTGTGTCCTTGGTTTCCAAGAAGTGTAGGGACAGTTCACTATTTGGTTCAATTTGTCTCTACGGAAGCTCAAAACTGTGTTTTCGGTGCACGATGTTCGTCACTTGTCAACATGAACGAGGTGTATCCTTTAAACATATTGTAACTCTTCTGGAAGGTAAATCGGAAGTTTGTGATTAAATTTGTTTTTGCCAAATTATGCTTTTGTACCTTGCATAGAATTTGTATTTCTCCGTTGTTGCATGGAATATGTATTTCTCCATTGTTGTATAGAATATACATTTTACGTTGTTGCATGAATATGCATTTCTCCGTTGTTGCGTGGAATATGCATTTCTCTATTGTTGTATAGAATATACATTTCACGTTGTTGCATGAATATGCATTTCTCCATTGTTGTATAGAATATACATTTCATGTTGTTACATGAATATGCATTTCTCCATTGTTGTGTGGAATATGCATTTCTCCATTATTGTATAGAATATGCATTTCTTCGTTGTTGTGTGGAATATGCATTTATCCATTGTTGTATAGAATATACATTTCACGTTGCATGAATATGCATTTCTCTGTTGTTGCTTTAATATGCATTTCACGTTATTGCATGAATATGGATTTTGCTTCTTTGCATAGGACATGCATTTCATATATGTTGTTACATAAAACTTGCATTTCGCGCATATTGCATGTGCGTCTTGCATCCGTTATGAATCATGCATGGAACATGCTCTCGCTCTTGTATCATGCATAGAATATGCTTTCGTTTTTGTTTCTCTCATAGAACATGCTATTGTATCTCGGTTGTTTGTCTTGCATAGAACATGCATTCTTACTGCATCGCACTTGTTAAGTTTCTTTCTTACACAGGCATGATATTGTATGTATGGTTCATTCAGAGGAGTTCTAGGTAAAATCATTCGTGCCATATTCGGATCACATCCTTTCTTGCAAATTGCTTAAAAACATTCGGGTGCGCCCGGTGTTCATACCACTTTTCCTCCTTTCATGTGAGATGCGTTAGGATTTCAAATCGGTTAAAAACATTCGGGTGCGCCTGGTGTTCACACTAGTCTTCCTACTCTCACGTGAGATGCGTTAGGATTTTAAATCGGTTAAAAACATTTGGGTGCACCTGGTGTTCACACCACCCCTTCCTCCTCTCGCATGAGACGCGTTAGGATTTCAAATCGGTTAAAAACATTCAGGTGCGCCTGGTGTTCACACCACTCTTCCTTTTCTCGCGTGAGACGCATTAGGATTTCAAATCGGTTAAAAACATTCGGGTGTGCCTGATGTTCACACCACTCTTCCTCTTCTCGCGTGAGACGTGTTAGGATTTCAAATCGGTTAAAAACATTCGGGTGTGCCCGGTGTTCACACCACCCTTCCTCCTCTCGCGTGAGACGCATTAGGATTTCAAATCAGTTAAAAACATTTGGGTGCGCCTAGTGTTCACACCACCCTTCCTCCTTTCGCGTGAGACGCGTTAAGATTTCAAATCGGTTAAAAACATTCAGGTGTGCTCGGTGTTCAGACCACCTTTCCATCTCTCGCGTGAGATGCGTTAGGATTTCAAATCGGTGAAAAACATTCAGGTGCGCCCGATGTTCACACCACCCCTTCCTCCTCTCGTGTGAGACACATTAGGATTGCAAATCGATTAAAAACATTCTGGTGCGCTCGGTGTTCACACCAATTTTTTCTCTTTTCGTGTGAGACGTGTTTGGATTTCAAATCGGTTAAAAACATTCGGGTGCACCTGTTGTTCACACCACCCTTTCTCCCTCACGCGTACAACACTTTAGGATCTCGGTTAAGACCTTGGGTGTGCCTGATGGTTACGTCACCCTTCGCCTTTCCTACGTGTCGCGTAGTTGAGCTTGCATAATTTTCCTACATCTTTCTGCATGAAATGTGGTTTGGCTTGTGATTCCCATGTGTGGCGTGTTTATTTACTCACTTCCTTTCATGATTGGAATTGTTATGCCTTGTTTCGATTTGTTTAAATGTGGCATTTTCTTTGCATTGCATTTGCATTCAAATGTTTCATTGTATTGCCACATTGCATGATCATAAGTTATGTTCTTCCAGTATGCATATTATTTGCATTTTGCCCCAGAACTACACTGGTTTGATTCCTTACAAAGGGATACGTAGGCAGCCTGCGGGAGCAACCATTTTTTTTTCTTGATTGTTTGTCCAAGTCTTACGGCCTTGTCAAAATGGGCCGTCTCTAGGCTTTGACATTCACTCACGCCATTTCATGACTCTGAGCTTTGTCAAAGAGGGGCAACTGTAGACATCCCATTTTTGATGACCCTTCAAGACTTGGACGTCCTTGTAGGTACACTCGATGACGAGTCTGTTTGCTCACCAAGTGCTTAAAATCCTCAATGGAATGCCATAACTTTGACCCTTTGAAACCTTACATCCTTTTTGTCTCATTTTTGGACCATGCCTTGGTATTTCCAGCCTGTAACCTCTGGTGGCTTGCCGGCCATCCCTAGAGGCTGCCGACCATCACTTTTGGGGTGCCGGCCTCCAGTGTTTTTTGCAGATAATTTATGCCAACTGTGCCAGCTGTTTGCACAGATGCATGCATCTGTCCACACGTGGAGGGCTGGATCTCCTTGTAGAAATTTTATGTTTTCTATATATAGGGACCCTCTCTCTCATGTAGGAGGTTAGAAAAATTTTAGACTCAAAATTTTCTCTCTCTCTCTCTCTCTCTCTCCCTACAATTCTCTCTCTCTCTACAAATTCTCTACACTTTTGCCTACTTACACTACACTCTTGCCTATACTTCCTTAACCAAAGTTGATCACCTTTGAGCTAAAGTTCCTTGAGGCCTTCTTGGAGCTCTTCAAGTTGGTTTTGGCTTGAATTGTTGCTTGAAATTACTCTTTGCTTCAATAGGTATAATATTTGCTTTATTAGCTTGCTTTGCATACTTGTTTTCATATCTTTTTCCCACTGTTTTGGGCTTTTTTTGAGCTATAGAAAACTATCTTTATGGGCTGAAATTGGTGTTTTTGGCCATTTAAGGTTAGGACGTGGTTCACCCCTCTTCATTCCTTGTTTGGAAGGCCATTTCACCTTTGTTTCCCATTTTCAAACCATCTTTTTTTGGTCCTTTAAACATTGATTTTCAGAGTATTTTCAGTGGTAAAAATCATGTTTCAGAGTCCAAATTTGGAGAGGTTAGCCTCCTCTCTTTCTGTCTTGTTTGCTAGCCTATTTGGTGCCATGCTTTAGCTTATTTTTCTAGCCTTTTGTAGCTTTATTCCAGCATGTTTTAGGCTGTATTTTAGACTATTTTAACTCTGTTTTTGGTTGGTTGTTGCATTTAAGTCTTGTTATGCATACTTCTAGTATAATAGTCCTCACAAGCTTGGTGTTTTAGGCCTTTAGACACCACTTGTTTGAGTTGATTGCATGTTTTTAGTGCTTTTCTCACTTAATTCCACCATTAATCATCTCTGCAACTTCCCTCCTTTCTTGGCTTTTAATTTTGCTTTGGCAGTGGTTTCAAGTCACTTGCTTGCCTAACTGTGAAATTGAGGTTTCATACTTAATGGTTTAATCCCTTAGGGGGTTCATTACTAACGATACGATACTTCTTTCATACCTAAAGCAACTTGTGTTTTGAACCCTCTTTCCGTTAGAGGACTTTAAGTCACCCAATGGACTTAATTGGATTAATGAATGGTTGGTAAAGTAAAATGAGTAACTAAAACTTGGGACTAAAAGTGTGCAAGATAATAACTTGGTGTGTTCAATCGGGCGTTAATTGAACACAAGGAAGCTTGGCCCATTTCATACTTGTTGTTGGTGATGAAATGATCCAAGCCTCCAAGGTCAACTTCTTCCCTTGATCTTTCATGAAAGGAAGGAGGTTTGTGTCTTGTTTTTGCATTTATTGAGCTTGCCCATCTTGAGTCACAAGCTATCATGCAATGAAATTGCTTGAGGTTGCTGGTTTGTGGCTTAAGTTCACAACTCCTTGGATTTATTCATGAAAAGGAGGGGTGAGTGTTGCAAACAATCCTTGAAAATACCCTATATATGCTCTGTTTGTCCTCGGTTGTAGCAAGATGAACTAGTGCATTAGTGGCTGGCAAGTGGCTGGCAGGCCACCATCCATGGCAGACAGGTGGCCGACAATATTCACCAGTGGTTGGCTGGCCATTGATGCAAATCTCAGCAGAGCATTGGTAAGGTAGAGCAAAGTTGTTATGGAAGTGTTCAATTGTGCAAACAGAGGCTTTCGAGAGCAAAACAGAGGTCTTTTCGGATGGAAATCGGGCATGCGCATGCACATCCTTTGTTTCCTGAGGCAGAGTAGCTAATTGGCTTAGTTTAGTTACTCAGTTTAATTATTAGTTGCAATTGTTTTGTAATTATTTAATTAGTTAGTTAGCTAATTAGTTCATTTGTTGTTGTAATAATTAGTTAATTAGTTTAACTAGTTAGTCATTTTGGTTTGTAATAATTAGCTTGATTAGCTTAATTAGCTTAATTAGCTTAGCTTAGTTATTCATTCAGACTCTCTTTCACGAGAGTGTGATGTAATAATGTGTATGTCTTCCAACCCTACATCTTTTTCTCTTTTATTTAACTGCTTTTGATGGTTAGATTAGGGGCATCACGTTTCAATTGGCATACCTTATGCTTGCATACATTCATCTCGTCTTGCATGCACTAGGGCTCGATGCATCATTCTAACTGTGTTGTTGTTTAAATACTTTTTTGAACACGTGCTTAGATCGCATGCTATTTAATTGCTTCATATGCCATATTAGTAGCCGAGCCTACTTTAGTTGCATTATTGCATGCGTTGCATTAGACATCTTGTATAGTTAGGAATCATGCATTTTTTCTAACTCTTTAGTTTATCTTAGCTTGGAGTACTAGGTGAGTTTTAAACGCTTTAGCATACTTGCATGATTGTGAGTGACTGCCATGACTAACATACTTACTATGAGGCTAAATGCTTACTTGATAAATTACATGAATGCCTGTGGATAAAGGCTTGTTGTTTGAATTGGAACGATTCAACGAATGTACGTTTAAGCCCACTATGTCTGGTGGCAAATTCACAGCTTTAAGCCCACTTTGTTGAGTGGCAAATTCGCAAACTTTAAGCCCACTTGAGGTGGCTAAATCAAACCCTTTTCGGAAAACAAACATGAAATTGAATTATTCCAATTTGAGCAAATTAGTCTATATCTTGCTTGTGCGCATTACATAGTAATGCTAGCCTAATAATCGGAACAAGAGCATATAATGTTGATAAAAAATCATATCATGATTAGTAGAGGCTGATCTTTGATCGGGCGAGCGGGGGTGCTCAATTCATGACCCCGAACCAAGGCAACTTTGGTGATGACGGACACGTGGCCTTTGGCACGAGTCACGGGTTTCCTAGATTTCCCAAAAATATTTAGGTGGCGACTCTGTATTTGGCAAAGCAGTCCAATTTTGGCATTTTTGATTCAAAAATTGATTTTCTAAAAGATTTGCCGGATTTGGACTCTTTGGTGTTTATCAATTTCACATTGCACTTGTGAGATTAGATTCAGAACCGCGGGAGTCTGAATTGTAGGGCTTACATTCGAGCTTCCGAAAGGGGGCGCGAAAAAGTCGAGCTACAATAATTTATTAAATTTATTTCTCCTACATCATATTCACAATCTCTAATTTCTAAGTCTCCTTCCATTCTTTCACATATATATATATTTATTTTTTAAATAAAAAATTGATTTTTGATATATTTTTTATTTATGTATTATCGGTAATATGAAGAGAGAGAAAGAGCGTCATCGACGAGAAGATGGAGAGTAAGAGAAGAAGAGAGAGAAGAGATGGGAGGAGAAAGAGAGACGAGGGGGCTGATTAGGGTTTCCAATCTTTACTTAATTTCTTTTCTTTAGAATTTTGTATTATGAATTGTTCTCCTCTTAATTCTTCTATGCTTATTTTTTCAGTTATCATAAAATTTATTTCTTTATCAGAATTACTATAATCTTCACTTTCAATTTCATCATCTACTTCTGTTTCCTCCTCAATTATTTCTACTATTCCTTTATTATTTTCTAATGCCAATTTTAATGCTTCTTCTTCTTCTAGTTCAATATAATCTAAACTTCCTAAGGCTTCTATTATTTTATCATTCTTTTTATTTTTACATTGATTTGCACAATACCCTACTTCATCACACACGCAATGTAATGCCCCAAATAATTAACGTAAAATAGATTCATCAACTTCCAATTATATAATCTTGTTTCTATAGTAATAACTTCCATTGCTTAATGTATACGAAAATAAGTCTTAACACTGACATTGTTATCAAATCTCCAACATGTGTATTCATTAAACTCCAGAGATTTACAAAAAATATTCCATACGTGGTTGTACATTCAACATTCCTAGAATATGAATTTATAGCATGTGGCACAATATATCAAGTACAATTCAATGCCCTCAAGGAATGCAATTTTCCAAGGCTTATGCCTGGTTACACAAAATGATGGTTTTCAAACCCATAAATGTAAAGCCCTTGGTTTGTCAAAATAATTACAACAAAAGAAAAGAGTCTTGTGCTCTCAAAATTACATTTCTTGCCTTAAACTCAGCAGGATCACCACATCTTTCCCCACACAAAATCCCATAGGGTGAGCACAAAATCTAATAGGAAAATCTTAACAAGGTATATTCATTTTATACAGTCTCCTGAAATGAATGTATATGCCACCTCATGCTCAAAACATATATCTCATTCTTTTGAAACTTTAGTGCACAATGCAATTTAAAGATACAATAATTTAATAACTTCAAAGTAGTTCCAGGGGTAAGTAAATATGACTCAGGTAATCTCTAGGTTAGTGTCTGCAAGTAGGCATAACATGCACTATCAATCTCCATTTTACTAGTTGTTAACCGGAAAGCACGTGGTACCTCCTCCGTGCGTGTTTTCGGTCTTTCACCATGGACACTCAGGTCAACTTAACCAATACCAACTACACCCCTTATCTGAACTTACCAACGTATTTACCTTGAAACAAATCAAAGCGATCTTGTTTCACAAAACAATTTCCTTTCTAAAAGCAATATTTTTCCAATGCAAGATTTAAAATCAATTGCAATAATGATAAAATGGAATGGCGATGCAAAATGTACAATGCATTAATATAGTCCATTTACAATTCCACCACACAATTCTCCATTGTGATCAAATTCCCACACCTCTCATCAATGTGGCATCATATTACAAGAGATAAAATAATACAATATCAACCTTCATGCAATTTCCATATATTAATCATTATTTTTATGCATTTGGTCTTTCCAAAACAACAACAATAAGCTATTCTCAAGCTTCCCAAATCAACAATTTCTCATTTTCTCATGAAATTTCCTCATTTGATACAATTGTAAAAATTTTCTCCATCATTTACTCTCATAACAAATTATCAATCATAAATTTCATAATATCTCAACTTTTTCCCCAAAATTTCCAAATTCTAGGATTTTCACAAAAACTAGGTTTTTGTTCCATTTTTGAAAGATTCTTTCAAAACAATACCCACACTTTAGAACATAGCTCATATTCTCAATAGCTTTGAAAAAACAATTAGAGAAAATCCACTTTTAATATCATCTATGGTTCATCAACCCAAAATCATAACTCAAACATGTGAGAAATACTTCAAACTAGCATAATTTTGCAAAAACATATATATAATTCTAAGATTGTCCCTACCTCAAGCTTGGAGGAGGAAGGAGATGAAACCCTAAAACTCAATGACAATGAAAACCCAATTCGATTGGTGTAGAAGTAGCCTTTGTCACCCTCTTCGATTTGGTGTAAAAAGTCCCCTCAAATTCTTGAAGATTTTTGCTAAATCTTAGAGAGAAGTTTGGATTTGGGTGTGTTTGTAGAGAGAAGAGAGAGAAAATATGAGTTTAGAGAGAGAGAGAGAGAAGTGAAAAAGTGTAATGCCCCAACTTTTTAATTACTCGGAAACATTACCAAAAACTTGTAATTTAGGTCCATTTAAAAAAAAAAAAAACTGTCTATTATCCTTGAGTAATAGAAATATAATAATACGTGTTCTCACTCTCAAAGGATACAACAATAATAAATGCCGAGCTTCCACCGCAGAGAATAAATAAATAATTACAAATATCAATGTACAATATTCATTTCTTTCACATCTGCGATGAAATTACACATAAAAGACACACAGACTTCTTGACTCTCCAACCATTAAATCTGAATTCTTTTCCTGCAAAAAAAATGAAACAAGGGATAAGCACAATTGCCAAGTAGGAATCTCATCGTTCTATAACAATAATTATCACATAGATAGAAATGATCATGCATGCAAGGTGATACCATATAGTAGGGTGACATTTTGTAAGCTCAAAATATTATTCGTAGAGTACCTGTATCTTAAAATGTATTTGAACATTTAAGGAAAACTTTCAGCTATAAAATTATCCCCCATTGTCAGAAAATCCATAAATCCTTTTTGAAAACAAATATATTTAAGGAACAACATCATTTTAAATTTATTAACCAAATTAAGAATATTCCTCATTTGATTTCCATTTACCTTTTTATTATTCACAATTATTATAACTCCATAACCTCAAAGTTTAAATTCCCTTAATACTCCAAAAATAATCCTCATACACTCCATTCTCACTTGTTTGTCTATTATTGCTACAGCTCCATAATGTAGAAATCCAAATCTCCTTTATATTCAATAGCAATTCTCCTACACTCAACTCATACTTGTCTAAAAACTACATCACATCCACATTTGTATTATCAATTATAATTCGACATAACACAAGAATAATAAACCCATTTAATTCAATTTCTCGATTAATTAAAAAAAAAAACTCTTAATCTTTCCTTATAGATACAAACAATCCGATGAGTTCATTGTCACCAACCCTTTATCCAATTACTATGCCATTATCCACTCTTTTCAAATAATTTCTATATGCATTCCCCTTCGGGACCAAAGTACACATCAAATTGTAATTTCATAAGTTCATCACAATTCACACATATTATCACCGACTCAACACATTTCTCAACACATTCCACCTTTTGCCGACTTGATATGGCGGGTAGCGGGCACCTAAATAACACGTTCCACCTTTTGCTGGCTATCATATGGTGGGACGTGGACCCCGAAAAATATTTTTAACTTTAAAAACCATCCCCACATTTGTCAGCTATTATACGGCAGGAAGTGGGCACCCAAAAACATTTTCAAAACCATATGTTTTTCCACTTTTGCCAGCTATTATACAACGGGACTGTGTGGACACCCAAAAATTGCTTTTTTACTTTTGCCGGCCATTATACGGCGGGACTGTGTGGACGCGCAAAAATAATTTTTCCCACATTTGTCCAGCGATAAGCTTAGACAGGGCAATTGGGCACCTTTTCAACTCCCTGCGCAGGTACCAACACAACACCACCCAACACAACTCAACCCAACTCAACATAACCTAACACAACTCAACTTAACTCAACTTAACACGACCCAACTCAACTCAACACAACCCAACTCAACTCAACACATTCAACACCAAACAATGCAATTCAACATAATTAGATGCAAGTTCAACATAGCTCAATGCAATTCAACATATTTCAATGCAACCTCTTAAACCTCAACTTCATCATTTCATCACAAAATTTATATCTTCACTACCATTAACAATTTCTTCCCCCAAAACTTTGTTTCATATTATCAAATAATTTAAATATCAACAATAAGGGTTCAATCGCAACTTTTACATAAATTTCAAAACACTTCCAAAATTTAATTAAACTTGTGTATGTTCAATTTAACACCTCAATTTCATGATACTACTTTGAATTTAAGCAAATCCATCGTCTATCTTCATGTACCAAGCTAGGGTTTTAAGAGAATTTAAAGCTTTTCACGCAAACACTTTTTATTCCAACTCTTCTATTAATTATACACCCAAATTCCTAAGCCCATAATCATAACCCAACTAGTAAACCCCAACATTTCAAACCCTAAACCCCCCAATCTCATGATTTGTCACAATATGCTTAAAAATATAAATTTTGTATTTGTATAAGGAAAATACCACAAATCTATCTATAAATGAGAGTATTGAAGGAGAACTAGAAACCCATACCTCAAGGATCAAGCAAGAAAGCAAAGCTCCGAGAAGAATCCTTCGCAAATCCAAATTTCAATGGGAAGAAAAGTAAGATCTTCAAGCCTTCTTCACTTTTGGGTAAGAGATCTTAACCAAATCTATGAGAAATGGAAGGTATTTGGGTAAAAAATCTAGGGTTTTTCCGGACTTAGGATGAGAGGAAGGAAGAGAGCAAAGAAAAGTAGAGAGAATGATTTAGAAAATCACTTTTTAAATTGATGAATTCGTGCAGTCCGCTTGAGCGCCACTTTTTGCACTCGAGCATACTTGCTTCCAACATAGATACTAAAACTTCAAACGGGCATAACTTTCTTATCCGGACTCTGTTTTAGGTTGTTCTTGTGTCCAAATCGAAGCCCCATAAACAAGCTTTCCAATGGTTCTAGCCTCACAACAAAATTCAAAATGTGGAAAAAGAAAAGGGCAAAAGAGTGATGGCTGTTCGTAGGAAAATTGCCCAAGTAAAAGTTTTTGGTCTAATCTTACTTAGCCATCATGTTACCACTTTGATCAATGTCCTAAAATAAAACAAGGAGGCTCCAAACACAATAATAAAAATGTCAAGAGCAACCCCACTAGTCCCAAAATTCAGACTCAACCAGGCAGACCACTCAAGTGTCCAATCTTGCGCTCGAGCGAACGGACTAACCAAGCCGACCACTTGAGCGACCACTTCTGCGCTCAAGCGGAAATTCACAACTAACAGAATCTTGAACAGACTGCAAAAGTACTGGGAGCCTCACAAGACCGCTCGAGTGTCAACTCTTGTTCTCGAGTGGAGAGAAAAATTCTGGGGTGTTAGAAAAAGTGTACAAAACACTTTTTTGGCATCAATTTTGAGGAAAAGAGCACGAAATTCGAGATAGACACGCCAAAATTTGCACGAGCAGTTTGAATTCCGCACGAGCGAAATTTCAATCTGCATGAATGGATTTTGATGCCTCCATGGGCGGTTTGCTCTAGAGAGGAATTCAAAAAATTTCACAAAATCCGCTCGAGCGGAATATAGAATCCGCACGAGCGGTTTTCTGCCTAGAATACCCAGGAAATCCCTATGTTTATCTGCTTGGGTGGTTGCCAATTTCGTATGAGATGTTTTGCCCAGAAACTCAGAATTTGATTTTGTATTCTGAAACCAGTTCCAATGCCCAAAATCTAAAATTTTTAACTCGGAAAAGTTAAGAGAGGTTAAGTAAAAGTAGAAAAGAAATCTCAACAACCCAATACGATAAACAAAATGCTGAAAGTAATGCACACAAACTTACTACTCAACACTAGTCAAGTCTAACACCCGGGACATGACACCCAACATTTACAAGTCTTTTTACCTTCTGGGCAATAACTATTTTTCTTGAAAAATCTTCTACATTTATTAAAATTAATTTTTTTAATAATATTTTCTTTTATATTTTATCCTCGTTGTTTATTAAAACTTTTCTTTTTGTAGAATGTTTTCTATTTCTTATAATATGTTTTCTTTCTTGAAGGGTCACAACCCCATGAACTAGTTGATTACCACCAACAATGTACATATTATTTTTTCATTTTTCTTGTTTGTTTTATTTTTAAACATTTGTTTTACCCATTCTCTAAGATACCTAATTCTATGACCTATGGAGTCTTACACATTATCTCCCAATTCTTTAAACCATTTTTCATATTTTTCTTCTACATTAATATTTATAGGATAGGGTAATTTTTGGAAAAACATATATAAATGGCCTTTTATTTTGTCCTATTTGATAATAGTAGTATGAAAATTCACATATATAATTTTTTTTTTTACATATTTCATATTACATATTTCTATATTATTTAATCCGTTCTCTTGCTCTTTTTTCTTCATTCCAATCTTTTCCTGCAAACTCTTGCTTAATATATTTTAGGGAAATTTAGTCTAACATTCCTCTCCAACTTTTAGTAATGAGAGAGATTTACAATATTTCTTTTTGTAGTCTAAGGTCCCTAAATATCCGATCTGTGTAGGCATGGGCGTGACTTTAGTGTTGTTCGTCTCTCTCGAGTGACGCGCTTGCATTAACCTCAGCACCTCTCACGACGACACCGAAGACGACGAAGAGGCCCATCGCAAGAGACGAGCCTTCGTGAAGTCAAAGTGGCCATTCGTACCTTATGGAATTAACATAATTGTGACCAAGACTCGAGTTCTTGAGTCGAATTTGCTGGTACTCTGGATTTCAAATATGATATTTGCATCTGATTGTATGCCCTTTCCTTTGTCGTATGTTACTTTCTCTTATTTCATCTCACATTTCTCTACAAATAATTGGGTTTTTTTCATCCCTCTATTTTTTCCCTATCCAAACTATGATCTTGGTTTTTCTTGTTCTTGGCTTTTAGGATTAGCTTTCTTTAAATTCTGTTGTTGATTATGTTCCTTCTAATTAGGTTCTCTGATTTTAATCTAGGTATTGAGCTTCTTTTCTAATTTAGTATTTTGATTTTTGCATCTAATTCTTGATTTCATTCATTGAACCTGTTATGGACTGTTCATCTATTTCAGACAAATTGATTTGTAGTTTATGAACTCTATAGATTTCTAGTTAAACAACAAGCTAATTTGAAGGCATGTTTAGTAGAAAAACAAGCAAGATGATGGAACGAAATTCACCCATATTTGTGATGAAGTTCTAGTTTGGCTAGTGAAAATCATTGTGCTAAAATTTCTTTGGTTTGGTTAAAATTTTTTTTCTCTGGTTTAAAATATTGAACAAACACAAAGAAATTTGTGAACAAAGCCAGATAAATTTGTGTACGAAGGTAGAGAAATTTCAATTTTCTCTAGATTTCTCTGGTTTGAACCTAGCGAAATTCTTCTTTCAGTCTCTCTCTTTCTCTCTCTCTCTCTCTCTATATATATATATATTGGTTGTTGTTGTTGCTTATTTTGGTGATCGATTTGTGTATTGCACATCGGTATTGGGAAGACAGAGAAATTTTGTGATTTGAACCTAGAGAAATTATTGCGAAAACCAAAGAAACTCTTTGGAAATCCTGAGAAAATCTCTAGACTGGAATCCAGAGAAATTCTCTAGGAAGAAATTTTCTAGGAAGTCTAGAGAAATACCTAATTTCTCTGGGAATTCCAGAGAAATTTTTTGGATCGAATTTTCTCTAGATTGATGTTGAGGGACTTTAGATATTATGAAAATGTTGGATGTCCTTTATGCTATAAAATCTTAATACCAAGGACCCTACACAAAAATCCCCTTTAAAGTATGATTTTATTAAGTATTTCTCCTTATTATGATTTTCATACTGAAAAACATGTTATGAAACTACAAAATTTTGCAGTAAAAACATGTTATGAAATTGTAAAATTTTATAGTTTGAAAGTATGTTATGAAACTACAAAATTTTATAGTTTACACAAATTTTGTAGTTTTAAAGTATGATTCATTTTAGTAACCAAAAAAAATTGAAACTAAAAAATTTTATAGTTTTCAACGCCTGTAACTAAAATTAAAAAAAAAAAATGGTCCATAACTTGAAAATTTTCTTCATTAAAACAGGAAAAGAGAAGTGTGTAGAAGAGAAAAAGTAGGGAAACTAAGAGATAGAATGAGAGAAACAAACATAGAGAGATAAATGATTGTACTCCAGCAACTATTTTTTGTTTAGATCTAACTGGTTCTGATGTAGATCTACTCAGATTTGAGTAGATCTACTTATCTCCTTCGTTGGAAACTCATCTTCTTCACTTGAAACTCATCTACTCATCTCATTTGCTGGAAACTCATATTTGAATAGATCTGAATTGATCAAAATAAGGACCCTGTGGTTGATGGTTGCCGGTGAAACATAATCAATGATGGTTGTCGGTTGCCGGTGACTGTGTATAGAAAGAGAAAGAAAATAAGGAAGTCATGGCTGCCAAATATCAAAAACAAGAAGAAAAAAAAAAGACACGCAAAACTTTTGAATCTATTCAAAATATTTTGGAGTTAAATAGAATACACCTATTCAAAAAAGACTTACAAATAATTTGCCAATATAAGAACAAGGCAACAAGAATAAATTGACTCCTCTCATGTCAATTGAGCCCGTCACAATTTGTAAGGCTTCTAATTCTGGCGGCCCAACTTAAGGCCCTCATCCACTGAGATCATTTCATTCCTCGTCCCATCAAAAAGTGCTGTTGTTACTTTATTTTAGGAAAAAGAAAAATGTTTAAAATCCTAAAAAATACTCACAATGATATAGCAAGATATGTATTAATTTTTTATTTGTTACACGCCTAACAATGGTGGTCCCAATTCTCATTCCATATCATTGTAGGTGAATTTATGGGTATAGATGTGTGGGTCTATAGCATTACTCCAGAAAAAATTTGCGATAGAATACAAACGAGAGAGGATTCTCTAAAGAGAGTTGTTGGGCCTCCGTGGGCCCACCACGAAACCCACATCAATAATCTAAACCGTTTAATATGTAAAACTTGTTGAGTACTTTATCTCTATAAAAAATCACATTGTTCGAATATCTATAGTCACTTGATCAAATTACATTTGTATCAACAATTTATTTTAAAAATTATACTTATCGTTGACACAAATGTGATTTGATCAAGTGGATATTGATATCTAATCAACGTAATTTTTTTCAGGAATAAAATACTCGATGAGCCCTACCCATTAAATGATTCAGATCATCAATGCAGTTTTCTTGGTAGGCCCACAAAGGCCCAACAACACCCTCCGGTCTGATTTGGATTAGAGAGAAGCCTTCTCCAATACAAACACATCAATTAAGATTTGTTTAAAATACATATTGCATTATGTAATTTTGAAAATTATAAATACCTCTTGCTATAATTTTTTATTTAACAAAATTAACATAAGGAATGAAATTTCTAACTACTCTCCTATACAACACTAAAATTACTTAAATCATTATTAAAATATATTTCTGACATCATTAAAAAAATTTAATTGACTTGATAATTTATTAATAAAATGAGTAATTTATTATAAGATTAGAAACTTAAAGGGGCAAGATGTAATTTTCAAAACTGAAGAGGCAATCTATATTTTATGCAAACTTCAGGGGGTGTATTCGTAATTTTTTCAAAAAATTATCCATACATAAAATTGATACAAAAAATACAATAAGAATGATATGGTAGTTGCATTGTTGTAAATATAAATTATCTTCATGGGTATTTTCTTTTCAAGTGGAAGGCCACCATTATGTCGAGTTCATATTTGCTAATGTTGAACATCTTAATTTCACAAGTAAAGTTAGAGTACTATAGGACGAATATGTACTCATGTTAATAATTGGAATCATTCATCTCATATGACAAGTTAAAAAAAACATGCAAGCAAAAAATTAGGTTGGTTAGGCATAACTAATCACATAATCAACTCACATATATTATAACAG
Source organism: Camellia oleifera (assembly GCA_022316695.1). Lineage (NCBI taxonomy): Eukaryota > Viridiplantae > Streptophyta > Magnoliopsida > Ericales > Theaceae > Camellia > Camellia oleifera. Next base: position 49,632,400 of record CM039313.1, on the reverse strand, counting down.
ATGAATGGTCTATTCTTAAAAGCATATAGATTGTATAAATAAAAATGATATAATAGTATGACAATTAATATGGGATCAACTTGATCGTTTGTATGGATAATTTTATTAATAGTTATATAAAATGAATGATTTAAATCACCGATGTGAGTCCAAGTTAATCTGATAATGAATCAACTTCACAATGAAGTTGAGATATTCAACTTTAACAAATCTACACTCTCATTAAGTCATGTCATTATGTATGAAATTATTATAAATGTAAGTCATCTTTATGAGCGTTCTGTTTTAGGGTTTGGTTAACGAGTGTCTTGAAGACATTGGTTAACAATATTTAAATTGATTACATATTACATGTTTCATGCACTCTCATGCACTATGTTCAAGTATTTTAAACTTCTTATCAAGTGTCTTAAGACTTTGTTTGATTAACAAGATTAATAGTGAAATAATTAATAATCCTCTGAATTAGTGTAAGATTAGTTATCCAATTAAATTAGTGAGATAACCATTTATTATGTATTCATTTTGCATTTTTTCCTTTCATACTTGAAATTATGATTCTCAGCTCCTCTCAATATTAAGAATTTATCAATTTCGTCATATTGAATATCCATCGTACGTATAATCCAACTAATAAAATTTGTAATAAAACATGAGATTGTGAGTCCATGGACTGACAATTTTAAATTATGCTATAATCCTTGTAATCAAACATGCTCTAAGGGTAGTACTCATTAACAAAACTCTTAGGCCTCGTTTGTTTGGCCTCGTAGGATAGAGGAGATTAAGAGTACAATGAGATTGAGTAAAGAGACAATTAGTGTAGTGGTATTAGGTTGGAAATGTAGGATAACGAGTGTTTGTTTGAACGCCACCGGATTATTAATATTGTAGATAGTATTAATAAATAAAATTAATATTTTAAATTTTTTCCATAAATATAAATTTTGTGTAAAAATCATTTAAAAATTCATTCAAATAATAATAATTTTTTAGTATTTATTTAAAAAATTAATTTTTTCTTTCAAAAATAAATTATCTAAAAAAATAATGTTAAAAATATTTTAATCCATTTTATTTAATAAATTAACTAATACAACTTTTGAAAAAAAAAATCAAAACAAGGCAAAAGCGTATTTCTCTGAGCCTGGGGGTTGATTTTTCAATCCCATCTTACCTGAGGGAAAGCTAGTCTGTTTGTGGTGTGGAAATAATAGTTTGGGTAGAGTAGCAATGCCACTCAATAATAAAGCTACCAAACAAGTCAATGTGGAACCTACCTCATTAGCACTCCAATCTCATCCTCTAATCAGCCAAACCAATATGGGGTTAGAGCACTCATTAACAAAATTCTTTCTTTTTTAAAGTAAAATGTCACTATTAAGGTGTATCATCATGTATGAAAATTTTGTATAAATTTTCTATTTATATATCGTTATTTTTTATTTTATTTTATTTTATTATCGGAATGATATTCTTATTATTGTGGTTTAATTTTGCCTATGGTTGAATTATTATTATTAGTAGTAGTAGGTAATGAGAGAAAATCAAACACCTTGGGAGGCATAAGAGTTTTACTATGTGCAAATTTATTCGCACACTAAATGAGTATTAGAACATTAGACATTGATCAACCGAATTCAGCAAAGACCAAATCCTAGGTGGAACGCATAACTCACTCATCTCAAGCCACATCAACAATTCCAATCATTCTTTTTAAAATTTATAAATTGACCCTAAAAGTTTGAAAACATTACAAAATATATAAAAAAAAATTATAAAAAATTATAATTGTGTGTGAGTTAATAATTGGTAATTACATGTTTTTAATTGAAGGACTTAGAGCATAAATTAATGATACTCTAGCGACCATTTCCGAATTAGAAGGTAAGTTAGAAAGATTACAGTCTCTCTTACTATTGCTTCGAGATAATTTATAATAAATTATATAGCCAGATAATTGCTAAATTTAATAGAGAAATATCCTTAGAGAAAGCAAGTTTAGAGCATGATCAAATTTTTTTACAAGAATTAATATACTAAAGTAAACTACATTAAGAATTGGTATCAAAGCCTGGTTTGTCAGCTTTGTCAATCTTAATATATGAACATTAGATATTCTGAAGAAGTAGAATCAAATAATCTAAACAATATTACTGCATTACAAATAATAATAGAACAAAATAATACCATAATTAGATTATTAAAAGAATTTAATGAAAATCCTGAGGATGATCAACTAGAAATTGTAAACGAAGTTAGACATCTATTATTAAATAAAGGCAAGTAAGTAGCTATTATAAAAAATCATCAAAAAAAAATACCAAAAATATTTACCCATATCCTTTCAGGGGGAACTCTTCGAAAGAACCTTTTGAATTAATATTACTTGAAAAACGAAAAAATGGATCTAAGTAACTATAGCTTAGAAGAATTAGAAGTAAAGGTAGAAAATGAAAAAAATAATAAAGTTAAATATAAAATAATATTTGAAATAGCCGATAAATTAGATAAAATGGATAAGTATGTCTTAGAAGAAATAAATAATAGTAGAAAGAAGATCTTTATAATCAATTGGGATTAATCAATTTAAAGGAAGTGGAATACATTCCTCTCGAAGAATTAGAGCAACTAATGAAAAATTGTGGCACCAAAAAAGAAAATAATATCTTAGAAAAATATGAATAAACAAATAATGATGACAAAGAAATGGCCATCATCAAACCAGAAGAAGCTAGTTTATCTACTCCAATAAATCCGAACCGCCCAGATTTGAGAAATTTTACTAGACAACAAATGGAGGAAGATACTAGAAATTATGATTATAGGAGAAGAATTGGACATTATTGTAACACCCCTAAATAAACACAATATATCTATCTCGTAACAACTAATAAATAGCAACATAAATGGAATGATGAGCTTTCATTAGTCAGAGTTTGATATACAAAAGGGTGACACATATGATATACATTCATAAAACAGTACATCCTGACTCTATAGCATGTGTTGCAAGATAGTGAAAAGAAATGAAGGCTAAACAAATAACTATATGACCTAATGGCTTATATCTTTCTAAGTCAATGCTTGGGTACATCAAAAGTAAATTTTAAGCTCAATACAAATAAAGCCCTAGACTTGTACAAAATTTAAATACAAGATAACAACAATGAGCCTTCAGCTCTACAGTCCTCCCAAGCTAAGTGCTTGGCGGAGGCATATAACTAGCACCTAAAAATGGTTTTTCCACATAGGGTGAGCCAAAGCCTAATAGAAATACTACAACACAATGTATAAATCTTAACGATGCCATAAAGTGAATGCATATGCAATGCTATACCAAAACGTTTTACATTTTCTTTCAAAACCATGCCATGCCAAGTTTATATCACAATTCTCAAAATCATGTTCTTTACCATAGAAAACATGGGAAGATCTCAAACCAATACAACCTTTCACGAATATTTTGTTCGCAGGAAACTGTCAAACAGCACCCATGTAAACGTAGCCTATACAAGTGCTACTATTTCCATTTTACGAATATTTCGTCCACGGAAACCGGCACTCATGTATACGCGCGTTTTTTTGGGACTTTCACCCTGGACACTCAGGCCAACTTGATTTAGTGATACACGCCTTTTTCTAACATTTACCCATTTTTCTCAAAATCGTATATATTTTCAGTGTATTAAATAAGCAACAATGTTCAATGCACATGGACAAGAAATTAGTTTTAGTTCACCTAATTCTCATGCAATTTCTATAACCCCCATAGCTATCCCCCACCGATAGCCCAAAACAAATATCTCTAAATAGATAAATAAGTTTCATTAAAGATACACTTTTCCAAAATCTCTAATGGAAGTGATAATACATATTTAACTCCACCCTTATCATCAATGTCTATTTAATTTCACAATTTCCAATATCAATCCCATGTTCACTTTACAATCTCAACATTTACGTTTTAGGGCAAAATCCCTCTCTTTTTGAAAATCCATTTCAATGCAAGAAATATTTCATTTCAACAAATATCAACCCCAAATTTATAATCATAACCTTTTTCAAGAAATTATTTGAAAATCCCTCTTTTATATTTTGATTTGAAACCCTAGGTTTTTGCCAAAAACCCCCAAACCACCATAATCCTTTGAAATAGCAAATAGCAAAGAGAAAACCCATACTAGAGTGTGGAGAATCCCTATCTCAAAGCTAGAAGACCAAAGAGAGAGTGAAGAAACCTCAAAAAAGCCAAAATCCACTTTTGTTCAGATGAAAAGAGAGCTTACGGAGTGTTATACCTTTTTAACAAAGGAAGTAGGGTGAAAAAATCATTAGATCTTGGTGTTTTTGTAGAGAGAAGGTAATTTTTAGAGAGAGAGTCTAGATCTAGGGTTTTTGGAGTGTTTAGAGAGAGAGTGAAATGAAAAAGTGACCCAAAAAGGTGGTTCTGCGATTTGATATACGCACAGACCGCTCGAGCGCAAGAACTGACACTTAAGTGTCCAAACACAAAAATAATTACCGCTTGAGCGCAGGAAGTGACGCTCGAGCGTCAAGGCACAAGGAAAAAGGCATCACCGTTCGAGCGCAATAACTGACACTCGAGTGGAAAATACAAACTCTCAGAAGTTTTGCAGACCTACCAAAGTACTAGGAATTGTCAAAGACCGCTCGAGCACAAGAAGTTACACTCGAGTGTAGAAGCCAAATTTGTCACGCCCCAAAAAATTACAATAAATCCAATTTTTTAAATTAATTTTTTATAACAGAATGTTAATGGAAATATTATGCTTTCATTCATCAGAGTTTACACTACAAAAGATAACACATGCAATATATATTCATAAATGTACATTATGAATTTATAACATGTAATACCAGTTAATGATCAACAAAAATAAATGCCCTAAGGGCTTACACCTTTCCAAGACATTGCTTGGTTACAACAAAATAGAGTGCCATAAACTCTGTACATATAAAACCCTTGGCTTGAATAAACATTAAGCACAAAACAACAAAACAGAGCATCCAGCTCCTAGGTCCTTCCAAGCTACGTCCTTGGCGGAAGCATATCACCGGTACCTGAAAATGGTTTCCCAAATAGGGTGAGCCAAAACCCAGTAGAAACATACTAACACAGTATATGAGAATTAACAAGATATAAGTATGATGCACATGTTCATTGTCCTATGACAAAATCCGTGCAACTTTTTCCACAGCCATGTTTTAACAAAACTTACACCTCAATTCATTCATTTTGTTTTAATAGATACATCCACTGCAATTAATCCGTCAACAGAGGTTACACCTTACAAGTTTCCACAGATAAATCATCATATAAATACATTCACTTCCATTTGCCATTTTACGGAAATTTCGTTCGCGGAAATCGGCACCCATGTATACAAATGGTTTTCGGGACTTTCACTCTAGACATACAGGCCAACTTAGTTCAATGGAGTCCATCCACTTTCTTCTCCTCAAAACATGGAGTACATCCCATTTCTCCTCCCAAATATCATACATATACAATGTATATCATTTATATCATATTAAAGGATAATGGTTAAAGGATTAGTTTCAATTCGGCTAATTCACATACAGTGTCTACAATAATCATGACTATCCTCTACCGATAGCCCAAAACAATTATCTCTAAACAGATATACAATCATTATAACAGATAATTCATCAAATTTCCATAGGAGAGTGATTAAACAAATCCAACAACATCATTCATGTATACATCCTCCCAATTTCACATTCCCCATACCAATTTCATTATTTGTACAAAATAATTATTCAAGACATTTTAAGGCAAAACTCCTTATTTTCCAAATATCAACCCAAAAGCCAAAATCAACTATTTTGACACATGATAACCTTATATCCAAACCCCAAAACCATTTATACAACACTCACATAGAAACCCCTCTTTTCAAACTTTGACCCAAACCCTAGGTTTGCTTAAAACATCCCCAAAATCTCATCATTTTCATACAACAACCTATAGCCAAGTTAAAACCCATATTAAGGTGTAGAAAGTTCCAACCTCAAGTTTAGAAGAATAATGGAGCTAGCACGAAACTCCAACAACACTGAAACCAAATTTCAATCGGTTCAAAGTGAAGCTCCCAAGATTCTCTACCATTTTTCCAAAGACACTAGGGCGGAGAGATTAACGAATCAAGGAGAAAAAGTAGAGAGAGAGTATTTTAGAGAAAGAAGGTTTCACTTTAGGGTTTTTAGAAGAAAAGATCTAAAAAAGTGATGTAAAAAGTCATTTTCGCGATCTGATATACGTACAGTCCACTCGAGCGGAAGAGTTGACACTCGAGCGTTAGACACAATAAATAGTTCCGCTCAAGCGCAAGAAAAGGCCCGCTCGAGTGCAAAATATACACCTCTAGTACTTTTGCAGACAATAGACAAACCACTCGAGCGCAAGAAGAGACACTCGAGCACCCACCCACTCAAGAGTAGGAAACGCCGCTCGAGCGTGGAAAACACCCCTCTAGTATTTTTTTGTAGACGTGCAAAGTATTGAGGGTTTGCAAATCCCGCTCGAGCGGAGAACCAAGATTCTGGGCAGCATAAGGTTTGAGAACTAAACAACCAACCTGTTCCAAACACACTCAACACGTCTAAATAATCAAATTTAAGGAGGAATAAAGAGTAAAAGACAATGAACGACACTCAGAAACCATAAGCCCCAAGTCTGGACTACCACAAGTGTCGGGTCAAAACTGGGATCGTTATAAAATTCATGGCATCAACAACTTGAAAAACCAGCTACCAACCTATTCCAAATGTAACCAATATAACCTAATAGCCAAACTCAAAGAGGTATAAGAGAAACAAGACATGAATAACTATAAAAGCCAATGAAACCCAGATCCAAAACATACAATGGGTCGGGTCTAAGCCAGAAACACTATAATTACAGTTATTTAAATAGAGGATCACATGTTAGAAGAGGAACACCTAGTTATGCAAATTTTACGCCCAAACATGAAATATTCTTAAGGGAAATACCATTAAAACCAATTAGTAATACCAGTTACTTATTAGATATTGACTGTATGACAAATGTTAATGAAGTGTTAAAACAATAGAAACGAGGCATGCACCGTGTTCTAAATATTCACAGTAGTAACCAGAGCGTACAAAGCTTTTTAAATTATATTGAACATAGCTTCACAGGCATAGTAACAAGTTGGTACGACAACATGAAAGCAAGTGATAAAGAGGCATTAGCAGCTGAACCAACTCCTAAGGGTATGTTAAATACATTTGTAAAATATAGGGGAATTTGGTCAAAACCCCCTCATAATAAAATTTTAATGCATTAAGGACAAGTATAAAAAGTTTTCCTTGAAAAGTCCAACAAATATCACTATTATCAAAATGATAAACTTTAAAATAATATAACTTTTGATGTAGATGTCGGTTTTTAATAAATTCAATATTTTTAGAATTCTCTCATCAAGATCTATCAAATAAGATCGATGTTGACCATGAAATTCTTTAAAAAAAAAAAAATTATTACCATTGAAATTGATGTAAATAATAACGATAACATGTTACTCTGTTTGACAATTACTTTATTTGATAGTAACATATTACTCTGTTTGCAGTAATTGTAATGCCCCAAAATAAATATCATATACATATATATACATCCATCTCATAATAACCAATAAATGTCAACATAGTTGAATTGATAAGTTTTCGTTAATCAGAGTTTGATATACAAATGAAGACACATGCAATATATATTCATAAATAGTACATCCTGAATCTATAGCATGTGTTACAAGATAGTAAAAAGAAGTGAAAGCTGAAGATATAATCATATGCCCTAAAGGCTTATATCTTTCCAAGTCAGTTCTTGGGTACTCAATACAAATAAAGCCCTAGGCTTGTACAAAATTAAATATAAAATAACAAAACGGAGCCTTCAGCTCCACAGTCCTCCCAAGCTAAGTCCTTGGTGAAGGCATATCACCAACACTTGAAAATAGTTTTCCCTTATAGGGTGAGCCAAAACTCAGTAGAAATAATCTGACACGATATATGAATCTTAACGAAGATATGTAAAAGTGAAACGCATATGCAATGCCCATATTAAAACGTTTTACAATTCTTTTCCAAAAACCATGTTATGCTCAGTTTATATCACAATTCTCAAATCATGTCCTTTACAATAGAAAACAAGAGGAAATTTTTAAACCGATACAACCTTTGACGGATATTTTGTTTGTGAGAAACCGTCAAATGGCACCCATATAAACATAGCCTATATAAGCGCTACTATTGCCATTTTAAGGATATTTTGTCTGCGGGAATCGGCATCCATGTATACGTGCATTTTTCCGGACTTTAACCCTGGACATACAGGCCAACTTGATTTGGTGATACATACCTCTTTCCCAAGTTCACCCATTTTTCTCAAAATCATATACATTTGCAATGTATTAAACGAGCAACAATGTTCAATGCACACGGATGAGAAATTAGTTTTAGTTCACCTAATTCTCATGCAATTTCTACAACACTCATAATATCTCCACCAATAGCCCAAAACAAATATTTCTAATAAATAGAAAATTTCAATAACAGTATACATTATTATCATTTCCAAGATGTGAGCGATATAACATATCCAACTCCACTATCATCATTAATATCTTCCATCACCATCATCAAGATGTGAGCGATTTTACAAAACCAACATCATCCTTTCATATTTTTCCAACACATGTCAAATCCGTGGTTTTAAAGCAAAACCTCGTCTTCTTTCAAAATCATTTTTGAGTAGAGAAAGATATCATTCAAATTACATAATACCTAACATTATTTCTATTATCTTTACAAGATCAACATTTGAGATTTCTAGGGCAAAATTTCCTTTTTTCTTTACAAATCATTTTCAAAGATAAAAACCCATCACTTGATCATAGATCAACAATAAACACCTTTCTACAAGCATTTCTAACAAACCATTTGAAAACTCTTCTTTTTTTGATTTCCAACCACAATCCTAGATTTGTCCAAAATCTCCAAAAATCACAATATTGTTTTAGAAATAACAAATAACTAAGTTAAAAATTATAAGAGAGTGCAGAAAATCACTACCTTAAACTTAGAAGAGGAAGAGGGAAGAAAAGCCCAAAAGTTGACGGTGACGAAATAATGATTTGCTTCGATCAAAACAAAACCCTCGACAAGCTCTACATTTAATCTCAAAGGAGCAAGGTGAGAAGATGCTTCTAAGTGAGTAAATTTGAAGATCTTTGAGTAAAAAAGTGAGTTTAGAGAGAGAAGAGTGACTCACGGTTTAGAGAGGTAAAAGAGAAGATAAGGTGAAGAAAATGGTAGGTAAGGGCCCTATTTACAGTGCTAGGTTAAAGTGAAATAAAGTTCCAAAGTCAACCTAAAAAAACAAGTTGAAATCACCAAGAAGTAGGGCCCAAAACTGAACTAAATTTTTAAAAAAAAAACCTCATAGGGGTCGACCCTTGTGTCGGTGTTGTCAATTCTTCAGGAAGAATTGACGAAAAGACAAAGCGGGCAGTAGACAAGGTGTTGACCCTTGGACCCAAGGTGTTGACACTAAATTTCAATAACTAAACTCAGATTCTGCAGTAGACAAAGGTCCACCATTCCCAGACTGGTGTCAACCCTTGAGGCCAACAACAAAAGACAAGTGTCGACACTACCAAGGTTGGTGTCGACACTAAATTTCAGTAGCTATTCCAAGAACATAGCAGCAAGATGGTGTTGACACTTCCAAGGTTGGTGTCGACCCTTGGAGTAGAACAAGGCAAGGAAAAGAAGACAGTGTTGACATCAACAAAGACGGTGTCGACCCCCGAAGCCAAAACCAAACATGAAGAAAGGGGAATGACCATTACGAATATTGTTTCCTGGATTCAGAAGTACAAATGGATCAGGTCTAAATCAGGATCACTATAGTAATATGTTACTCTGGTTTACAATAACATGTTACTTTGGCTATATTATTCAAGAAAGGAAAAAAAAGATATTTTATTTTGTCGTTACTCAATTATGTATTTTCTCCTTAAAGGATTTATGAAGGAAAATAAATTAGTCTGTCGTTTTTACCAAATAAGGATCTAATAAAAGGGTTTTAACTAAATTTTCCTAATAAATTTTGAAAAACCAAATCAAACAAGCTACGTTGACAACAAAAATGAAAGGGTAAATTATGCAAATAGTCTATATACTTTACACAATGTGTCAATTTGGTCCCTGTAGTTTTAATTTGCTCGATTTTGTCATTTAATTTAACGGATTGTGTCATTTTAGTACAATAAATAACGGTTGTTAAATTAATTTAACGGAATGTCAAATAATGTGTTAATTTGGTCCATGTACTTCATACGATGTGTCAATTTAGTCCTTCTAGTTTCAATTTTCTCAATTTTGACAGGAACTAAATTGACATATTATGAAAAATACAGGGACAAAATTGACACATTGTTTGACTTTCCGTTAAATTAATTTAACAACCGTTATTTATTGGACTAAAATAACATAATCCGTTAAATTAATGGATGAAATCGAACAAATTGAAACTACACGGACTAAATTAATATATCGTGTAAAATATAAGGACTATTTGCATAATTTTTCTAAAATGAAATTATTTTAAAATAAAATAAATTTTTAATAACTAATAAAAATATGTTGTATACGGTGGCCTACTGTAAATGAATGCCCCTTCCTACGCCACCACGAATGGTGAGAGGAGTCTGAAAACTCCGATTCTCAAAAATCACGTAGATGCAAATGCTGAGACTTGCAGCGATTAGACTTGCTTCTTCATCTTCTTTTTCTTTATCATGGCGTCCGAATCGCACTGCAAAATTAACAATGTTTTCCAGCGACAGTAACTACGACGACCCTTCTCTGAATTCCACCCCAAAATCCCCATTTTCTCCATCAGAGTTTCCTCATTCAAATACAGGTCACTACTCTCTCTTTCTCTCTCTCAACTTGCTTTGATTTGTATGTTTTTTTACTGTATTCAAATTTTGGGGCGCGTGTGTATTTGGTGTTTTCTGTGAAAATATTCCTTTGATTGGTTTTTTTACCATTATGAATTTTTTCTGAGACCCACAAATTTCTTGGTTATGTTTCTGTGAAGAGCTTAATACGATGACCAGAATTTGAATTTTTATTGAAACTTGTAGTTTACTACAGTTGGATTAGAGGCTTTCTCAGTTTTCTTGTGCTACCTTATGTTGTTTGAGTTCTACAATTTAGTGGTCTAGATAGTTTATGGTATTTGAACATTGGTTTGACTTCGTATACTAGTTTTCTGGAGAGCTTATTAACCTCAAAAGAAGAAAAGAAAAGAAAAGAGCTTGACGATGGAAATATTCCTCTTGGACCTAACTTGATACCTAGTACTTGCTCCTCCTAATGCCAGTGTGTTTATGTAGTTATTTGGTACTAATTGGTTGTCATTTTCGAAGATGATGAAAAGTGGTCGGGATTTGGGGTGCTTCCTAGACCCTCAAAATGTGAAGAAATGTGTGTTTTTTTAATGGAATTGGTAATAATCAGTTAGTACCTTAACTCTGAGAGAGAGAGAGAGAGAGAGAGAGAGAGATTCCTTAGTTCGTTTTAAAATTTTGTTTCTCTTTGTAACTGTTTTCGGATGATTGAATCATAAATTACATGCATTCCTTAGTTCATTTTAAATTTTTTTTCTCTCTTTGTAACTGTTTACGGCTGATTGAATCATGAATTGAATCTCGTTGTGCTTACACTTCTCATTTCCTTTTGTTCCTTTTTTGTCCATTCATGTTGTCTTTGCTTATTTTATTTCCCTGTTAAAAAGAAACATTATTAAAACACTCTTTGCAAAAAAGAAAAGAGAAGAGACGACAATTATCAGGTTTAATAGTATATTGATCTGCTATAATAGGATGGCTAAATTTGTATGCGTGGAAAGAATAACTTGATCGTATCTTTGTATCTTTTACATGGTTTTTGTCCTATTAGATGAGTATCAAGTGTAAACTTGTTGCAACATCAAATCCTTTATCGTCAAATTCAATTTTTTAGTATTTGAGAGAAGCATCTGCTTGCTATATTTGTGTTCTATGATACTAATTTTATGATGCACAATAAGAATGACCTGCCAGACATATGAGTGTGTGTTTACATATGATACATGCACTTATAGTTTCCTCTCTCTTACCTTGTATGTGCCTTTTCACATGACTACACTACAAGCTTGTAAAACTAAAATATAGTTCTTCTCTTGCATTTTCCATTTTCTAACGTTGTGTACTAGATGTTCAATTGTGACATTTCCAGTTTTACTACACTGTTTTGATAGCTCTTGCAGCCTTGTTCTTTCTTCAGATGGATCTGTTACTTCTGTATATCATTCATTATAGATGAGAACTCTTTTGTTGAAAATAGTTTCCATTGAATATATACATATATATATATATATATATTTTCTTTCTCCCACTCTAACTTGATTTTGTTTCATGGGATAATCCTTTCAGATCATCAAACACTCTTCCATGTTCTTGAAGCATGCAAACTCTCTTCTAACTTAAGAGCCGCAGCTGAAACCCACTCTAGAATTATTAAACTTGGTTACGGAACCTACCAATCTCTCATAGCGCATCTTATATCAATATATGCATCTTGTGGTTGCCCCAATCTTGCTCATAAGCTTTGCAATGAAATTCCCTGTTGGGATTTTGATCTGATCTCTGCCAATTTGATTATTGCGACTTTTATGAAGATAGGAGCAATTGATATTGCCAAGACGGTATTTCACAACATGCCCACCCGTGATGTAGTCTCATGGAACTCAATGATTGGAGGTTGTGTAAAAAATGCACGCTTTGAGGAGGCTTTAAGGATCTTCCAGGAGATGTTGAGCTTAAATGTTGAGCCAGATGGTTTTACATTTGCATCTGTTATTACTGGGTGTGCACGACTAGGAGCTCGTGATCATGCTAAATGGACACATGGTTTAATGATTGAGAAGAAAATTGCAATAAATTACATTTTGGGTTCTGCACTTATAGACATGTACTCGAAATGTGGAAAAATTGAATCTGCAAAAGAAATATTTGAAACTATTCAAAGAGATGACGTATCTGTTTGGAATGCACTGATTAATGGGCTAGCAGTTCATGGGCTTGCTTTAGATGCAATTGCGATATTCTCTCGTATGGTGGTGGAAAATGTTTCACCTGATTCTATAACTTTTGTTGGAATTCTTACAGCATGTAGCCATTGTGGGTTGGTTGAACAGGGTCACAAGTACTTCGATTCAATGGCATGTTACTCAATTCAGCCACAACTTGAGCATTACGGAGCCATGGTTGATCTCTTGGGTCGAGCTGGGTGCCTGGATGAAGCTTATTCAATCATTAAAGAAATGCCAATGGAGCCTGATATTGTAATATGGAGGGCATTTCTCAGTGCTTGTAGAACTCACAGAAATTCTGATTTGGGTGAAGTTGCTATTAAGAAAATTAAACATCTCGCCAGTGGGGATTATGTTTTGCTATCAAATATTTATTGTTCTGTAAACAGATGGGATAGTGCTGAGAGAGTGAGAGATACTATGAAAAAGAACGGAATTCGTAAATATAGAGGAAAGAGTTGGATAGAGATGGCAGGTGCCATTCATCAATTTAAAGCTGGTGATGTATCACACTTGGACAGGGAAGCAATATACAAGGTGTTGGAAGGATTGATTCGACGGGCCAAAATGGAGGGATTTTCTCCTGCAGTGGAGTTGGTATTGATGGATGTATCTGATGAGGAAAAGGAGGAAAATCTGAATTATCACAGTGAGAAATTGGCATTGGCATATGGGATCTTAAAAACTAGCCCTGGAATGGAGATCCAGATTACCAAAAACCTCCGGACTTGTCTTGATTGTCATTATTGGATGAAAGTGGTTTCAAGGATACTAAACAGGGTTATAATTGTGAGGGACCGTATCCGTTTTCATCGGTTTGATGGTGGTGTGTGTACTTGTGGAGATTATTGGTAGTAGACTTTAAGGTACTTTGGCAAACCAAAAAATAAAGTCGAAGTACCTTGAAGTTTGCAATTAGAGTGCATCTGCATAAACAAGGTAGAGTAAGGCCAATCTTTTTGGCTTGACTGGACTTTAAGCGTGTTCCATATATGCCAATGCTGCTCGAACCAGATGGAACCACACAATGTGATCCAAACAACCACAAGGTGTGCTAATAATTGTGCTTTTCATGGTCATAAAGCTAAACATTTTCTTAGTCTTTCTAAACTCATTGCTCATGCTAATGTGTTTCTGGTGTTGTTTCCTAATTTTGGAGTAGATATAAGCTTGGAAATTTCTATCTTGACTCATAGTATGTTTAACATAGTTTAGCCATGCTACTAGAAATATCTGTTATATTTCCAATACTGAGTAAGATTTAGTTTTGACTGTCGGTTATGCATCATTTGAATCTTCCTTAGAGTCACATAATTTCTGTTAAAAGGGCATGTACCAAAGTTTTCTTCTCCACTTAGAGAGTTTTGTTGATACTTGAAATGTTATTATGGGTTTAGTCTTGATAAAATTCTACTCATCTTTAGGCCGTGGTTTTGGATCATAAATATGGTTAGGGATTCGGAAAGATAATGGAAAATGTGAATGAAATAAGCTAATTTTTTTTTAATCTATTTCTCTTTCCTTTTTCTTAGCCTTTCCAAATCCATGACCTAAACACAGTCTAAGTATTTTTTTGAGTTTCATCTCTCTCTCTCTCTCTCTCTCTAACTCGCTCTGTTGCTTTTTTTTGTCCTCAATTTGCTCGTTTTCACCAGCATTCCAGCTTAGTTAAATTGTCTGATGTATAATCCCAAGCTTAGGAATAATTATTCTTAATTTTATCCCGCTCTGCCTATCAAAACTTATCTTAGATCTGAACCTTCCTGCATCAAAGGTTAATTAAATTAGCTTTATACACTCTTCATGAATGATCATGGGCCAATTAGCATCTGAAGGTCATTGTGTTTGACCAACAAGACACACTACAGTGGTCTACAAATGGTTGTTCATTATTATTCAGACACAGCCTCAAATGCAATGCTAATTTTTTTTCAATCAGGACAGTGTATGTAGTACTACTATGTTATTCTTGATGGTATTTTCAGGTCATATATAGCAGGTTTTCTGATTATTGTTGATTGATGTTGAAGTTTTTGGTTCTAAATCACATGCTCTGGGATGCAATGGCTGTAGTGTTGGACCTCTCAGCAAGTGGTGCAGCGAAGAGTCCCTATATGAAAATTAGGTATGCTGAGCACAAACACGAATATTTATCCTCCTCTCAATTACGACAATTCTTCTTTTTTATTCCATTGAACAATTAAATAGATACTACATAGGTTGTTTTAACACAGTAGATAATTCTTTCTTGGAAACTCAAGAACAGACTCATCAAGGGTTTTGTACTACACAAGACAGGTCAAACAAATCACGACCTTCAAAATGTAACATAGCTACTACTTTCTGCTAGTGCATGATTGGTTCTGTGAAGACTAATCTATTCCATTAAATATTGCTAATTAGCTGTCTTGGATAGGAGCCAATGGCAGTTTGCCTCCATAAATCTCCGGAATCTGGCTCTCGTCAATGTCTTGTAGCAGAGTCGACTTCAGTTTCTTGTTCTCCACAAATGTGATCTATAACAGAATGGGACACAGAATGATTAGTTTACCATATTGTGATACAATTCAATTGTGCACTTGAACATAATACATGACATTTGACTGTGGTTAGCTTGCTTGTAAAATAGAGAGTTCAGACTTTTTTTTACCTTCTTCTCAGTATTGTCGTCGATAAATGGATATACAACCTTCCACACTGCCATAAATATGTAAGGCACATGAATGATAAATAACTTCCCAAGTCTTTCTGGATAGTAGTCCTGCCATTATCAGCAAGTTGTTAGTTATTACTAGTAATTCAATGTCACCAAATACTACATTTGATCTTCTTAATATAAATGTTAGATCGGTTTGTCCTCTATGTTCATGTTATAGTTTGTTTCATCAAGTACAAACTGAAAATAGGGTACATTGCAGGAACAAGTTTGGGCTTCTCTCCAATCACTGGATGGTCCAGAACCCAAACCCTAGATAAAAAGGAGGCTATTTTTCAGTTTCAGAAGATCAAGTTTTCGGTATGTCCTGGTTGTGCTGTCCAATCAACAAGATCTTGCTCAAGTTGAGTAAGAAATTGAACATCGCAGAATGAAGAAATATACAGAGGGCTAAACCTGCAAAATGGATAGAGCTCCCAGGTATGCGCGAATGTCGCTGTTTGCATATCTCCATCCCTCAAGATCGCAGATAACAACAAACTTCTCCTGTCCTGCTGGCATCCTGAGACATCAATGTGACATCAGATACAGCCTCATTAGGGCAGAAGAATTAGGGATTGTTTGGTGCAGTTTATGGAGCTACTTGTATATATATATATTTATTTATTTTGGAAATATGTGTCAGAGTGTTTAGTGCAGTTTTTATTTATAGTTTATGAGGTAGAAGTAACTTAAATAAGTGGAAAATAGCTGATTATTACGAAGTAAGAGAAGATGTGCTTTTAGCCTTTGGTTTATGATTTATCAGCTTTCAACCTGCTAGAAACTACACCAAACAAGCTCTTAGTTTGGTTCACTGAAATGAGTTTGCAGGCTTGTGTGGGCATGTGTGTGAGAATGACTGAAGAGAGCTGGCTTTTAGCCTTTGGTTTATGATTTATCAGCTTTCAACCTACTAGAAACTACACCAAACAAGCTCTTAGTTTGGTTCACTGAAATTAGTTTGCAGGCTTGTGTGGGCATGTGTGTGAGAATGACTGAAGAGAGCTGGCTTCTTTGGAAAGCAATACCTTGAACACAATTTCTCAAGAGCAAAGACTGTGAAACCTGTGAAAAGAAGAGTTTAATGGTTTAATCAATAGCTAGTTCAACTTGGACATCGACATGGTAAATTAATGGGCTAGTTACACTAAGAGTCCTTCAGTTATTAGCAAATATTACTTTATCTCTTGATCTATGAACTTGTATATTTTGATCATTTCTACTATAAAAATATATAATTTTCGCCCATTCTAGATCACTTTTAAAATGGGTGTATTTATATGATTTTCATATTTGAGGGGATCAATATGTACAGATTCATGGATGAGGGGTTTTGATGTAATTAATCCTTTCTAAAAGAACTATTAGGAAATTGATAATTCTTCATTTTTTATTATATTTTATTTTCATGATGAGGAACCTCATCATGGCACTACTCCTGCAAAGTAAATCTCATATATTTACAATTACTTGCAAGGTAAATTTCAGTTACTTAAAATTACTTGCAAATTACAGGTATCAATTAAGATTGAGAGATGAGAGTTGAATCAAAGATATCTTATAACTCGTCTCAATGTTTGTCCTCTGTTGAGCTACTTGTATAGGTTATTATTCTTCTTTGCCTTTACTGTAACTCTTGGAAAAATATTTTTTGTAAAATGTTTGGTCTGATGAAAAAAGAAAATCAAAGCAAAATGTTTTTCGTGGTCAATAGAAAACGAGTTTATTTGGTTTTTGTTTTTGTTTTGTTTTTTTTTTCTTCTTTTGAATAATGAAAAATATTTTCGGATTAAAATTGTGCCAATATCACAAGAAGACCACCCCACATCCAATAACACTGCCACTAATACAACCATTGGCGCATTAGTTGGAAAATATTTTTCATGGAAACCAAACAAAGCGTATCTGAACTTCGATGACTCATAATTTAAGCATGAAAAAAGTGAAAAAAAACATAGAAAGATGTGAGGAACATACGTTTGAACTTCTCCAAACCTCCTTTGTTGTGAAAATGTCTACCACCAAAGGCAACTGTTATGGGACATCCCTTTTTATCCATTCCTTGAAGAAACATTTTGTTCTGTGCTAAGTCGTTTTGGATCTCTAAAGCGGATATGAATCCATTCGGCACAAATGTTCTTCTCCATTTCAAGTACTTGAGGAACATTGCTGAAGCCTTTTCTATGTCTAGATTGCGAGCCCGGAGAAACCTTCTGATCATCAAATCATCTGCATCCTACAAATCCATTTCACCCCCCCTCCCAAAAAAAAAATATAAAATAAAATAAAATTCAATGATCTGATCATGGTATATATGCACAATGCAGGCTAATGCTTTAGTATCCACTACTTAAATTTTGTTTGATCATCATTATTTTTTCAATGTTTCAATCTTTAAAATTTAGTTAGTTCTTTTAATATAGCTTTTTGTAGAAGTGATGAAATAATGTAGAGAGAAAAGAAAAACTCTATATATGTTATTGTGTTGAATCAAGTACAATGACTCCTATATTTATAGGAGAAAATGTACACTAAGTAGGAAGGTTACACTAAGAAGGAAGGTGTATCAATCACATACACTAAATATGGTAGGTACGACAATCACTACCAATCAACAATATATAACTATATATATACACTAACAGCCCCCCGCAAACTCAAGGTGGATAGATATCAACCAACATGAGTTTGGAAACTAAGTCACTGAAACGACCAGGGGAATGAGCCTTGGTGAAAATATCAAAAAGCTGATCAGCAGAGGCAATAAAATGGAGATGGACTGTGCCACGAACAACATGCTGGCGGATAAAATGATAGTCGATCTCAATATATTTAGTACGATCGTGGAAGACATCATTATGAGCAATTTGAATGGCACTTTGGTTGTCATAGTAGAGAGATGTAGCATCAGTAGGAGCAACACCCATGTCAGCAAGGAGCCATCGGAGCCATAGAAGTTCTTGGGTAGTATCCACAAGAGCTTGATATTCAGCCTCAGTACTAGAGCAAGCAGTAAGAGTCTGTTTCTTGTTGTGCCAAGAAATAAGTGAATCCCTTAGAAAGAAGCAAAAGCTAGTAGTGGAGCGACGATCAATGGGATCCCCAGCCAAATCAACATCAGAATAAACATGAAGCTTGAGAGAAGATAGAGAGGAATAGTGAAAACCATGAAATAAAGTGCCATTGAGATAGCGAAGAATACGAAACAGGGCATCATAATGAGGTGTGTGAGGAGTCAACATATACCGACTGACAATGTGGACAACATATGAATGATCAGGACGAGTAACTGTAAGGTAGATAAGACTACCTACCAACTACCTGGTAAAGGGTAGCATCATGAAGAATAGTGCCATCAAGAGGAGTAAGACGAGTTTGAGGATCAATTGGAGTAGAAGTAGTTTTGCAATCAATAAGTGCAGCTCGAGCGAGAAGATCAGAAGCATATTTGGCCCGAGAGAGAAAATAGCTAAATGAGTCACGAGAGATTTCAAGACCCAAGAAATAATTGAGAGTACCAAGATCCTTCATCTCAAAGTGGTGGCTAAGAAACTATTTAAGGCAAAGAATACTAGCCTCATCATCTTCCGGTGATAATCATATCATCCATATAAAGAAGAAGGAGAGTGGTGCCTTGAGCAGTGGTGCTGAATAAATAAAGTCGAGTCATAGGAGCTAGAAGTGAAGCTGAAGTCATGTATAGTAGCACTGAACTTAGCAAATCAAGCACGGGAGCTTGTTTGAGTCCATATAAGGCTCGTTACAGTTTGCAGACTTTATAGGCCAGGAACAGTAGATCCTAGGAGGGGGTTACATATAGACTTCCTCAAGAAGATCACCATTGAGGAAGGCATTTTTCACATCCATTTGAAAAAGGACCCCAATTACGAGCTAGCAGCAATAGCAATCAAGTTACTGGACTAAAAGTGAGACGAGCAATAGGAGCAAAAGTCTCCTCATAATCAATACCATATTCTTGAGTGAAATCCCAAGCAATCAAACTGGCTTTGTAGTGCTCAATAGATCCATCAGAATGAGTCCTGATTTTATAGACCCATTTACACCTAATCACAATCTTACTAGGGGGAAGATCAACAACATTCCAAGTATGAGTTTTGTTTAATGTCTGTAATTCATCAGTTATAGCATTGCTGCCAAAGAGGGTTAGAAGAGGCCTCACGATAGGACAAAGGCTCATAAGTAGAAAAGGTAGTAGAACCAATAATATAATCACGAAGATGAACATTAGGTTATGTTACCTTTTATGGACGACCGGAAGAAGGAGGCTGAATAGGAGAGGGTGAAGACTTGTAAAGAGGCGAGGGAGCCAAAGAGACATCATGAGGACCATCAGGGAGAACAAGCTTGATGGGATCAGGCATAAGTAATGGCGTGTCTGGAGAAGGAAGACTTACATCAAAATTATTAGGAAATAAATCTACAGAGGGATCAGTAAAGTGGAGAGTGGAAGTTGGAGAAGATAAGTGAAGGGAAGAAAGGGGGGCAAACATTTTATGTTCCGAAAAGACGACGTGGCGAGAGATATGAAGACGCTTAGAAATGAGACAAGAACAAGGTTCTAGTTTGGTGTGTTCATGAGGTTGGAGAAGAACAAAACATGCAGACCCAATAACCTGAAGAGCAATGTAAGAGGGAGAGGTACCATATAATCACTCATAGGGTGTGTGATTATGAAGGACTAGGGTTAGAACATAATTGATGGTGTAAACAGTAGTAAGGGCAGCTTTCCCCCAAAAATTTTCAAGACAAGATGAAGAAATGAGAAGAGCCCAAGTAGTATCGAGAATATGCCTATGTTTTCGTTCAGCACGTCCATTTTGTTGGGATGTGCCAGCATAAGAACGATGAGACTGAGTACTATGACTCTGAAGAAAAGATAAAAATTTAGAATCCCTGTATTCCATAGCATTATCAAAATGGAAGATTTTTTTATAGTTTTGGAAAATTGGGTTTGAACCATTTTGGTCAAAATTGTAATAAAGTTGTTTGAGTTCAGATCAATTTTTCATAAGAAATATCCAAGTATAACGAGAAAAATCATCAACAAAAATAACAAAATAGCGTGCTCCCCCCATGGTGGGTGTAGGAGATGGGTCCCAAATATCAGAGTGTACAAGATTAAAAGGAGCACAAGAAACAAAAGTACTTTCATTAAAGGACAAAGCCAACTATTTGGCAAGTTGACAAGAAAAACAATCCAAATTATCTGAAGAGACATTATTTAACTGACCACTAGAAATTAAAGATTTCAATCGACTAATAGAAACATGACCTAACCGATAATGCCAAAGATGGTGATAATGTAAAGACAAATGAAGCAGATATAGGGGCAACCGCTGGAGTGGAGACTGGAACATGAAGATGAATGAGCACATAGAGACGTCCATGCTTACGGCCGATCCCAAGGGTCTGTCCTATCCAAGGATCCTACACCAAACAACAATTAGCAAAAAAGGTGACAGTTAGACCGTGTTCACATAATTGACAAATAGAAATAAGGTTTAAAGTGAAAGCAGGAATAAGATAGACATGTGATAAGGACATGTCAGATATAGAGACAGAACCAATGTGACTCGTAGATATAAGAGAACCATCAGCAGTATGTATGGAAGGAATATGAAGAGAAGAAGATGTGGAAGAAAAAATAGTAGAGTCAGAAATTATATGGTTACAACATGCAGAATCAAAGCACCAGGAAGATGTACTTGAGGTGACAGACAAAGCAGTAGAAGGAGAAGTACCAGAAGTGGAGAGAAACTGTTTAATTAGGGTTTCAACATTTGTTTGAGAGAAGACTATGGTGGAAGATCCAAAGGGTCAGAAGATGAGAAGTCCTTAGAAGCAGCATCAGCAGTGCGATGAGCAAGGCATAAATCGAGACTGATTCCTGATATGGTGAGAACATCCCCTGTGAGTGAGATCTACAAGAGAATGGTCCAGTAGAGGATGCACGTGATGGATTGCGAAAACAATCGTACTAGAGATGGCCGGGGGCAGTTTTGTTGTAGTAGCAGCAAAACCCTGATTGAACAATGAACCAGAAGATGAGCAGATGGGAGCCCACGATTTTGACAATAATTGCATTGAGGAGTTTGTGGGAGAGAAGAGGAACTCTGTATTTGAGGAGTGGCTAGAACGGAGTCTGTATGTGAAGTAAATGAAGGACTAAGATGAGATTTCTCAGATAGAAGCTCATATATAGCTTGTGCAAGAGAAGGCAAGGAAGTATAATGCAAGAGAGATGCACGTACCGGCTCAAAATGAGGGGTGAAAGCCATGAGAAATTGAACCAACCATTGCTGATGTAGACACCCCATTTTTGACCGACCTTAAGACTCAGACGTCATCGATTGAGCGCTCGGTGATTGCGCATGTTGTGCTCGTTTCGAGGTTTCGGAGTTTTTGGCTGAGTGTCTTGCCTCTGGGCCTCTGAACTCTTTGTGCTTCAGCTCAGTTTGCGGACCAAGCATTGTTTTCCTTGCTTGAGGGAAGGAGAGGTCTTGTAGACCACTCTTTTGTGGTCGTAGACCCATTTTCCCGTTTGGAGACCAATTTCTGATTTTCGGAGCCTTTGGCTGCGCGCCTTGTCTCAGGACCGCTTAACGTTCTTTGTTTGGCGTGGTTTTTGAACCACACCTTGTTTCCTTGGCCTGGAGGGCCATTGTGGTTTGGGAGACCACTTTTGTGGTCGCGAACCACTTTTGGTGCTTGTCAGCTAGTTTTCAAGGCTCCCGGCTACACGCTTTGCCTTCCGAACTTTCGTCTTGCATTCGTTTTGGTTTGTTTTTGGTACAAACCTTGTTTTCCTTGTTTGGAAGGTGGTACAAGGGTGGGAGACCAGTTCTTCCCCTTGGAGACCACTTTTCTTCCCGCCAGCCAGTTTTCTGGCCGGGAAACTGGTTTTCTTGGTCTTTGGACCATCTTTTCTGGTCGGCCACCACACCTTTTGCTTGTTTTCATGCTACTGACCATCTCCCACCATGGCCGACCAGTTGTCTTCTTGGGAGACCACTTAAAGTGGTCGGCCAACCACTTAAAGTAGCTGGCCGACCACTTCAAGTGGTCGGTTGCTTTTTGTCACCTTTTTGGAGATATTTTTGGCCAACTGGCACAGCTGGAGAGCACTAGGGATGCCCTTGGACCTTAGCTTCCTCAAGAAGCTTAAGCTTTTGGTTCTCTATAAGAGAGAACCTCCTCCTCCCTCCTTTAGGTTCAGAAAATTTGGCCTTGAGTGATAGATATACACTTGTATCTATTTTTCCTTGTTTGCTCTTGTTTTGTGCCTTAAAGTGTCATTTTGTCTCACTTTTGTACACAAACACACACTCAAACACCATATTCTTGGAGTTAAGGTCCCTTGAAGTTGTTTTTGGGAGTTCTTGGACTGGTTTGAGCTTAAAGAAGCTGCTGGAGTTGCAGCTTTGAAGGTGGTCTTCAAGGGTGAGCTTTTAACCTTTTAAACCCCTATTTTTGCTTAAGATTTTAGCCCTACTTGCATGCTATTTTAAGCTTAACTCTTAACTACAAAAAGTTCTGAATTTTGGGGCTTAAGATCTTTGTTTAAGGTCACTTTTGTATTTGGGGTTGTTTACCCCCTCTTAGGCCTTGTTTGGCCTTGCTTTGTGCCTTCTTGTTGAGCTTTTGGAACCACCTTGTTTTGGCCTTCTCACCACTGAAATCCAGAGGAATTTCAGTGGTGGGGATGGTGTTTTGAGGTCCCAAAAAGGAGAAGGTCATCCCATCTCCTTGCGTTTTCAATACTTGTCTTGAACGCCTCATGTGTAAGCATGTTTGTTAAGTTTATGTTGGCCATATCTTAGCTTGTATTTGGACTTATTTTACTGAGGCATACCACTGTTTTTACTTGGTTTGGTCACTCCATGCATGGTTTAAACACTTGTAGTGTAAATCTCATGAACTAGCTTTGTATGCTTCATGAAGTAGCATGTCATTCTAGCTTGCCTTGAGTCCATTTCAGCATGTTTTTGGTGATGTTTTGCCATGTCATACCTCTGTTAGGGTTTGGTTTGGTCACCCCTTGCATGCTCCATGCACTTGTAGTGTATTTCCATGAATTAGCCTAACATGCATCATGCTTTAACATGTCATTCTAGCATGCTTTTGACTTAACTTCAAAAAGATTTTGTCCATGTTTTAGCATGCTCTAGCTCTGATTTGTGTTGTTTTGGTCATGCATGCCATGCTTTGTATAGTTATAGTGCATTCTAGCTTGTTAGCTTTGTGTGTCAAGTCCATTAGCATGCTTTACTTGGCCTATTTGAATGATTTGGCATCATTTCATATGTGACTTCAGTCCATGTTTCATGCTCATGCATTTGCATTTATCACTCATTCAATGCGTTGGAGGGTTTGCCCTTTTATGCCTTAACATGAATCATTGCGTATGCCTTCATGCCTTAGCTTGCGAGCCATAATTTCAATGTGTTTTTGGGGTTATCTTGCCATGATATAACTCTGATTTTTGTTGGTTAAGTCATCCCATGCTTGGTCTTAATAGGTGTAATGTAATCCACCTTATTTGCCTTGTATGCATCATGTCTTATGCCCTTCATGCTAGATTATTTCGGCTTTCTTCCATACTTGTTTTAGTATCATTTTGACATGTTCTAGGACTGTTTTGGGTTGCCTTTGCCATATCCTTCATGCTTTGTATAGCTGTAGTGCAATTGGCCTTGCTAGCTTTGTGTTTTGTTGACTCATGCATGCTATCTTTGAGCTATTTAGATGATTTGGCATCATTTAATACTTCATTTGCCTTGTTTGGCATTGCCATGTTCCTACTTCTTTCATACTTTGAATGCTTTTAAGTGTTGTGCATTGTTGCCTTACTTATGGCCTAGCATGTATGCCATCTTGCCTAAGCCTTCGAGCCTCTATCTTAGCATGCTTTGGTCCATGTTTTGACCTACTTGAGCTCTGTTTGTGGCTGGTTCATGCATATGTGCCATGTATTGCATGTCTCATTTGTAGTCCTCTTTGCTAACTTTCATGCTTTAAGGACCTTTGCATGCTATACTTTGTGTTTGTTTGAATGATTTGTCATCATTTCTTAACTTAATTTCAGTGCATTTAGTGTTGTCACACTTCCATGTTTATCACTCCTTGAGCACTCTTGAGAGTTATGCTCTTAGGCCTAGTTGATTGGCCAATGCATCAGTGCATGCATGTCCTTGTCTTTTGGTGCCTTTTTTTTGGCGTTATGGCCACTAATTTGGGCATGGCTGAGGTCTATCCATTTTGTTTTAAGTCCATTGAGCATCGTGTATGCCATGTAGTTCATCGCATTGTGTATGCCATGTTGTTTCATTACATTTGTGTATACCATGTTCATTGCATTGCATATGCTAGTTGTCATTTAGCATTGTGTATGCTAGTTGTTATTCTTAGCATTGTGCATTGTGCATGTCATTAGCCTTTGTAGGTTGTTCATGTTGCATTGCATGTTTGCATGCTTAAGTTGCATTGTTGTTGTTGCATTTGTTTGGAATAGGTGTTAGTCCAAATACGAGGAACGAGGGACGTTTCATACTTGAAGTGATGAAACGTGCCTCAATTCTCGGTCGCTAATGCTCTTGATCATACATGATAGAGTTCTAGGCCTTATGTGTTTACTTGTGCATTCATTTTCATATTGAATCGTGCAACTTCGCCTCTCGGCCATCATGCATTGAAATGTGCGATTGGTGGCCCGAGGGTCGAGAACCACACCCCCTTGAGCTTATGAAATGATAGGGAGGGTGGTTGTGCACACATATCTTGCAAATACATTGCCATGCCCTTTCTTGCTCTCTGTTGCAGCAAATTGGAAGAATGCAGCAACAACTGGTCGGCCAGCCAGAAAAACTAGCTGGCCGACCACTTTTTCTGGTTTGCAGTGGCAAAAAGTGGTCGGCAGGTGGCTGCAAACACCAACAACTGGTCGGCCACCCTCCTACAGGTTCCCAAGTTGAGTTAGAAGCTTTCTGGAGCTTGGTGCAAGTTTTTGAGAGCATTTGCAAACAGAGGCAAATCGGGGCATCGTGACGAATTTCTGAACGAGGTGACCAGGCATGCATGCATTCTTCTCCCTCTAAGGACCATTGTTTTATTGCTTTACTTAGCTAATGTGATTAGTTAGTTTATGCTTTGGCTTGTATTTAAGTAGTTAATGCGTTTAGCTGCTTAATTGTTTTGTAATAGTTAGTTAACTAGGATTAGTTAATTAGCTTCGTTGTGTCGTAATAATTAGTTTAATTAGCTTAGATTAGTTAGTTAGCTCTTTATTCGGACCCTCTGTCGAGAGGGCCAATTATTGTAATAAGCGTGCGTGTGTGTGATGCATGTCTTCTAACCCCCATTTCTTTCTCCCTTTTACTTAACCATTTTTGATGATTAGTTTTAGGGCATATTTCGATTAGCATACTGTAGACACCCCATTTTTGACCGACCTTAAGACCCAGACGTCACCGGTTGAGCGCTCGGTGATAGCGCATATTGTGCTCATTCTGAGGTTGCGGAATCACGGCTGCGAGCCTTGCCTCCGGACTTTCGGACTCTTTTGTGCCTTGCCTCGGTTTGCGAACTAGGTCTTGTTTTCTCCGTTTTCTCTTCCCGAAGGAAGGGAGAGGTCTCGTAGATCATCTCTCAGTGGCCGTAGGCTACGTTTCGTGGTCGTAGGCCATTTTTCCGTTTTGGAGCCCGGTTCCCGGTTTTCGGAGCCGTCGGCCGTATGCCTCGGTTCGGGATCGCTTAACCACCTCCGTTTGCTCCGGTTTTTGGCACACATTTTATTTCCTCCCTTTTGAGGGACACTGTGGCTCGAGAGACCAACTTCGTGGTCAAACGCCACCTTCGGTGCTTAACAGTCAGTTTTCGGGGCCCCGGGCTGCATGTTTCGACCCCCAAACCTTTGTTTTGCATCGATTTGGGTCCATTTTTGGCAGGGACCTTATTTTCATTGTTATGAAGGTCGTAGAAGGGTGGAAAGCCAACAATTGTCCTGAGGACCAGCTTTATTTCTTCATCGCTCTCCATTGCCCATTTTCCTCGCTAGAAAGCTGGTGTTGACCATTCCCGGGCCACTTTCTTGGACCCTCAACCACATATTTGTGATGTACACACCTGGGAGGCCACCAATATGGCATGGCTGGCTATTAACTCTTCCTGACCCTTTTGAACCCCTCTAAAAAGTTGATTTTTCTCTCTCCTGGTTTACATTTTCAGGGTTTTGACCACATAGTTGTGTTGTGCACACATGGGAGGCCACTTTTTGGGGGTGGCCGGCCACTAATTTTCATTGACCCTTTTGACCCTGGCCGGCTGGCCAGGGGAGGTGGCTGGCCGGCCACCTGAACCCTCTGAACCTGGCCGGCCATGCCCCCCTCACCTGGTTCCTTACAACTGCACTCTCCTTTTCCCCCCAGATCCTGTATCCGAGGGGGGTCTTTTGGGGGGGGGGGAATTTGAATTTGATTTTCCCCCCCTTTCCTCCACTCCTCCCTCTATAAAACCAGACCCCCCAGCTCCATTTTAGAGGGTTAGAAATTCTTGTTTAGAGCCTTGCTTATATCTCTCCCTCTCTCTCTACTTCAACCCTCTAAACCCTAAAAGCCTTGCACAATTTCTACACCAACCCATAGCACAACACCTCCACACTCTATTCCAGCAACTTGAGGCTGTTTTCTAGAGGTGAAGAGCTCCCAAACCTGGTCCAAAAGTTGTTGAAGCTTGGTTCTACAAGGGTGAGTCCCATTTTCCCTCTTTCTTGCCTTATTTTGCATGCTTTCTAAGCCATATTTGAAAGCATTTTTCGGCTCTGACCCAAACTGTAAATAGTCATATTTTGAGCTCATCTCCATGTTTGATCAAGAGTCTTTCCCTGTTTGAGGTCTCCTCCTCACCCTTTGTGTTTAAACTCTCTTTTAGGCCTATTTTTGCATGATATGTTAGGCTTATTTGTGAGCTGTTTTGGACTTGGTCATAAGCTGTGAAATGCCTTTTTTTGAGCCCCTCTTCAACTTTGTTGAAGGGCTCTCCTCTATTTGAGGTCAGCTGCTACCACTTGCTTCTTTATCCCTCTTTTAGGCCCTTTTCTTGCGTGATAGTTTAGCCTCACTTGTGTTCATTTTTTAGGCTTGATGTAAACTATAAAGTGCCATTTTTTGAGCCCCTATTCAATTTTGTTGAAGGGCTCTTTTCCATTTGGGGCTAGCTGCTGTCCCTTCTCTCTATTCTCTCTTTTAAGGCCATTTTTGCATGATAGATTAGCCCTATTTATGTTCATTTTTGAGACTTGTTATAAATTTAAAAAAGGCTTTTTTTGACATCATCTTCATGTTTTATTAAGGGCATTTTCTTATTTGAGGTCACATGCTTCCTTGAATGCTTGATTGTCCCTTGTTTTGAGCCTTACACCCTAGCCTTTGTTGCATGCCTTGTTTGACCTTCTAGCCACTGGAATCCAGTGGATTTCTAGTGGCTTTGATGCTGTTTTGAGCCTCCAAATCTGAGGGGGGTGACCCCCTCTCACCTTGACTTGTTTGGTAGTCATTTTGGCCTTCCAAAGAGACCCTATCTTGCATGCTTTGAAGTCACATTTCAGGGTCAATTTGGTGAGTTTTGGGACTACCATATTTGATTTCCAGAGTTTTTTTGGTCATGCTTCATGTCTATCTTGTATGTGCCTAATAATCCCTTTGTATGCCCTCTAAAGGAGCCCCTCATTTGTGCATGTGTTGGCTGTATTTCCATGGTTATTTGGGCATATTTTAGCATGTTTTATTCACTGATTTTTTCTGGTTTGATGAGTTCTCACTTGCTTCATATACATGCCATGTAACCCTTGTTTATTAGTCAGAATCGCATGCTATTTTAGGCCATCTTGCTAGCACCTTTTGGCCATGATTTGAACTAAGAAAGTTCATGTTTTGGGACTTCCTTGACTCTGTCTTCATACTTCATGATCAAATAATGCATGCTTTGTATAGCTATAGGTCATTGCGTATGCCTAGTTTTGTGTTTCGGGGTTCATCTCATGCATCGGGTGCCATATTGCCATGTTTCGGGGCTGTTTAGCATCATATTTTAGCACTGAAATTCACATGTTTGTATGCCATATTCCATGCCTTGCCATGCTTTGGTAGAGTGGCATTCGTGCCTTAGGTTCGGTCCTCGGTTTGCGTGCATGTGTGCACGCATCTCGAGTGTCTCATTTTCATCTTATGGCCACTGATGTGAGTGTGGCTGAGGTCCACTCATGTTGGTGTAAGTCCATCATGCATTGCGTATGTCATTTCGATTCATAGCATTGTGTATGCTAAGTTGCATGTTAGAGCATCGTGTATGCCATGTTACATCGTGCGTCGTGTATGCCATCTTATAGCATAGTGCATGCTAGGTTGTCTATTAGTTGCATTCATGCATGTCATGCATATTGCATTGTGCTTGGGATAGGAGTTAGCCCGAGCACGGGAAACGAGGGACGTTTCGTACTTTGAGTGACGGAACGTGTCTCAATTCCCTGTCACTGACACTTCGGATTATCCATGATGGAGTCTTGGTCTTGTTGTGTTTATACGTACATTCATTTCACATTGAGTCGTGCAATTCGACTCCTCAGCCATCATGCATCAAGATGCGTGATTGGTGGCACGAGGATCGAGGAATGCATACATATGTGAAAATACATTGCTATGCCATTTTCTTGCTCTTTGTTGTAGCAGATCAAGAATCAACAGCCCTTTCAGAGCTTTGCACAACATTCCGAGCATAAACTGCAAATAGAGGCTAATTGGGGCGTCGCAATAGATTTCCGCGCCAGGCAACCCGAACATGTATCATTCATCATCCAGAACAAAGTCGAGGCAGTCCCTAGCTTGCATGCTAGTTTACGACTTTCCTGGTTTAATTTGTTAATTAATTAGGATTTTGTATTTATTCGGACTGTAACTATTCATTTGAGACTGTATTATTTATTCGGACCCTCCGAGCGAGGGCAATGTTGTAATAAGTGTGCGTGCGTGTGATGTATGTCTTCCAACCCCACGTCTTTCTCTTCCTTTTATTTACCAGCTTATGATGGTTAGATTAGGGCATGTTTCAATTAGCATACAGTATGATAGCATGTTTGCATTCATTCATCTGTTTTGCATGCACCGGGCTCGGCGCATCATACTAACCGCATTGTATTTCAATTCTGAGTTAAATACTTGTTAGTTGTAGCATTTCACATGCCATCTTTAGAATAGCCGAGCCTGCTTGTAGTTGCATTTTGCATGTGTTGCGTTAGGCACTTTTGTATATTTAGGATCATGCATGGATTTCTAATTAGCTTCTGTTTTGGCTTGGAGTACTCGGTAAGTTTTATGCTTTAGCATCCTTGCATGCGTGTGAGTGACTGCCATGATAGCATGCTTACCATGAGGCTATTTGCTTATGTGATATAACTGCCTGAATGCCTGTGGGCGAAGTTTGGGTTATTTGGATTGGGACAAATCATTAACTGTGAGTTTTAAGCCCACTAGATAGTGGCAAAACCATGTTTCCTAAGCCCGCCCGAGGGTGGCAAAATCTGCATTTTAAGCCTACTTGCGGGTAGCAAACCATCTTTCAAAAAACAAACACGAAACGTTTTGTTCCTATTCAGGCGATCCAGTCTATACTTGTATGCTGTGCGCATCACATAGTAAATCTAGGCTAATAACTGGAATAAGAATGCATAATGTTTTCAAAACTAGATATCATGGTTAGTAGAGGCCGATCTTTGATTGGGCGAGCGGGGGTGCTCACGAAGTGACCTTCCCCAATCATACCCAAGTTCCCGAGCCGATGCAACTTTGATGATGACGAACACGTGCCCTTAGGCAACGAGTCAGGGTTTCCTAAATTTTCCAAAATAAAATATTTAGGTGGCGACTCTGTATCTGGCAAAACAGTCCATGTTTGGCACTTCTTTCAAAAATCTATTTTCTCAAAACGATTTGCCGGATTTGGACTCTTTGGTTCAGATTAAGAACCGTGACAATTAGAGTCCTGAACTGTAGTGAGCCCAAGATGAACGGAACGGGAGTCATCCCTCCCGGGGCGTTCGGGGACGTCCACACATACCTTATGCTTGCATGTGTGTATCCATTCATCTGTATTGCATGCACCGGGCTCGGCACATCATACTAACTGTATAGTATTTCAATACTTACTTGAATATGTGTTCAAACAGCATGTTATCAAGTTGCACTTCACATGACATCTTAGAATAGCCGAGCCTATCTAAGTTGCATTTTCGCATGTGTTGCATTAGCCATCTTAACATAAACCAGGGTCATGCATGATTTCTAACTAGTTCTTTGTTTTGGCTTGGAGTACACTGTGAGTGTTTACGCTTTAGCATACTGCATGTGTGTTATTGATTGCCATGAAAGCATGCTTGCCATGAGGCTAGCTGCTTATGTGATTAACTGCCTGAATGCCTGTGGGTGAAGGTTGGATTAATTGAATTGGAACTATTCATTAAAATCCCTGATTTAGCCTACTTGCGAGTAGCAAACTCCAAACCATTTTCAAACGAATATGCAATGTTTTATTCCAAATTAGGCGATCTAGTCTATACTTGTATGCTGTGCGCATCATGTAGTAAGATTAGCTAATTAACTAGAATAAGAGCACATGTGTTTTCGAAAACAAAATATCATGCTTAGTACAGGCCAATCTTTGATCAGGCGAGCGGGGGTGCTCATTGCATGACCTTCCCCTCTCATACCCAACTTCTCGAGCCGAGGCAACTTTGGTGATGACGGACACGTGGCCTTAGGCACGAGTCAGGGTTTCCTAAATTCTCCCAAAATAAAATATTTAGGTGGCGACTCTGTATTTGACAAAGCAGTCCATGTTTGACACTTCTTTATTAAAATCAATTTTCCAAAAACGATTTCCCATATTTGGACTCTTTGGTGATTTATCGGTCTTGCATTGCACTTTGTGAGATTAGATTCAGAACCGTGACATTGAGTCCGAACTGTAGTAGCTCAGAACAAAACGAGATTCGCGCCCCATACGAGCCCGGATATCAGAGAGTTCCCAGGAGCGCGTCTACAACTAATTGCGATATTCAATAAATAAAGCAGCATCTTCAGGATGAGGGCCCGTAGGATAAAAAAGAGCAAGCTGATCCTAGATAGAATATATTTGAGACAAAAAATCATTAATAGACTGACCATTCTCCTGTCGCATGCGATAAAGGTGACTTTGAAGCTGATACTAATGTGCAAGTCCAATAGTTTGATATCGTTCTTTGAGAAAGTCCCAAATATCTTTAGCAACTAAGTTAAGTTGAAAGCGACTAAACTGAAAATTGATAGATGTGACAGAGGTATTGCGGAACCAAGTGATGATCTGATAATTTTTACTGTCCTAGTCTTCTAAGCAATCGGAAAATTGGCTGTAGTTTTCTCAGCCTCCTTTGTAGGTTTAGGCACATCTCCAGTAATAATGCGCCATAATTTTCGGCCTTTGAGAAATCCAGACATGGCTTGGGCCTAGAGAACATAATTAGATCCATCAAGAATTATAGAAATAGGATAAGCAGAGTCGGATCGATCCATAATGGTGTGGAATTCTCTAAAAATAATAGAGTAAAAACAGCATTCTAGTGGCAAAATTGACAAAAACAGAGCGTACCAATGAGTTGGGAAGGTCGAAAATAGGTGGAAAGGTGACCAAACTAACCAAAATACACCCCAAAAATGAATGACAATAGCCCAAAACAAGAAGTGGGCCAAATTAGGGTTAACGTTAGCAGCAGAGGGCAGGCTGATGTCAACAGAAAGGTCAACATGTGTTAGCAAGGTGCGGCACATGATAGTGAAAGTGCATGGCATAGGTTAGCAAGAGGATGGCGACAGTTGGCATAGTCTGCTTGGCATGGAGTGGCAGTTGGTGTGGAGCAGTGGCTAAGGGTTGACGTCAGCGATCACAGAGAAGCGCGTGGAGGCATGTTGGCGAGTGGCAACAAAAGACAGTAATGTGCGGCGACGGAGGCGACGCGTGAGAGGCCCTTTGACAATGGGTGTGGTGGCATTGGAATTATGAGAAGATTCTGAGAAAGATGATGGTATGGTTGGTGGAAAAATATTGAACGGGATAGCCTGACAATGTGTAATGAGTACCTAAAAGGAAGAACCAGAAATAACATGATGTATTCTAGTGATGAACAAAAGAAGAGAGTGAAGAGAAAATTTATTGCTCTGATACCATGATGAAATAATGTAGAGAGAAAAGAAAAACTCTATATATGTTATTGTGTTGAATAAAGTACAATGACTCCTATATTTATAGGAAGTGAGAATGTACACTAAGTAGGAAGGTTACATTAAGAAGGAAGGTATATCAATCACACACACTAAATATAGCAGGTATGATAATCACTACCAACCAACAATATATAACTATATATATATACTAACAAGAAGAAACCATTTTAAAGCAATTTAGCTAGCATGCTTGGAAAAGAACATGTACCAGCTGGTTGTAGAGGAAAGTAGATATAGTTTGAGCAAAAAGTCATCCTTCATTTTCCTTTGTGTCTACTACAATTATACATAAACTCTAAAAGGAACTAATGCTCAGTTCATTTCTGGTACAAATATTTTTTTGATGTTGAAACTAATGTATTAATGGTTATATTGGAGTGGTGGCGGTCACATTGATATGGTAGTGAAGGAGGAGGAGGAGAAGGTGGTAGAGGTGACAGTGGTCGTGTAGTGGCATGATGTTAGTTGTGGTGGTGGTGGTGGTAGGTGGTGGAGGTGATGACAAGGTGGTGGTGATGGCACTGAGGTGCAGTGAGGATGGTGACGGTGGCGGTAGTGGTGTGATGGTTTGTAAGCTTTATGTCATAATTAAAATATGGTTTGTAAGTTTTATCATTTCCCTTCATTTAATTGGACAAATAACCCATCAAAGATAATTAACAACAAATAAATATCCCAAACAGTATAT
This sequence comes from Camellia oleifera, assembly GCA_022316695.1. Classification (NCBI taxonomy): domain Eukaryota; kingdom Viridiplantae; phylum Streptophyta; class Magnoliopsida; order Ericales; family Theaceae; genus Camellia; species Camellia oleifera. Next base: position 49,598,477 of record CM039313.1, on the reverse strand, counting down.
GGAAGTAGGGCTGTAAACGAGTCGAGTCGAGATTTGTTAAGTTTGAGCACGGCTCGTTTATTTATCAAACTTGTTCATTGAGCTCGAGTTCAGTTCGATAATTAACTGGGCTTGAGTTGACTCGGCTCGGTTCAATAAGATTTTATTATTATTATTTATATATATTTATATATTATTTAAAATATAAAATACTATATTTAATATATAATTTAAATAAAGATAAACAAATCGAACTCAATTGAATTCGAGTTTAGCTTATTTATTAAATGAGTTGAGCCCTCAACGAATTGAGTTTGCTCGCAAATAGCCGATTTGTTTGTAGTTCCACATGGAGATGAGAAACTTATTTTTATTCACATTAAGCTTTTCTATGATTTTTAAAAAAGCGAAAAAAATAAAAACAAAAGAAGTAAATAAAAACGTTGAAAAAGAAAACAAAGGAAGAAAGAGTGATTGATATGACTGTACGATCCATATTCGATCTGATCGTATCTCCTTACGAAAGGGGAAGAGAGAATGGCGAGCCCGTGACCTGTGGAAAAATTATCTGGTGCGTTCAGGGCTTCAATTTGTTTTTAATTGATTTAAATAATAAGATTTATTATTTGTATGCTACTTTTTAGAAAAAGAAAAGAATAAGAGAATTTTTTTAAAAAAAAACATTTATGAATTTGTTTAGTTTAAAAATGATGAAACATAAAAGAAAATTAATTTTTTTATTTTATGTAACTCATATTAACATTGTAATTAATTTTTAATTTCTTGTAAAAAATTACAAAAAAAAAAAAAATTAAATGTGTGAGTTATTTATAATTAAACTTTTACAATTTTTAATTTTTTTCTTACAAAATTTTCATTTTAATCAAATACTTTAAAAAAATATATATTTTCTTTTCTTGTACTTCATTTTCTTTTACTTTCTACTAAATTATTTTTTTAATAAAATGAAACCTTAAGATTATGTTTGATTGAAGGATTTGATAAGAGAAATGAAAAGGAAAAATAAAATGTAATCTCACTTTTTGTTTGGTTAAATGGAAACACAGGAAAAAAGAAATGGAAGGAAAATGTAATTTTACTTTTTATCTTTTAGATTTATTTATATTCTTTTCTTTTTTCATTTTTTAACTCAACTAAATATAACTTAAAATAATCTCAAAAAGAAAATACAATTTTACTTTTTACATTTTAGATTTACTTATATTCTTTTATTTTTCTCATTTTTCAACACAATCAAATATAACTTGAAATAGTCTTAACTCAATCAAATATAATTTAAAATTTAAAACCTATCCATTTTATTTTATGTTCATTTCTTTTTCTTTTCAATTTCTTCCATCAAATCGTTGAACCAAAACTTACCATTAAAAGAGAGTGAGAGAAACTGGGAACGTCAATAGGAGAGAGAAATGGATACGGAACAATTTCGCTATAATGGAGATGTTTGTTTCAGCTTTTCAGAGTTAATTTATGACTTTTAGCTTTGAAAAAGTTATTTTGGACTATTTGGTTAAACTTATTTCAAACAGTTTCTGATTCTAACAGCTTATTTTAACTCAAAAAAGCTGATTCTAAGAAGCTGCTCACCCCATACTTCTGATTATCAGCTTCTGCTGTGGACATATTAATTTTTAGTTCTACTCTTAAATTTTTTTATTTTTTATTTTTAGAAAAAGACCCAAATGGACTATAGATTATTATTATTATTTTTATGAGAAATGTAGACAAACAAAAAATAAAAATTAATTGAAAAAACTATTTCACAGCTTATTTAACAAACATTACTCAGTAACTTAAATTTATAATCCAACAGCTTCTGATTAAAGTCATAATCTATAATCTGTTAAGCTATAATCTATAAGCTGGTTTAACAGCTACACCAAACGGGGCCAATTACGTGAGTGAATAATTCTTGATAGATAAGATAGGGGACTCAAAATGATGAAAGGGAAGAACTATTTTGGCCTATTTTAACAATTGGATTAAAGGACAGTTTGTTTAGTTTTTTTTTTTTTTAATTTTTTATACGTTTTTTTTAAAAATAAATTAAAAAATTAACTTTTAATCTACTTCTCAAAATATCACTTTAGGAACTCAGATAAAAAACAACCTTTTAACTTTTTTGAATTACATCACCGAATCAAGATCCTCTCTTTCATCTCTCTCCTTAACTCCTTACTTGCTAAGTTATTGGGCCCACTTTTGGATCCAAATTCGATGATCCAAACCGTTCACATTTTAAGATTTGGTGAGTATATCATATATGTAAAAAATTAAGTTGATCGGTTATTAGAAACTACATTTTTGGATCATCGAACTACAAACTATTTTTTAAAAATATTTAATAAACATTTTTCCGAATACATACTTTCTGATATCTGATCAATTTGATTTTTTATAGGTATGATATACTTAACAAATCTTAAAATGTGAACGGTCCAAATTAACAAACTTAGACCCAAAAGTGGACCCAATGACCTAACAAATAGGGAGTTAAGGAGAGAGATGAATGACAGGATCTTGATACTTCCCAAAATAAGAGAGAATAGCTTTTTTTATTATTATTTTTTTGTTTTTATTGAATTTTATTTTATTTTATTTTTCAAGTTTAGATCCAACTAGGCTAAAAAGGCCTTAAAATAAATAAAAATTAATTAATTAATTATTTTTTTAAAAAAATATACGAAAATCAAAGAAAAAACTTAAAAAAATTAAATTTAAAAATATATATCTATATAACAATGGAAGAGTTGATTTGAAAATGCCTTTCTAATTGATAGTCTAGATCTATCTAATTTAAAAACAATGACTCAAATTTACTTTTAAAAATATCTCTATTACAAACTATCTTGAATGGTTGAAATTTGTCTAATTCAATAATCCAAATTTGTCTAACTGTCAACTCTTACATATTCAACTGCACTTTACATCATCACTGTAAGCTCTCTTTGAAGAACGAAGCTTTGAAGAACAAAAAACTGTGAGCTTCACCTCTTTGAAGAATAAAGCTCTTTGTAATCCTTTTTATTTTTTCTCCACCATCCATCACTAGGTGATACACTCTTATCTCCTCACTTTTTTTTTATTTTTAAACTCTGTTTTTTTTTGGCAGCTCATAGCTTTATGTTTTTTTTTCTTCATCTCATCATACCCACCATCGTGTTAACACACACTTATTTTTTTTTTTCTTCAGTCAAATGGCTTAAGAATCTAAAGCAAAAAAAAAAAAAAAAACTCTTTGTTTTGTTGTTAGTGTTTGCCTTTTTTGTTCTATTTTTTACCCTCTATCCTCTGTTTTGTTTTTGTTTTTGTTTTTATTTTTTTTTCAATTAAATGAGTTAATGTTAACATTAATTGGGTTGAGTTTCTCTTTAATAATCAAATGGGGGTTAAGGAAAAATGAATTTTATGTTAACAATCATTTTTATTTCATCTTAATCAAATGTGTTGAGGTTCTCACCAAACATGAAAATAGATTCTTATATATTTTTGTTGAGAAGTGCTCCTACTAATAATATTTTTCTTTTTATCCTTATGTCTCAGATTTCTTTAATTTTGCTTCTCAAGCAGACACTTAGGTTAGGAACTTTTTTTTTTAACAAATTTTTATTAGTTCCTCACTTTCTTTATTAAATTGCAGTGGGTTAATGAATATAAACATTAGCTGGAATTGTAATTAATGCTCTAGGTTAATGAATTTTCATTAACAAATTTGTTTAATGTTCTGAAATTTTCGAGTTTTGCACTGGAATTTTCATTAATTAGATTAAACATTAAGCTTTTAATGTTTGGTTTAACAAGAAGTATAATATAGTATGTATAGTTATATATTTCGGTATATATCTATTAAATTTCTAGAGATCCTGTGGCTGAATTGAACACGATAATAACATGTTTGTTATGAATAATAGGAATGTATGATAAATTATGTCAATATTTATTTTTTACAAAGATTATGTTGTAGTTTAATTTTATAATATGATAGTTCTTTTTTTTTTTTTTTTTTCAAAATTTATCTTTGGCTGCTTTGGATCTAGGAGTTGAAAGGAATTTGTTGACTGAAAGGAAAATGTGGCTGCTTTGGATCTAGGAGTTAAAGAGAATTTGTTGATTGAAAGGAAAATGGAACATTAAAAAGTTATTCCTTTTTATGTGAATGAAATATAATTTTTTTGTCTTTCTCTTTTTAAATTCCTATCGAAATTCATAATCTAGCATAAAAAGAAAAGGAAGAGAGAAGGAACTGTTTGGACAAAGGCCCTCATGAGTATAGTTCTAAATATCGGCCGATACGCTACGTATCGGCCGATACGTATCAGAAAAATGGGGTACCGCGACGGATACAGGCCGATATACCACTGAGATTGAAAATCGCAGTAGTATCGGCCGAATCCCGGTACGTATCGGCTTGTAAGCGTTACACAAGCCGCGACGGACCGATACTTACCGGTTCGGACCAGTACGGGAAACAAAAAGTTGAAAAACCTTTGAAATGATTTTTAAAATTTTACCGTTGCGACACCCGATTCTCGATACGTACCGATTGATATTACCGATACCAATACTCCGTGATCTATACTGTTACGTTACTCGATACCGCGATTTAGAACCTTGCTCATGAGACGAATTTTGTTAAGCTCATCCGCATTGCTTCCATAGATGCACTCCACAGCTCTCTTTGTTGTTATTGTTGTTGTAGTTATTGCTCCTCCTTCTTCTTCTGCTTCTTTTGTTGTTTTTTTAGATTCATCACTAGTAGTTTTGTTAAGAGAGACAGACACCTCTGTCTGCTCCATCATCATAACCTCTCTCTCTGATCTTCTTTTGTTCCTTGTATGCTCTTCTTTTATTACTTGTAGCAAAAATACTAGCTCTCACCAACACATTCTCTCTCTCTCTCTCTCCATGTGAATAGTGTTCAAGAGAGGAAAAAAGGTACCAAACGACTTAAATGAACAACGCTTTGCAAACTCATAGCATTAAACCAATGCTGATGAAAAGGGGCATATCACAGTTTTTTCAACTACCCAAAGTGAAATTATTTGGTGATTTTGGACCATGGTCAGATAGTACACTTTAAGGCTTAGTTGGAAAATTTAAAGAAAGAAATGGCAAAGGAAAGAGAAATAAAAAGAAAAGAAAAAAGAATGGATAGGGTTCGAATTTTTAAATTATGAACCTAAAATATAAAAAGTGAGATCGCATTTTCCTATCACAACATTTTCTCCTGTATTTTTTATTATAATCAAATAAAAAGTGAGATTACATTTTCTTTTCTCTTTCTATTTCTTTCATCAAATCTTTCAATCAAACATATTCTAAAAGAATTATGATTAGTAGATGTACGGGGAGCAAATATTCCGGCGAGCTCGTACTCCTTTCTTCCAAGCTCCGTTTCTGTCCGATCACCCGAAAGCACAACGACGGTGAGCTACCCGGCGGTGTGTGGCCGGAAAACCCCTCCGACGATCAAGTTAGCACACACCTTGGGATAGAGAGAGAGGAAGGAGAGTGTTTGAGTGTAAGAATGTCTTACAAAGTGTTCGTCCCTCGCGTATGGGGGGCGCAGACATGCTTATATACCCTTCCGCGCCCCAAACCTGCTCCCAATGGTCTCTCAACACGTGGCTCTGCTATCCCATCCGTCAGCACAAATCCTGCTGAGCATCACCTAATCTCAACTGCCCGCTCACTTTACTGGGAGCTCGGCAGCCGAGCTACACCATTTTGTCCGCCGACGGCCGTGCTATGCTTCATGTCCAAGCACTCCATAAGCTGAGCTTAATGAGGACCGGGCTTCCTGCCGAGCACAGAACAGCTCGTGCTTAACTGTGGTCAGCCTTCCTGCCGAGCAACCAGGTACCTCGGCTGACCACACCTTTCCGGGCGCTGGTCACATAACTTGACTGGCTTCACCTCCGCCAAACATGTAGCTCGGTCAAACTGAGCGTTGCCTTAACCGAGCAACTTCTTTCCAAACTAGGCCAGACATCCTTGGCCCAACTCCTGCCCGGTTCACATCTGTCCAGCAAAACTCTGTCCGGCCTGAATCTGTCCGGACCAGTACCAGATCATTAATCTCTCTCTCAATTGCCCCTTAATTCTGTCCGCGCGAGCGTGACTGGGATTACCTATACTGACCGGGATAATCTTTTCCTTGGTCTGCGGTTCGCGGAATGGTGATCAGGCCGGTTGTCATTCTTGGCTTCCGAACTTGCCCGGTTTAACTTCTCGGTTGGCATTCCTGTCTTCAAGACCAGCCCGGTTGACTCCCCGGTCGTCGCCTCGTCTGACCTTTCTGTCGCTTCGGCTTGCCCGGTCGTCGCCTCACCTGACCTTCCTGTCTCTTCAGTTCTGCCGCTGCAATTAATAGGGACACGTGGCAGGCTTCCATTGGTCCTTGAGCAGCCAACCCAACCGCCTCGCAAAATTTGAATTTTTGGCGGCCTCGCCACTCCTATATACGTGCATCTTCCACCTTCCTTTCATTCCTACTGATTCTCCTGTATCTCAAGCAACACAGAGCTTTTGCCCCTTGTACCTCGCCATTGCTGCGTTCGTGCTTGAGGAAGTGGTCTCTCCCCTTCGCTCGTAAGTCCTTAAACTCCTCTTTTATTGTCATTTTCTTCGATATTTAACACATTAGGGCATGAAAACATAGCTTTTAGGACTTGGGCACCTAAAACCATCCCAAACCCTCCATTGTTAATGGTGTTCTTCATTTTTCCTGAAGAACACTGAAGAACTGGGGCGGACCGAGCTCCTGGTCTTCATTTGATCCAAAAAACCAATCTAACCGAGCAAATAACATGTTTGTCTCAACCCCAACAAAAACTGAGATAGCAAAAGGAATTGGTCGCTCAACCAGGCTAACATCTGGTCCGCTTGGGCGACCGAGCTCCTTAGTTAGCTTAGACGACCGAGGTGGTTTGGCACCCTTAATGACCGAGCTAAAGTCAAGCTCACTTCGCGCGACCGCGCTCACACTTACACTTGGCATCCTTTTCCTACAGAGTCCAAGGGGACCACTGTCCATTCCTGAGGCTCCCAAGATCGAGCAACAACCAATTACCACAGTGCCAAACCCCTCAATGGAGCTATCCTAGGCCGGCCACAAATGGGGAAATTCCGCTACCTAGTGGACACTCCGACCGTGCTGGCTGCGTTCAGAGAGGAGTACGGCATCCCGGCCGACGTCCATCTTGAACTAGCAGAAGAAAAGACAACACCTTGGGGCAGACTAGACCAATGCCCCTTCACCGTGCTGTCAATCGTAGAGGGAGGTCTCCGCTTCCCGGTCAACCCCCTAATGACCGAGTTTCTGCGTCGGACAAAACTTGTGCCCACTCAAGTGTCCACCAACACCTACCGGATAATAAACGGTGTGCATGAATTAAACAACCGGCTAGGTATAAGCCTAGGGTTAGCCGAAGTTCTGCGCCAATACACCTTAGGGCACACCGGTGATGGCCTCGCCTACTATCTTAAAATTAGGCCGGGCAGAGAAAAAATTGTGACCGGCACACCAGACAAGGACTTGCACGACGACGATTTCTTCTGGGTGTCTGGTAATTATGAAACTGCCGCGGTACCGGGCTGGATCATAAGCAAGAACTTTGGTTCCACATGTAAGCTGCGCTTATTTGCTCGGTCTGCCATATCTCTTTATTATTCTGTACTTAACCAATTTCCTTGTTTCTTTTGCAGCAATTCAAGCCTTGCAAGCCAACTACCAATATCCCAACGTAGAAGCCATCAGAACCGCGCTTCGCTACCGCGACCGAGATTGCAACTAGTTGCTCGGCAATACTCCAACATACAGATACTCAGCTCCCCGCCGGAGTAAAGTTACAGACTTCCTCCGCGCTCCATCACCTCATCTGGATCCCACTTTACCAGACGTCCCACTAATCCGGCCGACAGAAGAAGAAGAGATGGCCAAACGAAGCCGAATCAAAAACCTACTCACCGCCACTTCAGCCGAGATACCGAGCGTGGTCACCCGCTCACCAGCCGCCGGTCAATCACGCAGCGCCGTGGTCGCCTTGGCTTCACAAGCAGTCGGGCAGCCTAGCAAGGAACCCACTCCACGCCGGGCTGGTAAAAGAGCTCGCGTAGATCCGTCTACCGAGCTGGTGGCCAAGCTTACCACCGAGCAACCCACTGCCACGGTCGACCCAGTACCGATCTGGAGACCACAACTGAAACACAGGGGAAAAGACATCCTGGCTACGGCTTCAATCAAGGGCGATAAAGAGCACCTACTCGCCTATGATCTTTCCAAGGCATTCCTTCTACCGAGCGACGTGGTCGGCAGCGACCATGTTCTTGACACTCGGTTAGTGAAATCATCAGTCAAGTCCATGGCCAGGGTAAGTCTCAATTTGCCTCTGAAATTTTTGCAAGTGTTTGTCCGGTTCCTTCGCTAATCAAATTCGCTTCTTGCAGGCCATCCAAAAGCAGCACTTGGTCATGGAGCACATCCACAGACTTCAGCAAAAGGCGAGCGACACCGCCAGCCAAGTCGAAAGCCTCCAAACTGAGCTTGGCCGAGCAAAGTCCTCGCTCGAAGTTGCCAATACCGACAACAACAGGCTGCTCGGCCAACTTGAAGCAGCTGGGAAAAAGAAGGACGAGCTCCAAGCCGAGCTTGATGCTTTGAAGGCGTCCAGGAAGAAAGAGTGCGAAGATGCCAACAACGCCGGCTTTTACGAAGCCGAGGAAAATTACAAGAAACAAGTCTTCGCCACTCAGGACATTTACTTCAAGGCTGGATGGAAGGCTGCCTGTCAACAGCTCGGTCAGGGTCCTGACACTGACGTGTTTGCCTCTCCACCGGCTGTCTTCTTACCGACCTACCTCATTCCATATGCCAATGACGTCTTCAGCGCGCTGCAAGCTGAGGCCGAGGAAGGACTTGAAGAAGAGGGTGAGGCAGACGCTGAAGGAGAGGACCAAACCGAGCAGGAGCAGGCCGTCCAGACTGGGACCGGTGTCCAGGACCCAAATGCCACGGTCAACCTGGAGGCTGATGAGGAATTCCCTGATCTCTCCCCCCTAGCTTAGGTTTCTTTTTTTCTGTTTCTGTAAATGTAACTGGGCTAAGTTCCCTACCTTTTGTATTAGCTTCTTTATTAATGAAAAGCTTTAATTTCATCAAGTGTTTGCACGGTCGTCATCGATTCCTTTTTCAGCAAAACATCTCGGTATAAATCACAATTGAACGTAACACCAAAATTGAACTCACCAACTTTTTCAACCGGAATATCCATCTCGATTGGAAAAGCGAAGTTGAACAAATCACCAACTTCTTCAACCCGAGCAATTCATCTCGGTTGGGATAGCAAAGTTGAACTCACCAACTTTTTCAACCGGAATACCCATCTCGGTTGGAGAAGTGAAGTTGAACAAATCACCAACTTCTTCAACCGGAATAAATCATCTCGGTTGGGATTTTCTAAGTTGGACAAAACACCAACTTCCTCAACCGGAATACCCATCTCGGTTGGAACAGCGAAGTTGAACGAATCACCAACTTCTTCAACCGGAACAAATCATCTCGGTTGGGATTTCCTAAGTTGGACAAAACACCAACTCTTACAACCGGAGTAAATCATCTCGGTTGGGTTAACTACGTTGAACAAAACATCAACGCCTTTCAGCTGGAGTAGATCATCTCGGCTAGAAATAACTAAGTTGAACAAAACACCAACTTCTTCAACCGGAACACCCATCTCGGTTGGAAACAACTACGTTGAACAAAACATCAGCGCCTTCAGCCGAAGTAAATCATCTCGGTTTTTACATTAAAACAACAATCCAAGTGCTAAAGCAAAGTCATTTCTATATATTGACAAAAAGAATTACATTCTGAAGTGTAAGGCAAAAAATTCCTTTGCACAAAAAGAAAGCTAATAGCTAGAAATAATACAGTTTGAGGTTGGCCGCATTCTATGGCCGGGGTTTTGCTCTTCCATCCAGATCCTCCAAGTGGTATGCCCCCTTGCCCGCCAGACCAGTTTTCTTGTAGGGTCCTTCCCAATTTGCCCCTAGTTTGCCTTCACCTGGCACCAGGGTGTTCCCCATAACTTTCCTTAAAACCCAATCACCCACTTTAAACGGTCTGGGGTGCACCGTTTTGTTGTACTTCCTTGAGAGCTCTTGTTGGTAGGCGGCCACGTGGATGAGGGCCTTCTCCCGACGCTCCTCCACCAGGTCTAATTCCAGGGCAATAGCCTCGGAGTTCAGCTCAGGCTCAAAACTTTCACTTCTTAGGGTAGGCATGCCAACTTCCAATGGTATGACCGCCTTCATGCCATAAGCCAGAGCAAATGGAGTTTCCCCGGTAGATCACCGCGGGGTTGTTCGGTATGCCCAAAGGATGCTGGGAAGTTCCTCAGCCCATTTTTCCTTTGCTTTCTCCAGCCGTTTCTTCAACCCATCCAGGATAGTCTTGTTTGATGCCTCGGCTTGACCGTTGGACTGCGGGTAAGCCGGAGTGGAGTTGTAAAATTCAATCTTTAGATCCTCACAAAATCCTCTGAATAGGCGACTGTCGAACTGCGTGCCGTTATCAGAGATCAAAATCTTGGGGACTCCAAAGCGTGTGACCACATTTTGCCAGACAAACCGCTTCACGTCTTTCTCTTTGATTGTTGACAAGGGCTCGGCTTCAACCCATTTCGTGAAGTAATCGGTGGCCGCAATGAAGAATTTTCGGTTGCCTAGTGCTGTTTGGAGTGGCCCCACTATATCTAGCCCCTACGTGGCAAAGGGCCAAGGACTGGTGAGGGGAAGAAGTTCCCTGGCGGGCTGATGGATCTGATGGGCGAATTTCTGGCATTTTTCGCACTTGCGGACATATTTTTGTGCGTCAGCCTGCATGCACGGCCACCAGTATCCCTGCGAAATAGCTCGGTAGGCCAAGGATCTGCCCCATATATGGCTGCCACAGATGCCTTCGTGAATTTCGTACAAGAAAGCCTCCACACTACTCGGGTGTACGCACTTTAGATAAGGACCGGTGAAGGACTTTTTGTACAACGCTCCAGATGGAGAGAGCCAAAAATGCTCTGACTTTACCTGGACTTTGTGCGCTTCCTTCTTGTCGGTTGGCAGAGCCTGGTCTCTGAGAAACAGGATTATGGGGTCCATCTAGGAAGGACCTGGTGCGGTGCAGTGTACATCCGTCTGCCCGGCATCCTCAATACTTGACCGCGGAAGGAATTCAATCAACAAGGGGTTAGGATACGTGCAATCCACCATTGAAGCAAGGCCGGCCAGCTCATCTGCCTGGCCGTTTTCTTCACGGCCAATTTGTTGAACTCTGATTGCCTGAAACTCCTTGATGTGTTCTCTGACCAGAGCTTGGTACATTGCCATTCTGTCATCCTTTGCTTCATAAATCCTAGAGACTTGGTTAACCACAAGCTGGGAATCACTATACACCATTAGCTCGGAAGCCTTCATCTGAAGAGTGCTCTTAAGTCCAGCCAAAAGTGCTTCGTACTCAGCCTCGTTGTTAGATGCGGGGAAACCGAGGGTGATAGAATGTTCAATGGTGAGGCCATCCGGTGAGATAAGAACGATACCTAGCCCGGCACCGTGACGATTCGACGCTCCATCAACGAAAAGTTTCCACATCTCCCCCACAAAGAGTTTCCAACATTCTGAAGGGTCCTGAGAGTTTTGAAGGGAGATATGATCTCGGTTGCTCGGCTGCCCGGTTGCAAGTTCTGCACTGATTGGTTCCACTTCAGCCCCCCTTGGTGATTCGGCACCGGACTCAGCAAGTTGATCTATAATGCCCAAGTCCGTAGGCGAATCACCAGGTTGCGGTATTATGCCGACCGCAGGCTCAGTGCTGGGTGGATCCATTTCGTCCCCCCGTGGTGATGCTGCTCCGGACGGAGCAGGTTGGTCGGCGGAAACCGACTCCGTCATCGCATCATTGGTCGGTGGTGTTGTACAAACTGAGGGTGCTTCGGTGCAACGCGCAAATTCCGCGTCGCAAGTTCCACAAGGTTGTTGTATCTCAATTTGGGTTGCATTCGCCTCCTCATCTGCCGCGGCAATGTCGACCGGGCACACCGAATGGGTTCCAGGTGAGAACTCGGTAACGAAATCGGCCAAAGTTTGGGCCTTTATGGCTGTGTGCGGCTGGAACTTCACATCAAACTATTCCAATTCGACCGCCCACTTGAGAATTCGGCCAGAAAAGTCCGCCCGTTCGAACAAGGCCTTAAGTGGAAACTCGGTCAGTATGATGATGGTATGGGCGTGGAAATAGTGCGCCAACTTTCTTGAAGCCATCATCAATGCCAACGCAAGCTTTTCCAAAGGCAAGTACCCCGACTCTGCCGGCAGCAAGGTTTTACTGACATAAAAGATTGGAAGGTGCTTGATTCCTTCAGCTCGGACTAGCACTGCACTGACGGCATGCTGTGAGACGGCAAGGTAAATGTAGAGTTCCTCACCCGGCTTAGGTGTAACCAATAGTGGCGGAGAAGACAGATATTCCTTGAGCTTGGCCAAAGCTCGGTCACACTCTTCGTCCCACGAGAACTTTGACTTCAATGCCTGGAAGAAAGGGCGGCAGCGATCTGATGACCGGCTTATAAATCGATTAAGCGTGGCGGCCATCCTGGCCAGATGCTGCACGTCCTTAGCTGAGCTGGGCTGCTTCAACTCTTGCACGGCTCTTATCTGAGTAGGGTCTGCTTCGATGCCTCGGTTTGTGACTAGGAAACCCAAAAATTTTCCAGACCCCACACCAAAGGCACACTTGGACGCATTCAGGCGTAGCTTGTGCTTTTTGAGAATGGCGAACATCTCGGCCAAGTCGGACAAGTGGTCTGCTTGATGCCGGCTTTTAACCACCATATCATCAATGTAGGCCTCCATTGTCCGGCCAAGCAAAGGAGCAAACATCTTAGTCACCATCCTCTGAAAGGTTGCCCCGGCGTTCTTCAAACCAAAAGGCATGACGCGGTAACAAAAGAGTCCCCTTGGAGTCGTGAAGGAGGTAATCTCTCGGTCAGGCCCATGCATGGCAATCTGATGGTAGCCGTGATAGGCGTCCAGGAAACTGAGCCTGTTATGTCCAGCCGTCAAGTCCACAAGCTGGTCAATTCGCGGCAAGGGGAAGCTATCCTTCGGACAAGCTCGATTCACAGTCTTGTAATCGACACAAACTCGCCACTTCCCGTTCTTCTTCGACACCACGACCGTATTGGAGATCCACTGAGGGTAGTGCACTTCCTCAATTGCTCACGCCTCAAGCAAGTTTTTCACTTCCTCCGCAACTACCTCGGCGTGATGCAGCGCCGATCTCCTTGTTCGCTGAATGACTGGCTTCGCTCCGGGGAAGACATTGAGGTGATGTCAGATAAAACTTGGATCGAGGCCGGGCATGTCATAAGGCGACCATGCGAAGACTTCGATGTTGGCCATCAAAAACTCAATCATTTCGGTCCTTTCTTGGGCAGTAAGGTTGGAGCCAAGCAGGAAGAACTTGTCCGGCTGCTCCATATCAATTCGCACCTCCACCAATTCCTCGACGGCTTTGTCTTCTGCCTTGGTGCCCACATTGTCAAGAACTCCCCGGTCTTCCGGTCCTTCTATCATTTGAACGAAGCCTTTAGCAGCCCGACTGCCGTTCACTACCACGAAGCACTGCTTTGACATGACTTGATCTCCCTAAATCTCCTCGATTGCCCCCATAGCCGAGGGGAATCTCATCACCTGATGGAAGGTCGACGCTACGGCTTGCATAGCGTGAAGCCATCCCCTCCCAAGGATCAGGTTGTAAGTAGAAGGCACGTGTAACACCTAGAACTCCACTTGCTTGACCACGGATCCCGCTTTGACCGGCAGGATAATCTTTCCCAAAGGCCACTCCGGTTGTGAGTTGAAACCAACCAGTGGCAAAGTTGCCAGAGCCAAGTCTGTCTCCCGGAGTTTGAGCTGCTTGAACGCGTCATAATACATGATCTCGACCGAGCTTCCTTGATCGATCAAGATCCGTTTGACATCAAATTCCTTGACGCGGAGTGTCACTACTAGGGCATCGTTGTGCGGCATCTGGATACGCTCTAGATCCCTTGAGGTGAAACTAATCACATCTTTCTCTTCGGTCTTCCCTCTCTTGACCTCAGGCTGTACCGACAAAACTTCCCTCATGTGTTCTGCCTTCTTGATTATACCCCGGAGCTCGCAAACACGCTCCGGTTCCACTATGCCGTGGATGACATTAATAACTCATTGTGGTGGCGCATCTCGGTCATCCTGTCCCCTGGGATCAACCGGAGCCTGGTTTGCCTTTACGCCCCCATCAATGTAAAGGTCTAGGTGTTCGGCCGCGACTAGCTCTTCCAAGTGTTGCCTCAAAGGCAAACAATCCTCAGTCCGGTGGCCTCTCTCCCGGTGGAATGTGCAACGATACCGCAGATTATAGCCCTTCTGTCCATCGCCTAACTTAGCAGGAAACCGGACATACTCCTCGTCTCGGATTTCACTAAGTATGCGATAGATTGGAATCTTGAAGACCGTGGTTATGCCAGTCCTTGCCTTCAACCTTCTGTTTGTATCCGCTACATCATCTCGGGGGTAGTCATGCCGGTCACTCCGACGTCCTCTACCCCGGTTCTTACGATTCGAGCCACGGTCAGACTCCTCTGCTCGGTCGCTTGAGCGACTGGACTCTTGCCCAACTGCGTGCACCTTGCCTGCTGTCTTCTTGTCTGCTGCTACCGGAGTTGCCTTCACGGTAGAAGTTGACGCGTCATCCTTAACTCGGATGTGCTCATTGATGCGCTGCATGAGCTGGCCCATGGACGTCTGTTGGTGCATAGTAAGCGAGTCCCGCAGTCTATGTCCGACCGGGAGACCTCGCTTGTACTGAGTGATTGCAAGGTTGACCGGACAATCCAAGATCTCGTTGAAGGTCTCCTAATATCTGGAGTTGTATGCCTTCAACGTGTCGCTCGGTTCCATCTTGACGTTCAGCAGGTGATCCACTTCTTTTGGTGTTTTCATGTTGGTTTTGAAGCGCGTGACAAAGGCTTCGACCAACTGATGCCACTTTTCTATACTCCCCTCCGGCAGCCTTTCGAACCACTTCAAGCCCAGTTCACCTAAGCTTGACGGAAAGATGAGGCACATAAGAGCGTCATTTTGCCTATGTCCGGCCATGACCTGTCGGAAATGACTCACGTGCATGTAAAGATCGATCTTCCCGTCGTACAATGTGAACTTTGGCTGGTGGAAGCCCGACGGAAGAGGTGTTGTTTCTATCTCCAAGGAGAAAAGGGTGGCGCTCAACCGTGCCAAGTCGGAATCCACCAGGAGTGGCGCTGCTTGGCGGAGTGGAGGCATTCCGACCTCCTCACTGGAGTGAACCTCGTAGGACAACCGCTGGAACGCCGGTATCCGCCGAGCCTCCCGCCGGCGAGCCCTTTCCTCCAAGACTGCCCGCAAATCTTTTGATCGGGCGGAATAGGTATACCTCGACGTCGTTGCTGGACGCGAGGGCTGGTAAGTGCTATCTTGCACGCTAGACTTCTCTGCGCGCACATCGGAATCACCAACCTTGTAACTTCTGGTAATGGAGATAGAAGGAGTGTGTCACTGACTCTGACTACCTGAACGGCGGGGTTGGGTGCGCTCACTATGGTCGCCTACTCCAGCTACACCCTTTCCTCTGACATGCCGCTTCAATTCCTCCATCTCCGCCGCTATTCGCCGGATGACGGCATCCTGGTCCTTCAACTTGCTTTCCAGACGTCTGGCGTGTGAGTCTCTCCGCCGTCGATGACCATCTGGACTCCGGGAATGGCCATGACTCCTCCCGCGCTTATCCCGCGCGTCACCTGACTGTCCTCCTGGGTATATCTCCAGGTCCCCCATTGGAGAGATGGTAGGAGGTCCCTCTCTTCGTCTGCCTGACTCCGGAGTAACTCCGTCGATGACGGACACTTGAATCTCCTCGTTGTTCGCCATAGAAGGCGATCAGATGAGCTTCGGAAGACAAGGTTTTATTTGCAAGATTCCCACAGACGGCACCAATTGTATGGGGAGCAAATATTCCGGCGAGCCCGTACTCCTTTCTTCCAAGCTCCGTTTCTGTCCGATCACTTGAAAGCACAACGGCAGTGAGCTACTCAGCGGTGTGTGGCTGGAAAACCCCTCCGACGATCAAGTTAGCACACACCTTGGGATAGAGAGAGAGGGAGAGAGAGGGAGGAGAGTGTTTGAGTGTAAGAATGTCTTACAAAGTGTTCGTCCCTCGCGTATGGGGGGCGCAGACATGCTTATATACCCTTCCGCACCCCAAACCTACTCCCAATGGTCTCTCAACACGTGGCTCTGCTATCCCATCTGTCAGCACAAATCTTGCTGAGCATCACCTAATCTCAACTGCCCGCTCACTTTACTGGGAGCTCGGCAGCCGAGCTACACCATCTTGTCCGCCGACGGCCGTGCTATGCTTCATGTCCAAGCACTCCACAAGTTGAGCTCAATGAGGATCGGGCTTCCTGCCGAGCACAGAACAGCTCATGCTTAACTGTGGTCGGCCTTCCTGCCGAGCAACCAGGTACCTCGGCTGACCACGCCTTTCCGGGCGCCGGTCACTTAACTTAACTGGCTTCGCCTCCACCAAACATGTAGCTCGGTCAAACCGAGCGTTGCCTTAACCGAGCAACTTCTTTCCAAACTAGGCCAGACATCCTTGGCCCAACTCCTGCCCGGCCCACATCTGTTTAGCAAAACTCTGTCCGGCCTGAATTTGTCCGGACCAGTACCAGATCATTAATCTCCCTCTCAATTGCCCCTTAATTCCGTCCGCGCGAGTGTGACTGGGATTACCTATACTGACCGGGATAATCTTTTCCTTGGTTTGCAATTCACGGAATGGCGATCAGGCCGGTTGTCATAATTTTGTATCGAGACATAAACAACAACAAAAGACTTGATATTTAATACTTAGTGGAGTGTATAAATAATTGTTCAATCTTTTAAAAATTTTATATTAACAATATGCCTAACTGATAATACATGGCTTTAAAAATAAAAAAATAATAAAAAATAATATTATCTCGTTAAATAAGTACTTGATGACATAATCTTTCTAATTTTGAGAGAATAGAAACACGTGGTGCGATGATGACATAGTCTTTCTAATTTTGAGTGAACATAAACACGCTGTGCCTGGACCAGCTAATAATTTTTTGACCTAGAGATCGCATATTGTCAGCAGCATTTACAGTTGGGAGGTGCTTCAATGTTCAACTACTTCTACTCTATTAATTCAGGAAAATGCTACCGGCTCTTTATTACAAAATATATAATCTCATCACAAAATCTTATAATATTAATTATCAAATATATAATCTCTTTATAAATGGATATAATAAACCAATCACAGTTGAGAGAGGCTATGGTAAACCAATCACTTGAAGAGAACCAAATCCTTTTGAGAGAGGTTAGGAGTGTGATGAATGGTCCATCGATGGAACATTCAAGTCAAGTTGAAGTGAAGACACAAAAAATGTCCTCAAATGCTGGAGGTGTGTATCTAGTGCCATCAGTTGGAGTACCACAACAATGTCCTAGGAACCAATGTCCTTTTACAGAGGGCCCAATTGCTGAGGAAAGAATGCAAGAGGTATTTCAAACTCCAAATTTTAATATTCAAGAAAATTGGCCTAAAACTGGACTTGGGGGGCAATTTAGGCCTCATACATTTTCTAATCCTCTTTATGGTCAAAAGGGGATAGAAAATAAAAACTTGTTTAATATAGAATTCAATAATTATCAGAATGCAAGGCCAAGGAATAACCCTGTATTTGAAAACTATAACCAAGGTTTTGAAAACCAAAACGTTAGGTTTGGTGAGGTTCAAAATATGGGTTATGGAAATCAAAGGTTTAATAATTTTGAGAATGCTGGTGTATATAATGAAATGAATAGGCCTGAAATGTACTATGACCCATTTGGAAATGGCCCAACCACAATTCTCACAACTTTGTTCATACTAAAGCAGTTTGGGTGAGAAAGCTTGACTTGATCTAACATGTTTATTTAGTTTTTTTGTTTAATTTTTTTTTCTCTCTGTTTACGGGTTTCTGTCTATTTTTTTTCTTCTTTTTGGGTCGTTTAGTGTGTGCTTGTTCCTTTTCTGTCTTGCTTTGTTTATTTAAAAAAAAAAAAAATCCAAAAAGATTTTCTTAGTATGGTTTTGCTTGCTTGAAATTTTTGAGAAGTTCTTAGTGCATATTGGAATTGATGAGAATATCCATTACATGTTAATATGTGTGTGCTTTCAGTGATCATTACTCATTTCAGAGTTTGTGTACTTTGATTAGTATGTCTTATTCTGTACACACTCTTAGATTAGCAAATATCAGACTCTTCTACATAAGTGATCAAATTTCTCTATGGACTTCTACGATTGTGTCCGTTTCTTTTCTAGAGGAATTGACCTATACTAGTACATCATGGGTGATGTTGAGTCTCTTAACCACCTTCTATCTTTTTGCATCTCCACGGCTTTCCCCTCAGTTCTTTGTAGTCAAAGCATGAGGAAAATGCTACCTCAAAATCACCAATTAGGCTTTCCTTATTGTATCCATGCTTTTCTAGTTCAGTTTCTATACTCTTGAGCGTGAAAGCATTAGTGCACAAAAGAAAGAAAGCAAATTTAATATTAAAAAAATAAAATAAATTTTGGTTCATTGATTGAGTCACCCTCCGCTTTTACCCAACAAATACCCCATGATTCTTAGTGGTTTGACTTTCCTAAGTTGTGGTTAGATTCACTTGCTGAAGGTCTAATTGTCAGATCATTATTAGGATTTGAATCTAATGTTTGTCGAACTTTAAGAGACACACACGCACTTTTATCATGAGATCTATGCTTTTCACTAGGGGTGGTTGTGGGTTAGTTGCGGCCACGAAATCTCCAATCCGCCATCCGTCTGCCAAATTGGCGGATTAGAGAAAATCCATTCGCATCCGTCCGCCAATCTGGCGGATGCGGATTGAGCAGATTGGCGGATGGATGCGAATCGGTTTGGTAGTTTAAAATTTTACAAATTTTCAACATAATTTAACATGTGTACTTTCTCAAAAAAAAAAAAGAAAAAAAAGAAAAAAAAAGTGCTGTGCATGCATAATATTCAAATGCAGTGTGCTGTGTGCATGCATATTCAAATGCAGTGTGTTGTATGCATGCATATTCAACAGTCTGTTCTACTGTGTGCAATGCATATTTTGTGTGATACTCAAATTGTATAACAAACAAACAATAGTGTGTTGTGTGCAATGCATATTCAATATTGTTTTTTATGTGCAATGCATATTCAACTGTCCATGCATATTCAACATTGTGGTCAAATTCAGTTGTTGTGTGCATGCATATACAATAAAACAAACAAACACCCTAAGCAGTGGGCAGTAGGCACAACAAACAACCTAGACAGTGGGCGCAACAACACAGTACAAATTTTCAACATACAACCATCCAAAATAAAGTATTACAATCATCCAAAATAAAATATTACAATCATCCAAAAAATTTGAAAACGTCTTAATACACTCATCCAAAATAAAATATTACAGTCATCCAAAGAAAGTTTTATTTCAACCAATAATCACATTTTGAAAACAACTTAAAAAAAATAACTTAAAAAGAAACAATAAAGCCATTGATTTCTTTGAGCCAAACCATGAGCCATCTAAACTTGCATAACAAAAAAATGAAATTATTTAATAAGGAAAACACTACAAAGTCTTAAACTTAAAACAAGTAAACATATATTAACAACATTTAACAAATTGGAAGTATTTTACCAATGATATTAAACTTCAATAAAACTACTCTTCGGACTTGAGCTTGAACATGAACTTGATTCCAAAACAACTACACATAAAACATAATACAACAAAAACATGTGAAGTGAAGATAAGGAATTTTGAATAATACAAAATAAATGAAATTTAAAACAAAATAAATCATTGTATATATTACCCGAATCATATTGTTGTTCAAATTCTTCAACATCATCCATTGCTTGTCGAAGGCATATTGGAATGTTACTTTGAAGCTAATTTTGTGTACAAACAAGAACCTCCACCATCTTGGGAACAAGTGAACTACGAAATGGATCAAGTATACGACCTCCTATACTAAAAGCAGACTCAGAAGCAACAGTGGAAACAGGCATTGCCAACACATCTCGTGCTATAAGTGATAATACTCTATACTTCAATGCATTAACCTTCCACCACTCCAAGATATCAAATTGAGCATTTGTCCCACCTTTTTCAATATCACCCAAATACTTGTCCAATTCCGATATACTCCCACTACTACAATGTTGACCCTCAAAAAATGAGTTAAATTGAGAGTTCACAATTGAATGTGGATCATTTTCATCTATCACCATATCTATTGTTTCATTTACATTGGCGGTGTGCACATTTGTTGAATTAAGTGTGGCATAATGATCATACAATTGACTCAAACAATTTTTTTACCTTGTCTAACATTTCTTTCACTTTCACCACATCCCCACCAAAAATTGTTGAAAAATAAAATTGCAAGTATGTCATTTTCCTTCGAGGATCAAGCACAACCACAACATGCAAAAGGAGATTGATTTTATCTCCATTTGCCCAATACTTGTCAAACTTCTCTTTCATTTTCTTTGCCATTGAAGATAAAATAGGATCATTGTCTTTGATTAATTGTCCAATCATGTTTTCAATGACAAAAATTTCTGCATAGAATGTATTTGAAGTAACAAATAAAGACCCAGAAAATTTCTTTGTTGCATTGTAGAACATTTTAAGAAATTTCAAAAACACCCTGCAATTATCCTAATCCTCGACTGTAGGCATCTCTTCCTCTCACCCCCTTAATTATCCAAAAAGTAGTCTTTATAATTGTAGTCCTCCTCACCCATTCTTTGAAAGGCACTCTCAAATTTTTCTGCCGCCTCCAACATAAGATATGTTACTCTCAATTTTCAAACTTTCTACATACTTTTTAAAAGTGTCAAGGCGGTTTGGAGAAAACCTCACATACCTCACTGCATGCCTCACATTTGCTATACAAGACTCAAGATCCTTCAATCCGTCACTAACAATGAGATTTAGAATATGCGCACAACAATGCATATGTAAAAAGTCGTGACCTAAGACAGTTCCCTTCCATAGTTTTGTGGTTCGTTTCAAGAATCTAATGGCTAGATTATTAGAACTCGCATTGTCAACATTTAAGGTAAAAAGGCCATCAATATCCCACTCTTTTAAAAGTGCCTTAATTTTTTTACCAAGAGTTTCTCCTTTGTGGTCTTCAACTTGACAAAAATTAATGATCCTCTTTTGTAACTTCCAATTATCATCAATGAAATGTGTTGTTAGACACATATAACACAAGTTTTGTATAGAAGTCCATGTGTCTATGGTAAAGCAAATTCTACGTCCCTTCGCAATTTTCTTCAACCTCTCTCTTTCATTAGTGCATATGTCTACAATGTCCCTGGCAATGGTATGTTGAGATGGGATCTTGAACTTGGGTTGCATGACATTACAAAACCTCTTAAAACCAACTCCATCTACAAATTTAAAGGGCAATTCATCAATTACTATCATCTTTGCAAGATACCTCCTACCAACCTTCCATAGAAAATGATGTAGCCACAACATCAACACCACCCTTTCACCAAATTCTCTAGGTTTAAATCTCAATGTTTGTTGCCCCTGAGTATCCCTATATGGATACTTTGTACAATTTTTCAGATGAGTCAATAAATTACTTGTTCCATGACTCGTAGAGCCTGCCATATATTCTTTCTTACAATACTGGCACATAGCCTTATCTTTCCTATCAATACCCTTAATCTTTTCAAAATGATCCCAAGCCTTTGATTGTGTTCTCCCACTACTATTACGTTTGGCCAAGGGTGGTCTAGGAGGGGGAGCAATAGGTTGGGTAGAGGGGTCAATAGAAGATGATTCAGGATCAACATTAGAATTAACAAAAAATGTTTCTTCGCTTGGAGGATCCATGACGAAAAGATTATGAAATAAAATGTCAAAAACCAAACATAGAACAAGAAAGAGAATGAATAACAAAAACAGATATTTTAATAGCAATCAGAGAAGTAAACGTAGATGGCATGTTATGTTTATTTTGGTATCTTCAATGGAGAGGAAGAAGCACACGCAAACAGAGTTAACTCAGTAAGCCTACATGCAGGTGGTTAGCAAGGAAACTCATACAATGCAAGGCAAACTTGTGTATTGACACTGCAAACTTGTGAAAAGATATCATTCATAATTCATAACAAATGATGAAATTATCCTAACATGATATCCATTTTATTTTACCCAGTTACTTTAGCTACAGTTGATTGATTTATAAGGGTAAAGAATAGAAATGAAAGTTTAGATGTACACAAATAGTAAATAAATAAAAAAACAGATTCAATTTTTCATTGATTTACTGAAATGCTTCAAATATTTAAATATGAATTTTGAAATTATTTTTAAAAACACATGGGTTTGATAAATAATTTTTTAAAAGACTCGCATTTGGTATATTTTTTTTGAAAAAAAATCTTAAAATATTTTATTTTAGGTAAAAAAAGAAACACCAAGAAATAGGCTCCTATTAAAATGCACACATATATAATATTTGGGATCTATTTTGAAGACACTGGCCATAAACTCAATATATTTTGTTTTTAAAAAAGGAACTAAAAAATTAAACCAAACCAAAACAACAATTTCAATGTTCAATTCTTAGCATCCAAACCCAGTACTAGTCCAATTTTAACAAAAATAATTCCACAAGACTTGCTTTTCAAACACAATTAACAACTAACCATAGACAGACATTAGTATTAAACAGAGCATAGCACTAAGTAGCTAAAGGCACAACAAACAACTCAATTTCTGTGACGACCCAGAATCTTTCCCTCCCCTCGAGCAGAGGAGTTGACGCTCGAGCGGACATTTGGGGTTCCCAACAAATTTCGCAGACGGCTTGAGATTCTGGGAGTTGTGATTTTCCGCTCGAGCAGGGGAGTTGACGCTCGAGCGGACGTCTTTGTTGGTCTTCGCACTCGAGCGCAAGGTTGGGCGCTTGAGCGGGTCTCCAGGTTGAGTTGTATTTCTGAGACACGTGGGTTCGTTTTGGACATTTTATTAGTGTACTTAGAACCTTCTTATG
The DNA here is from genome assembly GCA_022316695.1 of Camellia oleifera. Taxonomy (NCBI): domain Eukaryota; kingdom Viridiplantae; phylum Streptophyta; class Magnoliopsida; order Ericales; family Theaceae; genus Camellia; species Camellia oleifera. The sequence continues at coordinate 49,575,238 of CM039313.1, read as the reverse complement.
TTATTTTGGAGTACGGGTTGAGGTGGTAAAATGAAGGTAAAGTAGGATGGAATCAAAAGCTTTAATTTAAATGATTCGTCTACGACCAGCCGCCACTCTTTTGCCCTTTTCTTTCTCCACACTTTGAATTTGGATGTGGGGTTAGAATCATTGGAAAGCTTATTTCCGGGGCTTCAATTTGGACACAAGAACGACCTAAAACGGAGTCCGGATGGGAAAGTTATACCTGTTTGAAGTTTCGAAAACTGTGCTAGGTGCAGGTCCGCTCGAGCGGGAAAAGGGACGCTCGAGCGGGAATAGCGGGTACAGCAGCCTTAAATCGGGATTTTTAGATCATTTCTCACATTTTCTTTTTCCCTCTTCTTTCCTTTGTCTTAGGACCGAAAACCCCTAGGTTCTTGATCTCCAATACTTCTATTTCCCTTAGGTTTGAGCAAGATCTTCCACCAAGAAATGAAGAAGGCAAGAAGGTGAATATTTTCAACCGATTGGAATTTCGGGATTTTGGAGGATTCGTCTCAAAGCTTTGCTCCTTGCTTGATTTTGAGGTAGGGGTTCTAGTTCTCTTCAATACCTATATCAATAGATAGATTTGTGGTATTTTCATGATATAAATGTACAAATTTCTATTTTTGAGTATGTAATGTCTAATATGAGAATTGGGGGTTTTAGGGTTTGTGATGTTGGGAGTTAAATTGGTGGGTTTAAATGATGGATTGAGAATTCTAGATGTAGAATCATTGAGAAATTGGGATGTAAGGTAATAGTATGAGAAGGTTGAATATTTATGAAAACTTTATTTTTTTTGTTTGGAAACCCTAGGTTAATTTGTAATGATAAATAATGATTTTGCCCAAATTGATAATAGAATCATGGAATTGATGGGTTGAATTATACGTGTATAAGTTTAATTGGATTTCTGAGATGTTTTGAAATAACGTTAAAAATTTACGAATGAACGTTGTTATGAGCATTGTAACTCATGTTAAAATGAGAAAGGAATTTAGGGAAATGATTTAGAGAATTAATGTGTGACTTCGTATGTGTGTAGGACACGCTTCGGGAGGAATAAATGCTCCACCAAAACATTGTGAGTAATAGTACAGGAATCGCACATTTAATTACCAGTAATGATTCTTTTGTTTAACGTTCTATTCTTCACAAATAGTTATGTGAATATTATGTTGGGAATCAATGGAAACATTGAAAGATTTTGGTGTACATTGGTATGACTCTGAACCTCCTCTGTATTTTGGTTATGGCTAATGTTTATTATTAATGTACCTTCCTACGAATTACTCAGGCTTCTGCATAAGAATTGCATACAAACTATTAACACTGTGAAGTTGGTTAACAGAAAGGAATTAAGTATTAATAACATTGTTACATGATTCATGCTATGATATGAGCTGTTCTGACCTATTGATGTGATTATGTGTATTATGAAACTATAATATCTACGTATCTCTGGAATGTGGTTCCCTTTTGCTAACAAATATCAGTAACGTTCTGTTAAACTTATATTATCGATGGTAATGCATGTGAATAATGGGAAGAATGTATGTACTTTCTGCATAATTATGAAGTTAATATGTTATGATGATTTCTGGTATGGAACAAAGTGCTGTACGGAACTAAGTGCTACACGTTAGTGGGAGCCACCTCTAGAATCCGTACGAGCCACCTCTTGAGTCCGTACATATGTGAACGTTATGAGGCCTACGGCCGTTCTGTGAAAGATATAATTTGTGAAGTTATGAAAGATACAACTTGTGAATTATGAACCTATGAGGCCAAGGGCCATTTGTGAATTATGAACTTATGTGGCCATGGGCCATTTGTGAACTATGAACTTATGTGGCCATGGGCCATTTGTGAACTATGAACCTATGAGGCCAAGGGCCATTTGTGAACTATGAACTCATGTGGCCAAGAGCCATTTGTGAAGTTATGAATCTAAGAGGCCGAGGGCCAATTTGTGAAGCTATGAAGTTATGAATCAATGAGGCCAAGAGCCAATTTGTGAAATTATGGATATGTTCCAAGATAAGGTCTAAGACCATTATGATTAGGAGTTTTCTTAGGTGTGCAACCCACAAAAGGTGTAAGTGGGTTGCACACCATGTGCCACTTACACAAAAGGTGTAAGTGTAAGGTGTAAGTGTAAGTGTAAGGTGTAAGTGTAAGGTGTAAATGTAAGGTGTAAGGTGTAAGTGAGTTGCACACCATGTGCCACTTACACAAAAGGTGTAAGGTGTAAGGTATAAAAGGTGTAAGTATAAGGTGTAAGTGTAAAGAATAAGGTGTAAGGTGTAAGTTGCACACCATAACCAAACCCTTATGATTAAATACAAATTCAGACTCGTTGTGTGAACTCTACATTGGTATATGAAAGTGTGTTTAATGAAATCCATATTTTGGGTTACGAAATGTTTAGTATGATAAGTATTTTCTGAAATGATAAAAATGCTATGAACTTCCGACATGTTTATGATATGATACGTTTTTTGGATAATTTTCCCAAAATGCCTAGATATGCTACGAAACTCCGAATGTTCAAGATATGACAAGTTCTTTGAATAAGATACTTTGCTATGCATACAGAAACAAATTAACTATATGTTCTCTTTATTGATAAATGCACAGATATGTATTATAATTCATGTTGTACATTGAATTGTTATGTGCTACTATTCACTGAGCTTGGCTCACTTTATTTTATGTCTGTTTCTGTAGGCACTCAACCTGGAGGTCAACCTTAACCTGTGGCTTCCGTTACCCAGTTGTCAATTCCGGAATATCTAAGCTCTTAGGTGTTGACCGTTCAAGTTATGGAGTTTTGCTAAATTATTAATTTGTACCCTAAATGTCTGTTAAGATTGATGTGTATGTAATGTCTATTTATATATGTACATAGCTATCTTTATGTGTTATGTTCTGTTTGCGATCCTGGTATAGTAGTGGTAGCTCAATGGATATTATTTTACACTGTTATATGATATTTAATGCTTCCGTTTAGGCCTCATAAATTATATTCATCAGGTTTTATGTCCATTTCTGAGGTGGTCATGCCCAAACTTTTAGGGGCGAGTTTGGGGCGTGACAATTTCTTTCTTTCTTTCTTTTTGCTTTTTATTTATTTATTTTTTTTAGCAAATAGCAAGTCACATCAATAGATGAATTAGCAACATTAGTACAGTGAAATCAGCAATATCGGCAAAGCTTACAAACAGAAACAACCAACATTCTCTATTCAACATATGTATCCAATAAAGGAAAATCCATAAAACAAAAAAGTTACAGTTTTCTAGCTATCCAAGCACCTATATATTAAAAGCTCACATCTTTACTTACTAGCATAAAAACCTCTGCACAAGCCTAGCCAAAAGATGAAGAAGAAGAAGCATAAACCTTCACAAGCGTAGCAAAAAAGCATACAACCATGCACACCCCTAAAGCCATAATCTCAATAGAGGAAATAGAGAACATAATTTTATTTTTATTTTTTTAAAAATATAAGATCCGTGAACCCTCTGAAGTCCAAACTTTAGGGCTGACTCAATGGTACCAAACTCATGGAATATGGAAGCACAATGGGAGAAATGATTTACTAAAATGCTTCAAATGTTTCTGTGAAGAATTTGCTAATAAATAAACAAATAAATAAAGACAAACATCCTACAAATTCATTAAGTTCATTCAGTTTTTCCATTTCACAAATTTGCCTACAAATTCAATATTCAAACACAGTTTATCCACACAAAGGAAAAAAAAATTCAAAAAACAAATTCAATATTGTAGAATACAAAAATTCAATATTCAAATTTGCCACTTGACATTGTAAAAAAAAATAAAAAATAACAGATTCAGTTAAACCATTTTTTTCCTCAGATTCAAATTCAGTTACACCATTCAGTTACTGAGAGAGAAAGAAGTAGAACCTCGTTGTAAGCTTCTTCACACTGTGTAAAAGTAGAACATCTCTTCTTTTCCACTGGTTTCACTTCAGAACCGTAACAAACTGGAACAAAATAAAAATAAAAATAAGAACATATTAGAGCAGAGATTGAGGAGAAGAAGAGAAGAAGAGGAAAGAAGAAGACCAAGTAGAGGTCGTCGAAGTCGAACAAAAAAAAAAAAATTACAAAACAGATTATAGATTGAGAAGAATAAGAAGAGGAAAGAAGAAGACAACAATATCTCACCACCACACCATGATCACTGATCCTTTTTCAGGTCGAAGAATGCTAATGGGTTAAGGTTTTAATTTGAGATTCTTAGAAAAGGGCTGCCTGAGGCTGTACAAAAAAAAAAAAAAAACACAGATCTTCGATCCGTTATACTTTTCAGTGTAGATCGTCGGTCGATTATCCTCGCCGTCAGTATGGATAGGGTTTTGGGGGGAAAAAGTGACAGAGAAGAGAGAGAGAGAGAGAGAGAGATAGAGAGAGAGTGTGTGTGTGTGTGTGTGTGTGTGTGTTTGTCTGTGTTGTGTGTAGTGTATCGAAGATGAATAAACGGGTTAGGTTTAGATTAGTGAGATCAGAAAAGGGGGGAAAAAATAAAAAAATTTAAAAAAGGACACAAAAGCGGATGGGTTGGGTTTAATGGCCAAACTGGCGGATCACCGGCAACCCGACCCAAGCCTGCGAAAAGCCAAAATCTGGGCCTGCACCTGCCCGCCCCGTGGCACGCATCCATCCAAACGTGGTCGGGTCGGGCGGGTTAGTCGGGTGCATTCGTTGATCACCCCTACTTTTCACATGTTGCATCACATTTATTTTTATTTTTATTTTTTTTTATGAGGAATCTTCTAAAGGATGTGCATATTGTGTTTTCAAGTAATTGTGTTTCTTGGATATTCTTGTGTGTTTTAAGGTACAAATATGAAATTCCTTGCTTGCTCCACCATATTTTTTTTTTCTTGTTTATTGTTTTCTGTGCTTGTGGTTGCTTTTAGTAAGGGGGAGTTTGGTTTATCATTGCAAGGGTTTGTTAGCATGAACTTACACTGATTGGTTTGGTAAGGGAGATTAGCGTTCGCTTGTTTGCATGTTGCTATGCACTGCTTATTTATTACTTACTTCTCGCATGCTATTAATTTTTACATCATCTTGTCTCTACTTGTATGGTTTATGATCTTGCTTTCGTTGATTGAGTTTTCTTTGTCAATTCATGATATTGTTAAATTTCTTGGGTGTTGTTTTTGTTTCTTACAATTTTCATCGATTCATACTGCATGTTTTTAAAACCTCCAATTTTCATCTATTCATATTTCCATCTCATGCTTCAAGATAATCTTGTCATATGTCTATTGCTTTTTCATATACTCTTGTGGCACTAATAGCTGTTTTGCATATCATGACATTGAGAAAGAAGTTTGTTTTGTTGGCTGTAATGGGTTGGGATGATTAGGATTTTATTTTTTTATGGGTGTTTTGTCACGGAATTGCCAAAGGGGGAGATTGTTAGGTTTTTGTAATTGTCAATCTCGTTTGACAAAACACCTTTCAGTTATAATTTTATTCGATCTGTTATTTTAGTGAGGCTATGAGTATTTAGATGCGAATCAAACTCAAATTGTGCCTATCCAGAGGAGTTTGTGATCTAAATCCTGTCATGTTTGCCACTTTGTTGACTATGTCGAGATCATCGCGATCACCGCTCGAGCGCAAGAATGGACGCTCGAGCAGGGTGACTTAAACATGTGTTTTTGAACAAGTGCCTCCACTCCAGTGATGAAAAGTTCACTCGAGCGTAAAATCTCAACTCCTAGTACTTTTGCAGGCGAGTGAAACTTCTGAGAGGATTGTATCTTCGCTCGAGTGCAAAATCAACCGCTTGAGCGGTCAAACAACTTCGATCCCCGACATAGTCAGTGAAGTGGCAAACATGATTGGATTTAGATCACAAACTCCTCTACATAGGCACAATTCGGGTTGGAATCGCATCTAAATACTCATAGCCTCACTGAAATAAAAGATTGAATAAAATTACAACTGAAAGAAGTTTTGTCAAACGGGATTGCCAATTACAAAAATCTAACAGAAGCCATTCCTCTACTTAAAACCACTCGTACTAGAATTTCAACTAATAATTCGTAATAGGAAGGAAAAATATAGGTAACTTTTGCAACATATAAAGGGTTAATTAAAATCAGTCAAATTCACAATTGGAATACAACTGTACTCACAATCTCACCTAAACACGTTCAAATGCATCCACAAAATTTGCTCACTCCATATAACTACCTCAACATGTCATAACAACAAAAGAATCCAACTATTTTAAAGAGCACTCAGAAAAGTATTCAAATGTTACACACCATTAAAGATGACTCACCACAAACAATCTTTTCCATAATCTAGTGCAACAATCTACTTAAAACTAATCCAAAGTGATTATCTCAAGACTCTTAACCAATGAGAACACCCATCCTTTAAAAATATAATTTCATGATATATTTTGTAATCTTAACCATCACATGACAACTAGCGCATCTCAAAATTAAAATGAATCCACATCAGGTTACCTAGTTTGAACAAAACTAACACAAACAATGACTTAAAATATTTCATCCCATGGGAACCTCCATTCACTCCCTAGTGCAATCCTATCCTTCCCTGAATTATTCCAAAAAAAAAAAAAAAAAAAATCACAGATCACCTTGGCCTCAACTGCTTCACTTAGAACAACATGAAACATCAACCCTCATAAAACATAATGCAATCATGCCAAACACATTACTCGAAAAGTCTAAGCCATAATCTTAATTGCCCAACCAATCATTTTTATTTTCACTCTATCCCTTTCACTCGAAGAACCGACTAACAATTTATGTAAATTTGTCTACATCCACTCAAATAATCTCACTCCAATGTAGAATTTACCTAAACACTCTTACAATGCACTTCGAGTCTATATAGAATTCATCAAGACTAGGTACACATTCTAACCATACTAAGATACTCCCAACAAAAGTTAATTCAGAATCACTCCTACTCCTTGAAATCAATGCCATGACAATAGCTCTCAAGTTGCAACATGATTTCACATCACTATTATTATCATAACCTATGAGATCAAGCCTGGATTCAACAACTCCACAACATGAACTCACTCAATTACAAATATTCATATTGCTCCCAAGGCTAACTAACTAAAGATTCTACCTCACCCTAAAAGCATCTCGAACAAATCACAATAAGACACATGTAAAGATTAACACTGAGACAACTCTAAAATTCCTAAATCGTTAATAAATAGATTTACTTCAAATTACATTAAAATCACTCCAAATAAAATTAATGTACATCTATTGCCAAAAAGAAATAATATTACCTAGTGGTGTACAAACAAACATTCTTTATCCTATATCTCAAATCTAATTCTACCACACTAATAATCTCCTCATTCAATCCCACTGTACTCTTAATCCCCTCCATCTTATGGGGCCATACAAACATGGCCTATACATCTCATATAGGATTCTAACTAAAATAATGTTTTATGTATTTTAATCCAATCACTAGTAAATCTACTCCAGACTTGAAAAAATAATTTTAGCTCAGGAAGTAATCCACCATAGCTTACTAAAATGCAAAGAAATTAAATCGAATCCTCATAACTACTCGTTAGAAATGACGACACCAGCTATCATATCAAACCCACCACGAATAGTCTACACAACTCAAGAAAAAAGGTTACACCAACAAATATTCAGTCTTGTGGTTACTTTAAAATCTCATACAATACCTCTAATCAAACTCACCTTTACACAACTCTAAAAAGGTACTACAACTTGCTATAATGCCACATGTTCCATAACAATTTTCAAGACAAACAAAATAACAAAAGTACTTTATACCAATTTATTCCTCGACGAGAGATCCGTTAAATAACTTTTTCCAAGATAATATCACCACAAAACATGATGGAATAAAATTAAAATAAAGAATCACCTTCTATCAAGCAAAACTAAATACCTCTTAATTAGGACCACCACTAACCACTCAAGATCAAATGTGCCCAAATTAAATCCAATGACAATACTAAACCAATACCAACAACACAAATTCTCACCATACCTAAAGCTAAAGGAAGAATCAACACAAGGGTTCACAACTCTTACACCAATGATACAAGATAATCTTATAGCTAAAGGACAAGGGATAAGAAAAAAATAAAAAAATAATAATGTCCATTTCAATTGCATGAAAAACACTGTCACTACACACGCCAAACTTAACCTAAAATACTCACATATACTTCTCATCTTCACAATTTCTAACTCATACATAAAAGTAACTATAAAAGTTAACATCAATCACTCTCTGTGGGTCAAGCATAAATTTCCATGGAAATACTCAAATTACCGCCATACTAATTATCCTAAATCACCTAGTTATAATCTCCATAGAATTATTATATCCTCACAAAGTAATCTTAAAAAATTTCCTAAGAACTTTGGTTGCTAACACAACTCCAAAACATCTAGCACATCATGTCCCTTAACACTCATTTATTACTCTCGAGTACATCAACAACCAACTCTAAGACAATGGACTCCACCAATCTCGAAGGCACTCGAAACTCACCTACATATTCCAAACTATCGACTCATAAGTCACTATTTTTATTACTAAAAATCCCATCATATGGCAAAACCCAAATCAAATTTAATCTCATCCCAATCTATTCCAAAATTCTTTATCTAGATTGCCCAATGTAACTGGCTTTTCGTGCTCCTTTCGGATATGACTAGCCCTACAGTTCGAACTCCCGTGGTTCTGAATCTGATTCCTCAAGTGCAATGTGAAATAGAAAAACACAAAAGAGTCCAAATCTGACAAATCTTTTGGAAAATTGATTTTGAATCAAAATGCCAAAAATGGACTGCTTTGGTAGATTATAGAGTCGCCTCTAAATATTTTTGAAAAATTAAGAAAACTTGAGACTCATGCCCAAGGCCATTTATCCATCATCACCAAAGTGTCTCGGCTCGAGAACTTAGGTACGAGAGGGGAAGGTCATGAATTGACCACCTCACTCACCTGATCAAAGATCGGCCTCTACTAATCATGATGTGAATCTTATTTATATTATATGCTCTTGATTCGATTATTAGGCTAATTTTACTATGTGACGCATGCAAGTATAGACTAATTTTCAAAAATTGGAACACTTTGATCTCATGTTTGTTTTTAAAAATTGTTTCGAATATGTACCACTTGAAAAAGTGATCTCATATGCACATTACTCAGATTATCCCATTTTAAGCAATTAACCTTCATCCACAGAAATTCAAATAGGTCTATCAATTAAGCACTTAGCCTCATGGAAAACATGTTTGATATGGCAATAATCACACTTATGCAATATGCTAAAGCAATAAGTGCTCACCTAGTACTCCAAGGCAAGCCGAAACAAAGCAAAAAAAGATTTAGAAAACATGTATGCTCCTAACAAATGCAACATGACTAATGCAACACATGCGATATGTAATTAATAGGCTCGGCTATAAATATGGCATATGAATCAATTTGATAGCATGTGGTTTTAAGCACGTTTTCAAAGAAGTATTTAAACGATAATGCTTGTTAGCATGATGAACCGAGCCTTATATATGCAAGACAATGGATGCTTTGTACACGGAAAAATGCTAAACAAAATATGATGTGCTAAACTATCCACCATAAGCGAGTAAATAAAAGGGAGAAAGACATGGGGTTGGAAGACATACACGCATTATTACATATTTTTCCCTCACACAAGAGGATTCGAATGAATGAATTAGCTAAGCCACTTAACTAGTTATTACAACGTCGAACTTAACTAACTATTCTGGCTAATTAAATTATTACAACACAAAATTAATTACTCTAACTAATTAATAAAAATTAACTAATTAGACTAACTAACTAGTTACATTACGGAATTAGTTAACTAAGTAATTAATTACAAGTTCACTCACAACATACTATTAGTAACATAAAAAGTCTAACGGGTCTTGAGGAGCAAGGAAATCGCTTATGCATACACATGAATTTCACCCCCAAGAATGCCTTTGCACTGTTTTGCACCTTAGCCTCTGCTCTATTCTACTCTGTGAAGAAAGTGGTACTGCCTGGTTGAAAAAAGTGGCCGGTAGGCCAACAGTGGTGGCCGGCCGCCGACTAATAGTGGCTTGCGGCGCAGCAAAGGTGGCTGCTGGCCACTAATGTTGGGTCTTTCCTGCTACTATAGAGCACAAACAGAGCATTCTCAGGGGATGTCTGTCCACCCTCTCTCTCCTTATCATCAAATAGCTCAAAGGAGAGGTAGGCTCTATTCGCAAGCCATCAATCGATGCAAATTCATTGCATGATGGCTTATGAATCAAGGGATAAAATTTCAATAAATATACAATTAAAGACTCATGAACCTCCTCCCTATTATGATATTGATCAAGGGTAGTGGTTGACATTGATTTTTGAACCGTTTTCATCACTAACAAGTATGAAACAACTGAAGACTCAATGGGTTTGATTAACGTCCAATTGAACCCAAATCATTTGATTATCTTACTCCATTTTAAGCCATTGATTACCCCTTTTAATTACCTTTGCATTCATTAGTCATTTTAGTCCAAAATGAGCATTAAGTCCACTAAAGGAGCGAAGCGTCAAACCAAGGGTTGGTTTAAGGTATGAGAGAGATGTCTTGCCATTGGTAATGCACCTCCGAAGAGATTAAACCATTGAGCACAATAATCTCTATCTCAAGCTTAAACAAACAATCGGTTTGAAATGACTCTCAAAGCAATGAAGAAGCCAAAAAAAGGGAGAAGTGCAGAGATGATTAGAGGTGAACACAAGTATGGAAAGCTTGAAATAGATGCCATCAACTCAAATAGGTTGGTGTCTAATAGCTAAAACACCAAACCTATGAGGATCGTTACACTACAAGCATGATAAATGACATGAACAATTAAAAACAGCTCTAAAATAGGCTAAAACAACACTGAAATTAAGGTAAAAAATCTGCCAAAGAAAACTAAAATAATGGAGCAATTAAGCTAGTACACAAGCCCAAGGGGGAGAGGCTAACCCCTCTATTTTTGGGACTTCAAAACCATATTTTAGCCTCTGAAAAACCTCTGAAAATCAGTGTTTAAAAGCTCAAAAGGTGGGAAACACAGGGGTAAAGGCCTAAGAAGCAAGGTTCAAAGAAAGGTGATCTACTCCTCTACTTTTAATGGCCTTAAACCACAAGTTTTAGCCCATAAATACAGGTGAAAAATAGTACAAAAATAACAATAAATGATGGTCAATGAATAAGGGAAAGAAGCTTGGAGTTATAAATCTTGAAGAGGAATGATCCTTTGAATCACAAACCACTAATTTCACACCCTAAAGAGCTTAAAATGCAAGCTCAAACACCTCAGCAAATAACCCTCAAGGTTTGGTTTGGAGTGTCTAGGCAAAGGGTATAGAAGTTGCAAGAGAGACAGAGAAATGTAGAGAGAGAAATATTTCCAAAACTTTGTTCCACAATTTTTTCTAACACTAATTTTTGAGAGAGAGTCATCTATATATAGAAATATATGAGACTATCTCGAAAATATCCATATAAATATAACTAAGGCAGTGCATGCATCTGTGGAGACAGCTGGCACAACTGGCAAAAATATCTGAAATTTTACACAAGTGGGCTGTCAGCCACTAATAGTGGGCAGCAAGCCACTAGTGGGTTTGCTGGTCCCTTGGACGGTCAAGCTTGAAAAATTACTGTTTTGGTCCAAAAATGAGACACAAGGTTTGTAGGTTTTTTGAGACTCAAGACTGAGGTTTCTTGCTGAGGAAATCGAGCATTTGGACAATCGTACAAATCATCATTGGGTGAGTAATTGGTAGTGCCCAAGTCTTAAGGGCTGTCTACAGTTGTCCCTCTTTGACAGAGCTCAGAGTCATGAAATGACATGAGTGAATGTCAAAGCCCAGAGACAACCCATTTTGACAAGGTCGTAAAACTTGGGCAAAGAATCAAGACATAAATTAAATTGGTTGCGCTCGAAAGTTGCCAATGTATCCTTTTGCAAGGAATCAAACTAGCATAGTTCACGAGCAGGATGCAATTGATATGCACAAAGAATACACTTTGAAAGCTGGACTAACACGCCTCGTGAAGCTGGTTATTTGAAAATCCATGATCATGGAAGATGATGCAATAAGCAATAATAAGAGAAGTCCAACCCCGTTTCATGCGGAAATAAATAAAAACACACTCTAACCACACCGAAATTGTGAGAAGAGGAGAAAAACCGCTCAGGGTCATGCTTTTGCACACCCCGAGCAAAAAGTATGAGATTATGTGATAGATGCACAAGGCAATAAGAGTGTGTGATAGACGCACAATGTGAACGAGTGCGATAGATGCACAAAGTGAACAAGTGTGATAGATGCACAAAGTAGACTAGTGCAATTGATGCACAAAGTGAATGAGTGCGATAGATGCACAAAGTGAACAAGTGCGATTGATGCACAAAGTGGACAAATGCGATAGATGCACAAAGTGAACGAGCGTGATAGATGCACAAATTGAATGAGTGTGATAGATGCACAAAGTGAATGAGCCGAAAACCAATACAATGACAACGCATGTTCTATGCAAGATTATAGACAACCGACATATGATGCTAATTAAAAGCATGTTCTATGCAAAATACTTGAAATCATGTGATTAATGAATGATGCAAGGTGCACTTGAAACATAAGAGGTATGTGAGAGTGTATGTTTTATGCAAAAGATGATAACAGAGATGTAAATTGAAAAAATGAACAAAAAGTGACATTTGACGAAAAACTCCAACGTAACCCCCCCGCGGAGGCTTTGCAAAATGTTCAAAAGGATACACTTTGTTCATACTTGAAATTGGGGCACGTTTGCGCGCTGGAATACAGCAGGCATTGGAACGGTGCAACCTAAACACAATTTCGAGCTCCTCGAAAATCAAATCCAATTCAAATACCTCAATCCTTTTGTCCAGACCCAAAATAGGGCCTCCCATACACTATTAGGGAAAAAACCAACATTGGGCCACAAAATGGGCCTGCTGGCCACTAATAGTGGGTGGTCGCCACTTTTAGTGGTTTGCTGGACATTAATGTAAATTCGGGGGCAAATCGGTCTTTTAGCTATGGGTCTTTTTAAATACATCTTCAAACTTCATTTCCTTACACCCACATGACCAAAATCTCTCTCCCTCTCTCTAGGTGCTTCCTCTCTCTAGATTTGTGCTTTGTACGCATTTTTGAACACCCCACGCAAACGTTATTCACAAAACATTTTTGGTCCTCTTCATTTTGAACTGATCAGATTTTTTTTTCGTTGGTTTTTTTCGGATTTCAATACTTTGGGCTTGTTTCCCTTGAGTTTTTCTTGGGTTTTGTGAATTTTCCCAGGTTTTGACTTTTTCTCTAATTTTCTCTCTTCTAGGGTTGACTTTTTCCAAGTTTTCCCTCTTTTCTCCATTTTTTTTTTTCATTTTTCACCACTTTCCAGATAGCGGATGATGTTCCGTTTGATAATGCCCCTTCCAAGGTTCCACCTGCACTTTCACCCCCTGTCGAGATCGAGGAGCTGGCAGTTATTGAGGCCGGTGGGGCGGCGGAGGACATTGTTGTTGATTTCGAGGCAGAGTTTGCTCCACGGCTCGAGCCTGAGTTATCACCACTGAGGGTGAGGCCCTTTGATCTGGCCACTTATCACCTCCGTATGCACACGATGGCGCCTGGAGGTATTAGGCACTTTGACGACTTTGTTAATGGCGTGCCAAAGGATATTTTACCGGGAGAGCCAGACTCTCACTTTTCCTACGGCATTACTGAGGTACATACTTTCTTTTCATGCTTTATTGCCTTTCATTTGACTGTCTTGCACTGCCTTTCATTTGACTCTTCTTTTATCTGATTCACTCTTTCTTTGCCACAGGAGAACTCTCGCTCTTGTAGGGGTTATGGGGCAGTGATAGCCAGGGATTGGTATCACGAGCTCCCCCCTCAGGTTCGCGACCTTGTCAATGAGGCAGGCTTTGGCTTACTCTGTACCACGCTTACACGCCATATGACTAGTCGGGCCCAACTCAGAGCATTAGTGGAGAGGTGGTGGGATACCACCAACTCCTTCTACTGGGGAGATGACGATGACCCCCTATGACTTTTCGATGATCACTAGCTTAAGAGAAGGGGGTGATCTGATCCTTTTCGACATGGACATGGGTGAGTGAGAGGCGGCCTGGATTTATCTACTTGGAGCGAGTCCGCCTCTATACTGGCTAGCTATGGTGCGATACAATTGGTTCCTTGAGCACTTCCGCCGGAGTCAGCGTGAGACACATGAGAAGGTAAAGTAGTACACTCAGGGCTTCTTGATGTATCTTCTCGATACCACCTTGTTCGTGAACAGGTGGAACACCGTAGGTTTGTACTTGTTGAGCGCCTTTGTACCTTGCCCCGGGTCTGATTTTACAATTGGGATGGAGTTGGCCTTGCCACACTCCACGGCCACATGAGCTCGAGCTCTCGCATGAAGAGAGATAGGCTCGGAGGCTACTGGAGAGCCTGGGGGTTATGCACTACACTTTCAGTTCTGTTCACTATTTCTTATGCTTTCTGCTTTGCATTTCTGCCTTATATCTGTTCATGCATAGTGCCTTCTGCCTTGCACTTTTTGTTTACACACTGGTCACACACTGTGCTTTATGCTTTGCACTTTCTTCTTGGCATTTGTTCACACACTGTTTAATTCATGCTGTTGACCTTTTCTTGTAGTTGTGGGTTTATGCCTATTTTCCAGCCCTTGTCCCAGAGCTGATGGATGAGATTACTTTGGCCGTGCCCTACTTGCGGCGGTATGATGGTAGGTGCCGTCGATGGAGCCGTGAGGACATGATCTTTGCCTTCTATTGTTGCTACTTCGACACTGTGGTCACCAGCGAGGTAATCTGAAACTCACAGTCATTTCTGCTTTATTCTCATTGCTATTAGTCTGATCCATATTTTGACAACTGACAAGAACTAATAACTTGTAAACTTTCTTTTGCAAATCACCTAGTAGCCCTGAGCGACGATGCCAGCCGGAGTTAGAGACCAGTATGCCGGAGCCTAGACCACTTCCTGATATAGGATCCTACTAGAGGGCCCATTCTGCCGGGCCTAGTTCTTGGGTGAGAGGTTTGTACTCCAGACACTAGGCTTGCCTGTTCCAGTTGTTCCTATGTTACCCTTAGCATCCATGAGGACAGCTGATAGCCTCTCAGTTGAGGCCATTATCTAGTATATGGTGGGGCTAGATGCTGACTACTTTAGAGGGGAGGGACACTACACAGCCTTCTTCAGAACTCACCTTATGCCACCCCTGACTGGAGTTCGCGTCGACGATGCAGTAGGTACTTCCTTGGCCGGAGAGGCTGCTTAGGAGGCTGGGGCTGGTATTGCAGATGCCCCTCCTACTAGGATGGCTATCGGTTGGCTGGCGATTTCCACTACGATTCCTTGTGGGTGGCCGAGAGGGATGGCCTATCAACTCCCAATCGAGCCACCGGAGGTGGGGCATGGGTATGTCAAAGCCCTGGGCGCACCTCAAGTATGGACCATATTTGACACCTTACATCCTGTATTCTTCCTTGCATCTTATATTCTTCCTTTTTCAGACACTGAGTAGTAAACTTCACTTGCAGGCACCTACAGAGTATACAGAGGGCCTTCTTCAGCTAGTTGTCTCCCTAGTCCACATGGTGCAGAGGATGGAGATGATGCTCGCTCTGCACGGTATCCAGGTATACTTCCCTTCCCTTCATGTAGTCTATTGCTTCCCACACTATACTGATACACCATAGTGATACTCATACTGTGCGACACTCGCGGTGATACACTGCATACTGACATACATTCTGATACTGCTTCACACTGCGCTAACACACGACACTGATATATTGTACCCATGCTGCATCTGTTTTCTGCATGACACTCATACTACATACTACATCGAGGACACCCATACACTATATCTGATACTTTGATATTTTCCTTTCAGGTTCCACCTGCACCGAGGACACCAGCGACAGTGGTAGCACCAACACTGGTGGCACTTCCTCCAGCGACAGGGAGGAGAGGTAGACAGGTTTCAACACGTGGCCGAGACGAGCGTTGGGTCTGAGGCAGAGGCAGAGGTGCATGAAGTCGGAGCAACTCAGAGCTAGTTTTGAGCGGGGATGATACTGAGACTAGTAACTCTGAGGAGGTGGTGAGTCGACGCTCTGAGTTTGAGAGCAGGGACGATGATACTGGTTCTGGCTTGGAGAGCGAGGAGGATGCTGAGGTTGGTACTGAGTCAGCGAGCGGAGATGATGATATTGGCTCTGGCTTGGAGTTTGATTCTAATAGCTGCGCTGATGGAGACAGTGCCCCAGTGTCTCCTCCGAGGAAGAGGATGAAGAGGGCCTCTTGAGCTTGATATGACAACCAAAATACAAAATATAACTCGATAAACAAAGTAAAAACAACTCAAACACAGCTATGTACAATTGCTCAAAACAAAAGACTTAAAACAAGACTTTTAAAACATAAGAAACAGGACAAAACCAAAATGCCAAACTATCAGACCACAAAAAGTTGGCGGCTGGCCACTAAAAGTGGGCGGCTGGCCACATGCAGTGAACCACTAGATGGCTGACAGCTGGCCTCCACTCACAGCCCTATCTTCTATAAAAAGGTCTTCCTTTGTCATTTCTTCACCATAACTTCATTTTAGTTGTTGTTTTTTCCACAAATGGAGATCTTCCTTTCTGAGAAGCTCACGGATTGGATAGCTACTTTAGACAGCACGAAAAAGGTAAATTTATGAGGTTTTGACATAAATATGCTTTTTTCGTTAAGCCGTACTCCACTTTATTTTCCGTTCCTCCATGTTACGGCCTGATGTTGGGACCTAATTACACATGTATTTCGCTTTGGAGCACAAGAAATGTGTCCGACTCTTGAGGATTTTCCAGCATTGTTGGAGTCCTAACGCAACGAGAAAATCGTGTCTCAGCCCTGTTTTGGCCATGCCCTAGCTTTGGGACGAATGTGTGGGCTTACTTTGCACGAAGCTCAATTTTTGGGTCATGACGGGGAGCTAGATGTTACTAGTTTGATCTATCGGTTTTTCGACATTGGAGAGAGGTGACCTTCTCTGGCGAGGCTTTCGGTAACATGCCCTCTGTTTATTTATGCTTTGCACATTTCTTTCTTGTCCCTAGTTACGGTGGAGCCAGCATTAAGCTAATCAAAGTAGCCTAATGCCTAAAAGAGGGTAAGAGTTGCATTGGTTTAGCACTGGCCGAGACCCTGATGGGTTTAGATGCTTTTCATCGGCGAGAGACCACCAGGTTTGTGGGAAGTCCACTGCTTCTTCAGGTATTGTTTCCCACAATTTCTTATATATGTGATTCTCACATCACTCAACACTCACACTCTATTTTCTCTTAAAGCCCTTTTTTTCTTTTCTCTAAGCGTACATCTCTCTATTCTTTAATCTCTCTTATTTTTCGTCCATTCCCAGGTATGGCTAATGGATAAGCTGAAAGTGGTGGACCTTTGCCCCAAATATTCAGCCCGAGCTTAGTTCTTCCGCTAACGATTAGTGGACTTTCCCATTGAGGGATGGTGGTGTAACTGGATGAGGAGCAGATCTGCAGTAGACATAGCTTGGCGTGGTCCCCGGCTTAACTTGACAGAGATGAACTACAACATGTCTCGACAACCAGGCATACAGTCAATTGGCCTCACGCACTGTGTGGTCTATTTCTCTTTTCGATTCACACGCCAGTTCGGACATGATTAGACCTGTCTAGGCAAAGGGGTAAAATATCCAACTTCATTCCTACTTCGTGGTTCATACTTGACTTGGTACCTCGCTGCTTGGAGGACGAGAGAGCTTCTAGCCCCTACCCCTAGTTTTAGTTATGCCCTTTCTAGTGAGTGCTTGGCTTGGCTTGAGGACGAGGCAGAGGTTGGGCCAACTTTAGCTGCAGAGACTTTTGCAAGCATGAGCAGGGGATGCAGGAACACTCGATCTCACATATGGCTCTAGTTTATTGCTTTGACTTTTGTTTTCAAGTTTTATGATGTAAAAGCAACTTTGATTTGCAATCAAAGAGTTGGAGAATGTACTTGTGTTGAAATCAATGGAATTAAAGTTATGAGCACTAAAAATTTTCCTTTTGGTCCCAAAATGGTCTAAGTTGTAATAGATAAAATTTTGAGAACAATCAACTTTTATTAAAACTTTTCAAAACAATTTTAGGGAATGATCACTGCCTGACATGCACGGAATCAATCCTCAAGATGTATAACCCCAAATCAAAAGATTTGATCTACCCATAATTGCATTCATCATCGTCACTTTGTCTTGCAACTGGCCCTTCTACCGAAATAGAGGTATCACAACCAAGCTAGACAACGATGGACCAAGATGACCTGATCAAATGGACGGGATAGTTGGGTTAGAACAGGTTGTGGCCAAACTTTAGGATGAAGTTACCTACGTATCCCAAAGATGGGGAATCAGCCCTTACGTAGTTCGGTTCATGTTCACTCGAGTATTAACTCTCTCCTTTTGCGCTCTAATTTTTGCCAAAGTCACCCTTTAGGGTTTTCAACCTTGTGAACTCAGTTTTTCTTCATTTCTAATTTTTCATGCTCTAAATTCTGGCTAGGTCGCCCTTTTGGGGTTTTGGCCTAGTGAGCCTCTTAGGGATAGTATTTCTTCAATTTGTCTATATTGATCGACTGGGAAAACTCTAGGCCATCTAGGTCCATAAGAATAATCGCCCTTCCTGACTAGATAGATTTGATAATGTAAGGACCAGTCCAATTGGGTCGAAACTTGCCCCTAGGGTCATGGATGGTAGCTCGGTTGTCCTTGAGGACCATGTCTCCTTCCTTGAGATTCTTGGACTTAACTTTCTCGTTAAAAGCCCTAGCAATTCTACTTTGGTAGCCCTGAATGTGATACAACGCTTTTAGTCTTCTTTCATCAAACAACATTAGCTCCTCAAACTTGCTCTGTTGCCAATCCGCCTCTGCTATTTGACACTCAGCCATAATTCACAGTGACAGTACTTCGATTTCAATTGGCAGAACGACTTCCATCCCATAGACGAGAGAATAAGGGGTTGCCCCTATAGATGTTCGGATTGAGGTTTTGTAGCCCTAGAGTGCGAATGGCAGTTTATTCAGCTAGTCCCTGTATGTTTCCACAATTTCTACAAGATGTTCTTGATATTCTTGTTGGCGGCCTCAACGGCTCCATTAGTCTGTGGTCTATATGTTGATGACTTGTGAAAAGCCACATTGTATTTCTCGAGTAGATCCACCATCTCTTTCTTTAGTGTGAGCCGTTATCTGATATGATCTCATTCAGAACTACGTACCGGCAGATGATGTTATTCGAATAAATTTGGCTACATGCTTCAACATTGCATAGGACTGAGCTTCCATCCACTTTGTAAAATAATCAATTGCCACCAGGATGAACTCATGCCCATTCGAGCCCTTTGGCGAGACATCACCATTAACGTCAATTCCCCAAACTGAGAAAGGCCATGGCAAAGTCATGTTGTGGAGCTTTGATGGTAGGATATTCATGCGATTGGCATGGATTTGACATTTATGGCATTGCTGCACAAAACCAATACAATCCTCCTCCATAGTTGATCAGTAATAGCCTTGTCTGAGGATCTTCCTGGCTAGCATCACACCATTCATGTGTGCTACACACTCCCCTCCGTGGATACCCTCCATAAGGTACTTCGATTCCTTCTCTTCAACACATAACTTGTGCATTCCCAGATAGCCACTTTTGAAGAACTTACTCCCATAGATAATATATTGGACGGTTAGACGCCACATGCCCTATTTGTCGTTGGAATTTGCCCCTAGTGGATACATCTCTTTTTCCAGAAAGTTTCAAATATCGTAATACCAGAGGTTTTTGTCTTGCACTTCATTTATTGCGACGATGGTTTCATAGGCCGGCTTGTATTTCTGCTCGATGATGATTGGACGCATCTTAACTTCCAGCGGGATGTCTACCATAGACGATAGAGTTGCCAGTGCATCAGTGAATCGGTTGTTCTCTCTCAGTAGGCGTGTAAACATTAGTTTTTCAAACCTCGGAATCAAAATATCCAAGGCTTGATGGTAAACCTTCATCTTCTCTTCTTTGACTTTCTAGTCTTTGTTTGCTTGAGAAACAACTAGGTTTGAGTCCTCAATGACATCCAACCTTATTGCCCCTAGTCCTAGGCTAGCTTCTAAACTAGCAATGCACGCTTCAGATTCTGCTTCATTGTTGGACACTTTGAGCCTGAGTTTGAAGGCTAAAGGTATATGGGAATCATCGGGTGCTATCAGCAACACATCTATCCCATAACTATACTGATTGGACGCTCCATTAAAGTATATCGTCCATGTTTCCTCTTTGACTTACAGAATGTCTTCATCTGGGAACAAGTATTTTATTGCCTCATCTCCTTCTATTGGGTGATTTTCCAGGAATTCTGCTACAGCTCTCGCTTTAACAGATTTACGTGTAACATATTTGAGATCAAATTCAGAAAGAAGAAGCAGCCAACGAGCTAGCTTACCTATAAGTGCTGGTTTCTTGAAGAGATATTTGATGGGATCTAATCTCGAAACTAGGATTACAGAATGAGCTAATAAGTAATGCCTCAACTTCCTGGTAGCCCATACCAAGGCTAGGCAGGCTTTCTCGAGAGGAGTGTAACGGGTCTCATAGTTCAGCATCTTCTTGCTTAAGTAGTAGATGGCCTTCTCTACCCTATCTTTAGATTCTTAAGCTAGCATGCACCCCATGGTTGAGTTCGTCACTGACAGATACAAAATCAAAGGTTTCAATGGCTCTGGTGGTGACAACACAGGAAGATTTTAGAGGTATTGCTTAACTTGCGCAAAGGCAAACTAACATTGATCATTCAATTGGAACTGATTCTCTTTCTTCAAGAGACCAAAAAGTGGTTCACATGTGAAGATTAATTTAGAAATAAACCCTTTTATGAATTTCACTTTACCCAGAAAGCTGCGCACCTCCTTTTTAGTCCTTGGTGGTGCATTTCTAAGATGGCCTTGATTTTAGAAGGATCTACTTCAATTCCCCTCTGTGTGATCAGAAACTACAGCATTTTCCCTGTTGTCACCCCGAAGGTGCACTTTTGTGGGTTCAACCTCAATCTGTATTATTTGATTCGTTGAAAGAATTTCTCGAGTGCGGTGTAGTGACCTTCTCGCTCTTTGGACTTGAGGATCATGTCATCTATGTATACCTCAACCTCTTTGTGGATCATATCATGCAGAATGGTGGTCATAGCCCTCTGATAGGTGGCCCTTAGCATTTTTCAACCCAAACGGCATGACTTGGTAGCAATATGTACCCCATGGTGTGGTGGAAAGCCAGTCTTTTCTCTATCCTCTGGTGCCATCAGAATCTGGTTATATCTGGAAAATCCCATCCATAAATGATAGCAATACGTGGCCCGCGATGAAGTCTACCAACTCATCAATATACGACAGTGGAAAGTCATCCTTTGGACTGGCTCTGTTCAAGTCTCGAAAAATTGGCACAAACTTGAATTCTGCCATCCTTTCTTTGGCACTAGGACGATATTGCCCAACCAGGTTGGATACTCGAATACTAATAAGAACCCTGCATCAATTTGCTTGGTGACCTCTTCCTTGATTTTCAGTGCCCAATTCAGACGAATTCTGCACAGTGTTTGCTTGACTGGTGGTGCCTTGGGGTCGAGAGGGATCCGGTGTTGTACAATCTCAAGGTCGATTCCAAGTATGTCTTCGTAGACCATGCAAAAAATCTTTGAAATATTTTAATAAAGCGATTAAATGCTCATGTTCCTCTGAAGACAACGTGAACCCAATCTGGACCAAGACTGGATCCTTCTCAATACCCACATTAATAGCAATGATTTCATCAATACAGGGCTTAACAAACCTCTCTTCTACTCGATTAATCAAGTTTTTTAAAGCCAGAGGAATTTCTTCCTCTTCATTTTCGTTAAAATTCTGAAAATCTTGTTCAATGTAATAAACCAGTGGTATAGAGAAATACACAAAATCTGTTAAGTTTTCATTCAAAAGGTCTAGCTCTTCAGTTACAGACTCAAAAGAAAAGCTAAATGAAGAACTAGACAGGACTTTGGTATCTGGGTTACCAGTCCCAGGAATACCAGACTTAGACTTCCCAGATTGACTTGAATCTGATTCCGACTCCACAGACTCAGTGGAATTAGATTATGGCTCATCACCTGATATAGAACTGGAAAAAAAGCCCTCCTCCAGCTGCCAAGTAAGACGCGGTGCTTTTGATGCATCTAAAATCCCACAGGTTGGGTCCACACCCAGTTCTTCCCCGATCATGGAGACAGTAAAGTTATCTCCCAAGTTCTCTAGGTCAGTCGTGGGATCTGTAAGGAGATTGACCAGTGCTGTCCCTACTTCAGCCTCGTTGCTGTTTGAATCATCTTCCATACTCTGGCTAACTTTGATACTTGGTTCAACCCTTTCCTCATCACTATCCTACAGCTGCAAATCAAAGCAAATCTCAAATCCGGGGACGCACTTCTTTGAGGAATTTACCTAAGGCTCAAGAAAGTCGCAAAATGGGAAATCCTCTCCCTTTCGAACAAAACGGCCATTTAGCATCCCACGGATTGGCCTGTGGACGAGCTCATAATGTTTTCTAGCTTTCTTGGCCTTGGCTCTGCCCTTCATCTCTTCTCTCTTTCTGATCCAGTCTTCTCTGGCAGGTACATAGCCTAGTCCAAAGTCGTATGGGTTATGTGGTACCTCTATTAATGCTGCAACACCTTTCCGCCCACTCTTTCCAAGCCCCATTCCTGGAACATGCTGCAACTTATTCATAACCAGATGGACTAGACACTGACGTATATGCATTCATCTGCGGCCAAAATTGTCTGTACTATCCGGGCTTTAGCCAAAGTGAATCCCAAGAGGAATACAACCTTGTCACCATGGTTGATCTCTAGCACTGGCGTAGTCACCTCTGGAGGTGGATGGATGGATGAGTTTCCAAAAACAATTGCTACTCTTCTCCCATGAGGATACTTCAACATTTGATGGATGATGGAGGACACAACCTTCACGTGATGTAACCAAGGCCTCCTTAGCCACTAGATTAAAGGTAGCTGGTACATCCAGGACTGTGAAACTTGATCACTTGCTTAGATGGGCCCACTTGGAATCAGCATTTTCATCGTGCCCATGACCTCTCGGCTTGTGTTATCATATGCCTGTATAACCTGGGTTGTGGGAACAAAGTCTGCCAGGTTTAATGCCAATTACATAGGTAGTACGAGACAAACATACATTAATGGCAGAACTAGTATCTACCAACACCATTGGCACTCACTTCTCCCTGCATTCCACAAAAATGTATAACTGGTTTGTTGTGAGTCGACCCTTTCGACATGCAACTCTTTGTAGAGAAAGTAAGCATTGGCTTGGCACCACTGGGAAAGACCAAGCCCACAAGTTGCTTCAGGCGTAGTATCAATGGACAATTTAGCTTTGTCCATTGCCGACAATACTGCCTGTTGGTGCACCCTTGAAGCCGTGAAGAAGTCCCCAGATAGAGATATCGGCTTGGATTTTCTTGAGCTGTTTCAGCATTGACTCTTCTTCTAGTTGCTTCACCTTCTATTTCTTAGCCTCCTTGTCATTTCCAGACGCCTCTGCTTGATCAAGGTATGGCGGCTTAAAATACCGTACACTGCAGGTAAGATGGTTTATCTCCACAGCATACCATGCATTATTCGGGATGTAACCTCCTGAATCTTCATTAGTATGGGCCAGACACAAATCATTATCGTCCCACCACTCGCCCTCAATGGCCGACAAACAATTGTCTGGCTCCACCTGAATCATTTTCACATCATAAGTGTCCTCCACAGGGTGCCACACAATTACGGTGTCTTTAATTTTTTCTCATTCAAACTGTCTTAGTGTAGCCTCCTATTCAGTATCTACAGTGTTCAACATCTCCACTTCTTGACTTGGGTTTCCCACGCATGTGCCCTCCGGCAGTTTTCCTTTATCATCAGCCTTTCCGGCCACTGCTGCAACCTCTGTTTCTTTTCGTCTAGTTTCATCCCAATTTCATCTTCCTTGTCTGGCTCATTACTTAGCCATCCAGTATTATCGGTCGATCCAATCAGGTCAAACCACCCAATCTGTACATCTCCCTGATCATGCTCATCAAAGAACTACAGGTTGTCTAAATCCTCTTCGAGGTCTGCCAAATCATCCAACCCTTGGCTTGGGCCATCTTTTCTTACCACATTGATGCCTACCGAGATTGGTATCACCACCTTAGGTCTATTTTGACTGGTTGACATGATATAGCAACTTGGATCATATGCCCTTTCAAACAAGTCCCCGAGACACTCTGACAATAGACTAGTTTCTCTTTCCGAGGCCAAACCTTCCTTTACCATAGGTATTGTCACCACATTGTGAGGCTCAAGTTGTGGCTTAAATGCACCCATCATGCACATATCTGAGACCTCAGGAATGAACAACATTGGTTTCGGTAGGTGGGAAGGAGTAATACATAGGCTGGGGTCATAAGAGGTGGCCAGTGTATGGATAAGGTTAAGGTTTTGAGGTGGGGGGACTTGATTATGGGCTGGAAATGGATTTGTTGTTACATTTGGTTTCTGAGGTGGAGCGATAACCTTGTTGTCAATGAGATCCTGAATCTCATGATGTAATTGGAAGCACTAGTCGGTGTCATAACTGTGTTGCGGGTGAAACGCATATTATTTTGTGGGGTTATGCTTGGGTGGGAGAGGATCAGGAAGTGGGTGAGGTTCTAAGGGTTTTAGGTGCCCTTTCTTGACTAGCACCTGCATGGCTTTGGATAGGGTTATGTATAGTTAGTTAAAAGTCCTACCCTGAGTCGGGTAGGGTTGGATGAGGCTTGTGGGCCTACATTGGCAAAGGGGTCGACAGTTTTTGTGGTGGTGGCAACACTTACATCTGACGGCCTCGCAGTAGTGCTACCATTGGCAGCATTGGAACTGCGAACAAATGGCCTCTTGGCTGGCTCCTTATACTCAGTAATAAGTCCCTGTTTCATGGCATCTTCGATTTGCACTCCCATTTCATGAAGCTCTGTGAAGGTAAATAGAGGTAGAACAATCATTTTCAGCAGCAACTTGCTATGTAGATTCCGGACGACCATTCTGATCTGATCCTTCTTGAAAGGTTGAGTGGCCATCATTGAGGTTTTGGCCCTTTATCTTGTCACGAACTCAGAAAAATCCTCCTTCGGCTCTTGATGTGTTTCCTCGAGATCACGAGTTGTGACCTCAATTTGTGTATTGTAAGAGTATTGAGCAATAAAGGCTTCGGCCATCTCCTCCCAATTCTATTTGACAAAATCTTCCAACATAGCATACCAAATGGCCACTATGCTCGACACGGTATGACCAAAGAGAGACAATTTCTGTAGTCTGGTTAAGCCCATCGGTCACAAGATATCTGAAAATAGTCGCAAGTGAATCATCGGATCCACAAAACTGTCAAAAAGATCAATGTGCAGCATTTTGAACTGCTCTGGCAATGTAACTGCAGAATCAGTGTATCCATCCTCTATGTCTGAAATGGAATTGACTCCTTGTGCTCTTTAAACAACTTCTCCAATTTGTTGACTTTGAGTGCAGTAGGATCGACTTCGAATTCGAATGGTGCCTCGGTCTGATAAACAGGGGTTTTGGAAGCTTATGCAGGGACTAGCTCTATTTGGACTGGAAAAATCAGATTACCTTGGTTTTATGGATCTTGAGCAGTGGCAGTATTAGCAGTGGCACCGGGCACAGGGATAGCTGTGGGGGGGTACATGTGATGTAGAGGCCGCTGCTAGCTATGGTTGCTGTTGCTGTTGCTGTAGCCTAGTTATAACCTCGGCCTAACGGGCGGCAACTTCGGCCTGGCGAGATGCATCATCCTGTAGTGTCTCGACTGTCTGTTGCAGATGGTGTATCAATTTCCCCAGACTTCTTGGGGGATACTGTGCCATTGGAATATGTGACCTTCTTGAGCTAACTTGGAAGTAGCTGACTGTTCCCAAACTAGACTGAGCACAGGTGAATTGAGAGGTGATTGCTGTAAGAATTGGACTGGCAAACTCAGTTTGATTCTCCTCTGGTTTGTAATCGATGAGAGTGAGGTAAACACGGGTTATCCCAGAACAAGATCCTATACCTTGCCAAGTCTTTTGCCTTGGGTCTAGAGTACTTGAGGGATATTCGAACTTTCTAAAGCTATGGTTTAAAATTACCTAGCAAAAGAAAAAAAAAGCAAAAGAGCAGTAATCAGAAACCACACAGCACCTCAGCTAAGATGTGATCGACACAGACATGATCAAAGCTGTAGGACTGTACTCTGCACTGAACTCTGCCCTAAAAATAGATACCAACTGCACAACTGATATGCACATTCCTAAACAGTTTCACTGTAAAGCACATACCAGTTAAGAGAGAGCCAAAACCCCCTTTAAACGGGTTGGGTTAACCTGTCCTAGTTTTTTTTTTTTTTTTCATGAACTAGGGCTTCACTATTTCGAACAAGTGGTTTTACTCAATCTTGCATATGGGTGAGCATCTTGTCGTTGTTTGGAACAGTCTCTATGGTTTAACTATATGTAGATAGGCCAAATAGTCAAAGAGGGTGCCTCAGAAAGACTACCTAATATACCTCTCACACCTAACTGAAAAGTGAAAGGAGGATCAAACGGTATAGCGGTAGTCCAGATCTAAGGGTTGTGTTCCCAACATAGTAGAGCCCACGACTAGTTAGCCTTTTGGCAAGCTTTTGGGCAAGCCTCCAGCAAAACGTCCAGGAATAACAGATCGCAAACATAATGACTTAAACAAACCAATGCAAATGCAATGCAAAGAACATATATATCTGTAAATAAAAACTTCACATCATGAAGTCCAAGTGAAGTTCTCTAAATTCCCCAGCAAAGTCGCCAGAAATTGTAGCTGGCTTTTCCTGCTCCTTTCGAATACGACTATCCCTGTAGTTCAGACTCCCGTGGTTCTGAATCTAATTTCACAAGTGCAATGTGAAATAGAAAAACACAAAAGAGTCCAAATCTGACAAATCTTTTGGAAAATTGATTTTAAATCAAAATGTCAAAAATGGACTACTTTGACAGATTATAGAGTCGCCACCTAAATATTTTTGAAAAATTTAGAAAACTCAAGACTCGTGCCAAAGGCCACTTATTCGTCATTACCAAAGTGTCTCAGCTCGGGAACTTGGGTACAAAAGGGAAAGGTCATGAATTGAGCACCCCAATCACCCGATCAAAGATCGGCCTCTACTAATCATGATGTGAATCTTATTTATATTATATGCACTAGATTCGATTATTAGGCAAATTTTACCATGTCACGCACACAAGTATAGTTTAATTTGCAAAAATTGGAAAACTTTGCTCTGATGTTTATTTTTGAAAATTGTTTTCGAACATGTACCACTTGAAAAAGTGATCTCATATGCACATTACTCAAATTATCCCAATTTAAGCAATTAGCCTTCATCCATAGGCATTCAAACAGGTATATCAATTAAGCATTTTGCCTCATAGAAAACATGCTTGATATGGCAACAATCAGATTGATGCAATATGCTAAAGCAATAAGTGCTCATCTAGTACTCTAAGGAAAGCCGAAACAAAGAAAAAAAAGATTTAGAAAACATGCATGCTCCTAACGAATGCAACATGACTAATGTAACACATGTGATATGCAATTAATAGGCTCGGCTATAAATATGGCATATGAATCAATTTGATAGCATACGGTTTTAAGCATGTTTTCAAAGAAGTATTTAAACGACAACGCTTGTTAGCATGATGAATCAAGCCTTATACAATTAAAGACTTATGAACCTCCCCCCTATCATGATTTTAATCAAGGGAGGTGGTTGAGATTGATTCTTGAACCGCTTTCATCTCTAACAAGTATGAAACGACTCAAGACTCAATCGGTTCAACTAACGTCCGATTGAACCGAAACCATTTTATTATCTTACTTGATTTTAAGCTATTGATTACCCCTTTTAATTACCTTTCCATTCATTAGTCATTTTAGTCCAAAATGAGCATTAAGTCCACTAAAGGAGGGAAGTGTCAAACCAAGGGTTGGTTTAAGGCTTGAGAGAGATGTCATGATGTTGCTAATGAACCTCTGAAGAGATTAAACTATTAAGCACAACAATCTCTATGTCAAGCTTAAATAAACAATTGGTTTGAAATTACTCTCAAAGCAAGGAAGAAGCCAAGAAAAGGGAGAAGTGCAGACATGATTAGAGGTGAACACAAGTATGGAAAGTTTGAAATAGTTGCCATCAACTCAAATAGGTTGGTGTCTAATGCCAAAAACACCAAACCTATGAGGATTGTTACACTACAAGAATGCAATACAAAGCATAAATGACATGAACAACTAAAAACAGTCCTAAAATAGGCTAAAACAACACTGAATTTAAGGTAAAAAATCTGCCAAAGGAAACTAAAATAATGGAGCAATTAAGCTAGTACACAAGCCAAAGGAGGGGAGTCTAACCCCTCCATTTTTGAGACTTCAAAACCACATTTTAGCCTATGGAAAACCTCTGAAAATTTGGGTTTAAAAACTCAAAAAAAGATAATTAAAAGATGGGAAACACAGGGTTAAAGGCCTAAGAAGCAAGGTTCAAAGAAAGGTGATCCACCCCTCTACCTTTAATGGCCTTAAACCACAAGTTTTAGCTTACAAATACTAGTGAAAAATAGTACAAAAATAGCAATAAATGATAGTGAATGAATAAGGGAAAGAAGCTTGGAGTTATACCTCTTGAAGATGAATGACCCTTTGAATCACAAACCACTAATTTCACACCCTCAAGAGCTTAAAATGCAAGCTCAAACACCTTAGAAAATAACCCTCAAGGTTTGGTTTGAAGTGTCTAGGCAAAGGGTATAGGAGTTGCAAGGGAGAGAGAGAAATGTAGAGAGAGAAATATTTTCCAAAACTTTGTCCGACAAAATTTTCTAACCCTAATATTTTCCACTCACAGCCCTATCTTCGACAAAAAGGTCTTCTTTAGCCATTTCTTCACCAGAACTTCATTTTAGCTGCTATTTCTTCCACAAATGGAGATCTTCCTTGTCGAGAAGCTCAAGGATTGGATAGCCAGTTTGGACGGCACATAAAAGGTAAATTTATGAGGTTTTGGCATAAACACGCTTTATTCGTTTAGTCATACTCCACTTTGTTTTTCGTTCATCTATGCTGCGGCACGATGTTAG
The DNA here is from genome assembly GCA_022316695.1 of Camellia oleifera. Classification (NCBI taxonomy): domain Eukaryota; kingdom Viridiplantae; phylum Streptophyta; class Magnoliopsida; order Ericales; family Theaceae; genus Camellia; species Camellia oleifera. Next base: position 49,545,799 of record CM039313.1, on the reverse strand, counting down.
GACCCAATTACACATGTATTTCACTTTGGAGCACAATAAATGTGTCGGACTCTTAAGGAGTTTCAAGCATTGTTGGAATCCCGACGCGACGAGAAAATAATGCCTCAGCCCCGTTTTGGCCATGCCTTGGCTTTGGGACAAATATGTGGGTTAGCTTTACACGAAACTCGATCTTTGGCTCATGATGGGGAGCTAGATGTACCCGGTTTGATCCATCAGTTTTCCGGCATCGAAGATAGAGACAACCTTTGGCGAGGCTTTCGGAAGCATGCCCTCTGTTTATGTATGCTCGCGCATTTCCTTCTTGGCCTAGTTATAGCGGAGCCATCATTAAGCTAATTGAAGTAGCCCACTGCCTAATAGAGGGTAAGAGTTACATCAGTTTAGCACTAGCCAAGACCCTGACGGGTTTAGATGCTTTTCATTGGCGAGAGACCACCAGGTTTGTGGGGAGTCAACTACTTCTTCAGGTATTGTTTCCCACCCTTTCTTATATATGTGGTTCTCACATCACTCGGCACTTACACTCTATTTTCTCTCAAAGCCCTTTATTTCCTTTTCTCTCAACGTACATCTCTCTATTCTTTAATCTCTCTTCCTTTTCGTCCTTTTCTAGGTATGGCTAATGGATAATCTGAAAGTGGTGGACCTTTGCCTCGAATATTCAACCTGAGCTTACTTCTTCTGCCAGTGACTAGGGGACTTTCCCAATGAGGGATGGTGGTGCAACTGGATGTGTAGTAGATCTGCAGCTGACATAGCTTGGCGTTGCCCCTGGCTTAACCTGACCGAGATGTGCTATAGCATGTCTCGACAATCGTGCATACAGTTTATTGGCCTCACGTACTGCGTGTTCTATTTTCTTTTCTGATTTAGACACCAATTTGGACATAATCAGACCCGTCCAGGGAAAAGGATAGAACATCTAACTTCATTGCCATTTTGTGGTTCACACTTGACTCCGTTCCTCATTGCTTGGAGGATGAGAGAGCTTCTGACCTCTACCCCTAGTTTCAGTTATGCCCTTTCTAGCGAGTGCTTGGCTTAGCTTGAGGACGAGGTACAGGTTGAGCCAACTTTAGCTGCAGAGACTTTTGTAAGCACAAGCAGAGGACGCAGGAACACCTGATCTCACCTATGCCCCTAGTTTATTGCTTTGACTTTACTTTTCAAGTTTTATGATGTGAAAGAAACTTTGATTTGCAATCATAGAGTTGGAGAATGTACTTGTGTTGAAATCAATGGAAATAAAGTTGTGAGCACTAAAAATTTTCCTTTTGGTCCCTTTGGTGAGACGACGCCAATAACATCAATTCCCTAGACTAAGAAATGCCATGGTGAAGTCATGTTATAGAGCTTTGATGGCGGGATATTCATGCGATTGGCATAGATTTGACATTTGTGGTATCGCTGTACAAAACCAATACAATCCTCCTCATAGTTGACCAGTAACAGCCTAGTCTGAGGATCTTCCTGGCTAGCATCACACCATTCATGTGTGCACCACACTCCCCTTCGTGGATAGCTTCCATAAGGCGCTTCGATTCCTCCTCTTCAACACACAACTTGTGCATTCCCAGATGGCCTTTTTTTGTAGAGCTTACTCCCACGGATGATATATTGGACGGCCAGACGCCGTATGCCCCATTTTTCTTTGGCATTTACCCCTGGTGGATACATCTCTTTTTTCAAAAAGTTCCGAATATCGTAATCTAGGGGTTTTTGTCTTGCACTTCATCTTTTGCGGCGATGGTTTCATAGGCCAGCGTGTATTTATTCGATGATGATTGGACGCATCTTAATTTCCAGCAGGATGTCTACCATAGACGATATAGTTGCCAATGCATCAGCGAACCGGTTGTTCTCTCTCAGTAGGTGTGTAAACGTTAGTTTTTTAAACCTTGGAATCAAAATATTCAGGGCTTGATGGTAAACCTTCATCTTCTCTTCTTTGACTTTCCAGTCTCTGTTTGCTTGAGAAACAACCAATTTTGAGTCCTCAATGACATCCAGCCTTATTACCCCTAGTCCTAGGGGAGCTTCCAAACCAGCAATGCACGCTTCGCATTCTGCTTCATTGTTGGAGACTTTGAATTGGAGTTTGAAGGCTAAAGGTATATGAGAATCATCGGGTGCTATCACCAACACATCTATCCCATAACTATACTGATTGGACGCTCCGTTAAAGTACATCGTCCATGTTCCCTCTTCGACTTGCAGAATGTCTTCATCTGGGAACACGTATTTTATTGCCTCATCTCCTTCTATTGGGTGATCTCCCAGGAATTTTGCTACAGCTCTCCCTTTAACAGATTTACGTATAACATATTTGAGATCAAATTCAGAAAGAAGAAGCAGCCAACGAGCTAGTTTACCCATAAGTGCTGGTTTCTCAAAGAGATATTTGATGGGATCTAATCTCAAAACCAGGATTACAGAATGAGCTAATAAGTAGTGCCTCAACTTCCTGGTAACTCATACCAAGGCTAGGCAGGCTTTCTCGAGGGGAGTGTAACGGGTCTCATAGTCCAGCATCTTCTTGCTCAAGTAGTAGATGGCCTTCTCTACCCTATCTTTAGATTCTTGAGCTAGCATGCACCCCATGGTCGAGTCCGTCACTGACAGATACATAATCAAAGGTTTCAACGGCTCTGGTGGTGACAATACAGGAAGATTTTAGAGGTATTGCTTAACCTGCGCAAAGGCAAACTAACATTGATCGTCCAATCAGAACTGCTTCTCTTTCTTCAAGAGACCAAAAAGTGGTTCACAAGTCAAGGTTAATTTAGAAATAAACCCTCTTATGAATTTCACTTTACCCAGAAAGCTGCGCACCTCCTTTTTAGTCCTTGGTGGTGGCATTTCTAAAATGGCCTTGATTTTAGAAGGATCTACTTCAATTCCCCTCTGTGTGATTAGAAATCGCAGCATTTTCCCTACTGTCACCCCGAAGGTGCACTTCTATGGGTTCAACCTCAATCCGTATTCTTTGATTCGTTGACAGAATTTCTTGAGTGCGGTGTAGTGACCTTCTCGCTCTTTGGACTTGAGGTTCATGTCATCTACGTATACCTCAACCTTTTTGTGGATCATATCATGCAAAATGGTGGTGTAGACACCCAATTTTTGACTGCCGTTATGACTTGGGCACCACTGATTGCATATCCAATGATAAATTCCTATATGCTTGTCAAATGCTCGAAGTCCTCAGCAGAATGCCTCAGCTTTGAGCCTCAAAACCCTATGAACCTCTTGCCTTGTTTTTGGACCAAAATGGCAATTTTTCAAGCCTAAACATCTTGGGACCTACAGACCCTCTAGTGTGGACTGCTGACCATTAATGTGGCCTACAGGCCACTTGTGAGGTGGTCTCATGTTTTTCTATATATAGAGGACTCTCTCTCACATTTTAAAAGGTTAGAAAAATTTAGGAACAAAAATATTTTTCTCTTTCTACAATTCTCTCTCTCTCTCTCTCTCTCTCTCTCTCTCTCTCTCTCTCTCTTTTACAAGTTCTTCACTCTTTGTTTATACACTCTAAACCAAACCCTGTGGTATTTGTGCTGAGGTGTTTTTGAGCTTTTATTTAGCTTTTGAGGGTGTGTAATTGTTAGTTTGTAACTCAAAAAGGGTATCCCTCTTCAAGAGGCATAATTCTTAACTTGTTTCCCTTCTTTATTTGTTGTCTTTTCTACTGTTTTTGGACTATTTTTTACACTGAATTTCTGGGCTGAAACTTGTGGTTTAAGGCCATTAAGGGTGGGGGGGTGGATCACCCTTCTTTGCACCTAACTTCTTAAGCTTTTGCCCTTGTGTTTCCCACCTTTCTATTATCTTTTTTTTTTTTTTTTAGCTTTTTACTACTGAATCTCAGAGGTTTTTCAGAGGGTAAAATCATGTTTTGAAGTTCCAAAAATGGAGAGGGTTGCCTCCCATCCTTGTGCTTGCTTCCTAGCTTAACTTGCTCCATGTTGTAACTTACTCTTTTAGCTCTTTTGACTTCAATTTCAGCATTGTTTTAGCCTATTTTATGACTGTTTTTTATGTGTTTTTTTCTAATCATGCTTTGTATTGTAGGCCTGTAGTGTAACGGTTCTCATAGGCTTGGTGGTTTAGACCTTAGCCACCAACCTATTTGAGTTGATATTATTTATTTTTTGCTTTACATACTTGTATTCATCTCTATTCACCTCTGCAACCTCCTTTCATTTCTTGGCTTTTTCTTTATTTTGAAATTTATTTCAAACTAATTGCTTGTTTATGCTTGAGATAGAGCTATCGTGCTTAATGGTTTAATCCCTTTGGGGGTTCATTACCAATGGCATGGTGTCTCTCTCATGTCCAAAACAACTCTTTGTTTGATGCTCCTTTTCATTGGTGGACTTAAAGCTCATTTTTCGACTAAATGAATTAAGGAATGGAAAGGTAATTAAAAGAGGTAATTAAAATTAGGGATAAAATGGACCAAGATAATAAAATAATTTGGTGTTCAATCAGACGTTATTGAACCCATGGAAACTTGGGTCATTTCATACTTGCTAGTGCTGAAATGGTTTAAGTTTCCAAGGTCAACCACTTCCCTTGATCAATCCATGATAAGGAGGAGGTTTGGTTGGTATTTTCTTATCCTTTATTAAAATTGTGTCCCTTGATTCATAAGTCATCATGCAATGCAATTGCACCAATTGATGGCTTGGGAATCATGCCGACCCCTTCTTTGACCTGTATACTGATAAAAAGAGGCAAGGTGGACAAACATCCCCTGAGAATACTCTGGTTTGGCTCTGTTGTCCTCTGTTGCTACAGGAAAGAACCAACATCAGTGGTCGACATGCCACTTTTACTGGACGGCAACCCACTATTAGTGGCCTGTTGGCCACTACTTCTGGGATTGCCGACCACTTTTCCAAGCAGGCAATAGTCTTTTTTCTAGCTAGAGCAGAGCCAAGGCTGAGGTGGAAAACATGTGCAAGTTTCTAATTGTGCAACAGAGGTATTCTCGTAGCGAAAATGAGAGCATTATCGGGTGGAAATCCTACATCCATGCATGAGCCATCCCTTGATTCTCTGGGATCTATTAAAATGATGTTGTAATTAAAGTAGCGGACTTGTAACTAATTAGTTAAATTAGTTAGAATAGCTAGTTAGTTTTGTGTTGTACTTAATTAATTACCTAAAGTAGTTAGTTAATTTATGGTGTTGTAATAATTAGCTAGTATAGTTAATTTATTTCATTTGGTTTGTAATAATTAATTAATTAGCTCAGACATTCATTCGGACCCTCCTGCGCGAGGGCAAACTTGTAATAATGTGTATGTCTTCCAACCCCACGTCTTTCTCCCTTTTATTTACTTCTTATAATAGGTAGTTTAGAACATCATGTTTTTTTTAGCATACTCCATGATTTGTATCCACTTGTCTTGCATACATCAAGGCTCGATTCATCATTCTAACAAGCATTACCATTTATTACTTTGTTGAATATGTGTTTTAAAACCGTATGCTCTAAAATTGATTCACATGTCATAATTAGTAGCCGAGCCTATTAATTGCATTATTGCATGTGTTGCATTAGTCATATTGCATTAGTTAGGGGCATGTATGTTTTCTAACTCTTTTGTTTCTTTTGTCTTGCCTTGGAGTACAAGGTGAGCATTTTTGTGCTTTATAATATCGCATATGTGTGATTGTTGCCATGTTTAACATGCTTACCATGAGGCTAAGTGCTTAATTGATATACTTGCTTGAATACCTGTGGATGAAGACTAATTTCTTGAATTGGAATAATTTAAATAATGTATATATGTGATCACTTTTTCAAGTGGTATATATTCGAAACAATTTTCAAAAACAAATATGAATCAAAGTGTTCCAACTTTTGCAAATTAGTCTAGACTTGTGTGCGCATCACATAGTAAAAATAGTCTAATAACTTGGAACAAGAGCATATAATGTAAATAAGATTCACATCATGATTAGTAGAGGCCGATCTTTGATCGGGCGAGTAGGGTACTCAATTCATGACCTTTCTCCTCTCGTACCTAAGTTCTCGAGCCGAGACAATCTTGGTGGTGACAGACATGTGGCCTTTGGCACGAGTCATGAGTTTTCTAAATTTCCCAAAAATATTTAGGTGGCGACTCTATATCTGGCAAAGCAGTTCATTTTTTGGCATTTTGATTCAAAATCGATTTTCCAAAAGATTTGTCCAGATTTGGACTCTTTGGTGTTTGTCTATTTCACATTGCACTTCCGAGATCAGATTCAGAACAGCAGGGAGTCCTGAACTATAGGGCTAGTCGTATCTGAAAGAGCACAAAATGTTGAGCCACAGTTTTTGGACGACTCTGCTGGGGAATTTAGAGAACTTGACTCAAACTTCATGATGTGAAATTTTATCTACACTAATATGTTTCTTTGCATTGCATTTGCATTGGTGCACTTAAGTCACTGTATTTGCCATTTGCTATTCCTGGACGGTTTGCCGGAGGTTTGCCCAAAAGCTTGCCAAAGGCTAACTGGTTGTGGGCTCTGCCATGATGGGAACACAACCCTTGGATCTGGATTACCTCTGTACCATTTGATCGTCCTTTCAGTTCTCGGTGTTAGGTATGAGAGGTATATTAGGTATTCTTGCAGAGGTACCCTCTTTTGACCATTTGGCCTAGTTGTATATAGAAAAGCCATAGAGACTGTTTCAAATTAGGACATGATGCTTACCCAAAATACAAGATTACGTGAAACCACTTGATTGAAATAGTGAAACCTACTTGATTGAAATAGTGAAACCTAGTCCATGACAAAACTAGGACAGGGTAACCCTACCCCCTCATAGGAGTGTTTTGGCTCTCTGTTAACTGGTATGTGCTTTTATAGTGAAACTGTATAGGAATGTGCACAGCAGTTGCAAATTTGGCATTTGTTTTGGGGGGCAGAATTCAGTGTGGAGTGCAGTCCTACAGCTTTGATCATGTCTGTGTTGATAACATCTTAGCTGAGATGACTCCGTGGTTTCTAATTACTGCTCTTTTGCTTTATTTCTTTTGCTAGGTAGTTTAAAACCATAGCTTCAGAAAGTTCGGATATCTGCCAAGTACTCTGGACCCAAGACAGAAGACTTTGTAAAGCCGTGGATCTTGTTCGGGGACAACCCGTGTTTACCTTACTCCCACCGGTTACAAGACGGAGAAGAATCAGGTAGAATTCACTAGTTCAGTTTTTACAGCAGTCACCCCTTAACTCACTTGTGTCTAGTCCGATTCGGGAACGAACATTTACTTCTAGCCCAGTACGAGATCAATCACCTATTCCAATGGCACAGTATCCCCCAGTCAGTGTGGAAGAACTGATATATCATCTGCAACAAACCGTTGAGACCCTACAGCAGAATACGGCCTGCCAAGCCTAGGTCACGGCTTGTTAGGCTGAGGTCATAACCAGGCTATAACAACAGCAACCATAGCCGACTGCGGCCTCTACATCCTATGTACCTACCATGGATATCCTAGCACTTGGAGCCACTGCTCATACTGCCAATGTTCAAGAAAACCAAGGCAATCCAGCGGAGCCAATCCCAGCACAAGCCTTTAAAACCGCTGTTTATCAGACTAAGGTAGGGCTGAGCAAGGAATCTGTAAAATCCGTAATTCGATCTAGTCTAGTCCAATCTGATAGGTTTGGATTGGTTTTTTGAATCCGCGGTTCGGTTCCGGTTTAAAGAATTAAAAATCCGTAGTCCACGGATTGGTTCTGGATTGAACTCCACGGTTCCGGATTGGAACCGATTCGGACCTTATACAAATAGTCTATATTTTTATTATACATCTTCCCCCATAGTATCTTCTCTTATTCTATATAAAATCTAAACTCAAACCTAAAACCGTATAATATCTTCTTTTATTATTTTTGTTTGTTAGTTTTTAGTTTTAATTTGTAATGGTCTAAATACTTATGGTGAAACCAGTTTTTTTATGGTTGTTTAAATTCTAGAATAGTATGTTGCTATTGTGGAACTAATATAGCGCTATGTTTATATTTTTATGAAATTAAAGTGTTATATATATATATATATATATATTTGTTATTTAATTATGTGAATCCGTGGTCCTAAACCGATCCAATCCGTATTTAAATGGATTGGTTCGGATTGGTTCCATGATTTAAACGGATTGGATTGGTTCCAATTTTTCAGGAATCGTAAATAACGAATTGGTCCTGGTTTTACCCCAATCCGGACCATGCTCACCCCTAGACTAAGGCTTCGTTCGAGTTTGAGGTTGACCCAACTGCATTCAAGGTCAATAAACTAGAAAAGTTATTTAAGAGAGCACAATGGGTTAACTCCATCCCGGACATAGACGACGGGTATACTGATACTACAGTTACATTGCTAGATTGGTTTAAAATGTCGCACATTGATCGATTCGATGGCTCTGGGGATCGGATGGTCCACTTGCGTTTGTTTTCTGATATCTTGCGGCTGATAGTCTTAACTAGATTATAGAAGCTGTCTCTCTTTGTTCGCACCATGTCGAGTATAGTGGCCATTTGGTATGCTAAGTTGGAAGATTCTGTCAAACATAATTGGAAAAAGATGGCCGAGGCCTTCATTGCTCAGTATTCCTACAATAAACAAATTGAGGTCACAACTCGTGATATCCAGGCAACACGCCAAGAACCGAATGAGGGTTTCTCTGAATTTGTGACAAGATGGAGAGCTCTTTGTCAAAGAAAGTAAGCATTGGTTTGGCACCACCGGGAAAGACCAAGCCCACAAGTTGCTTGGGCGTAGTATCAATGGATAATTTAGCTTTGTCCATTGCCGACAATACTGCCTGTCAGTGCACCCGTGAAGCCATGAGAAGTCCTCAGATAGAGATATCGGCTTGGATTTTCTTGAGCCGTTTCAGCATTGACTCCTCTTCTAGTTGCTTCTCCTTTTGTTTCTTGGCCTCCTTGTTCTTTCCAGACACCTCTGCTTGATCTAGGTGTGGCGGCTTAAAATACCGTCCACTACGGGTAAGATGGTCTATCTCCTCAGCATACCATGTATTATCCAGGATGCAACCTCCCCAATCTTTGTTGGTATGGGCCAGACACAAATCATTATTGTCCCACCCCTCACCCTTAGCGACCGACAAACAATTGTCCGGCTCCACCTAAATCATTTTCACATCAAAGCGTCCTCTACAAAGTGCCACGTAATTACAATTTCTCGGCTATCTTTAATTCTTTCTCATTCAAACTGTATCATTGTTGCCTCATGTTCAATATCTACAGTGTTCAGCATCCCCACTTCTTGACTTGGGTTTCCCACACATGTGCCCTCCGGTAGTTTTCCTTTCTCATCAGCATTTCTGGCCACTGCAACTACCTCTGTTCCTTTTTTCCCTAGTTTAATCGCAGTTTCTTCTTCCTTGTTTGGCCTATCAGCCAGCCATCTGGTATTATCGGTCCATCCAGTCAGGTCAAACCACTTGATCTGTACATCTCCCTAATCATGCTCATCAAAGAACTGCAGATTGTCCAAATCCTCTTCGAGGTCTGCCAAATCATCCAACTCTTGTCTCGGGCCATCCATTCTTACCACATTGATGCCTACCGAGATTGGTAGCACCACCTTAGGTCTGTTTTGACTGGTTGACGCGATATAGCAACTTGGATCGTATGACCTTTCAAACAAGCCCCTAGGACACTCTGACAACAGACTAGTGCCTCCTTTCGAGGCCAAAGCTTCATTTACCACACGTATTGTCACCATATTATGAGGCTCAGGTTGTAGCTTAAATGCACCCAATATGCACAAATTTGTGCCCTCAGGAACGAGCAACATTGGTTTCGGTAGGTGGAACGAGTAATATATAGGCTGGGGTCATAAGAGGTGGCCAGTGTATGGATAAGGTTAAGGTTTCGAGGTAGGGGGACTTGATTATTGGCCGGAAGTAGATTTGTGGCTACATTTGGTTTTTGAGGTGGAGTGATAACCTTGTTGTCAATGAGATCATGAATCTCATAACATAATCGGAAGCACTGGTTAGTGTCATGACCATCCTGTTGGTGAAATGCACAGTATTTTGTGGAGTTATGCTTGGCTGGGACAGGATCAGGAAGTAAGCGAGGTTCTAAGGGTTTTAGGTGTCTTTTCTTGACTAGCACATGCATGGCTTTGGATAGGGTCATGAATAGTTGGTTAAAAGTCCTACCCTGAGTTCAGGTAGGGTTGGATGAGGCTTGTGGGCCAACATTGGCAAAGGGGTCAACAGTTTCTATGGTGGTGACAACACGTACGTCTGACGGCCTTGCAGTTGTGCTACCACTGGCAGCATTGGAACTGCGAACAAATGGCCTCTTGGTTGGCTCCTTATCCTCAGTAATAAGTCCCTATTTCATAGCATCTTCAATTTGCACTCCCATTTTATAAAGCTCTGTGAAGGTAAATAGAGGTAGAACAATCATCTTCTGCAGCAGCTTGCCATGCAGATTCCGGACGACCATTCTGATCTGGTCTTTCTCAGAAGGCCGAGTGGTCATCATTGAGGCTTTGGCCTTTTATCTTGGCATGAACTCAAAAAAACCCTCCTTTGGCTCTTGATGTGTCGCCTTGAGATCACAAGTTGTGACCTTCATTTGCTTATTGTAAGAGGATTGAGCAATGAATGCTTTGGCCATCTCCTCTCAATTTTGTTTAACGAAATCTTCCAACTTAGCATACCAAATGGCCGCTATGCCCGAGATGGTGCGACTAAAGAGAGACAGTTTCTGTAGTCTGGTTAAACCCATCGGTCGCAAGATATCTAAAAATAGTCGTAAGTGAATCATCGGATCCCCAGAACCATCAAAAAGATCAATGTGTGGCATTTTGAACTGCTCTGGCAATGTAATTGTGGAATTAGTGTATCCATCCTCTATGTCTAGAATGGAATTGACTCCTTGTGCTCTCTGAAACAGCTTCTCCAATTTGTTGATTTCGAGTGTAGTAGGATCGACTTCGAATTTGAACGGTGCCTCGGTTTGATAAACTGGGGTTTTAGAAGCTTGTACAGGGATTGGCTCTATTTGAACTGGAAAAACTGGATTACCCTAGTTTTGTGGATCTTGAGCAGTGGCAGTATTAGCAGTGGCATTGGGCACAGGGAAGTTGTGGGGGGTACATGTGATGTAGAGGTCGCTGTTGGTGATGGTTGCTGTTGATGTAGCCTAGTTATAACCTCGGTCGGACGGACGACAACTTTGGCCTGGCGAGCCGCATCATGCTGTAGTTTCTCGACTGTCTGTTGCAGATGGTGTATCAATTTCTCCATACTAGCTGGGAGATATTGTGCCATTGGAATAGGTGACCTTTCTTGAACTAACTTGGAAGTAGCGACAACTTCTAAGGAAGGCCTTCATTCCCCTTTGAAAGAAGTGAAAAAAAAGAAAAGAAAAACAAGTATTCTGAAGCCAAATGCTCTTGGACGGGTAGTTGAATAGGGACTATTCCCGAACCAGATTGAGCACAAGTGAACTAAGAGGTGATTGCTATAAGAATTGGACTGGCGAAGTCTATTTGATTCTCCTCCAGCTTGTAACCAGTGAAAGTGAGGTAAACACGGGTTGTCCCAAAACAAGATCCCAGACCTTGCAAACTCTTCTGACTCGAGTCTAGGGTACTTGGGAGATATCCGAACTTTCTGAAGCTATGGTTTAAAACTAACTAGCAAAAGAAATAAAGCAAGAGAGCAGTAATTAGAAACCACATAGCACCTTAGCTACGATGTGATCAACATAGACATGATCAAAGCTGTAGGACTGTACTCTACACTAAATTTTGCCCCCAAAACAGATACCAACTGCACAACTGATATGCACATTCCTAAACAGTTTCATTGTAAAGCACGTACCAGTTAAGAGAGAACCAAAAAGCCCCTATAAATGGGTTGGGTTACCCTATCCTAGTTTTCTGTCATGAACTAGGGCTTCATTATTTCAAATAAGCTGGTTTCACTGCAATCCTGCATATGGGTGAGCATCCTGTCAGTTGTTTAGAACAGTCCCTATGGTTTTATTATATGTAGGTAGGCCAAATGGTCAAAAAGGGTGTCGCAGCAAGACTACCTAATATACCTCTCACAACTAACACTGACAAGTGAAAGGAGGATCAAGCGGTACAGCAGTAGTCCAGATCTAAGGGTTGTGTTCCCAACATGGCAGAGCCACATACCGGTCAGCCTTTTGGACAAGCTTTTGGGCAAGCCTCTGGCAAACCGTCCAGGAATAACATATGACAAACACAGTGACTTAAACTGCACCAATGCAAATGCAATTCAAAGAACATATATATCTATAAATAAAACTTCACATCATGAAGTCCAAGTCAAATTCTCCTAAATTCCCCAACAGAGTCACCGAAAATTGTAGCTGGCTTTTCATGCTCCTTTCGGATACTGACTAGCCCTACAGTTCAGACTACCGTGGTTCTAAATCTGATTCGACAAGTGCAATGTGAAATGGAAAAACACAAAAGAGTCCAAATCTGTCAAATCTTTTGGAAAATTGATTTTGAATCAAAATGCCAAAAATGGACTACTTTGATAGATTACAGAGTCGCCACCTAAATATTTTTGGGAAATTTAGAAAACTCGAGACTCATGCCAAAGGCAACTTATCTATCATCACCAAAGTGTCTCAGCTCGAGAACGTAGGTACGCGAAGGGAAGGTCATGAATTAAGCACCCCACTCACCCGATCAAAGATCGGTCCTCTACTAATCATGATGTGAATCCTATTTACATTATATGCTCTTGATTCAATTATTAGGCTAATTTTACTATGTGACGCACACAAGTATCGACTAATTTGCAAAAATTGTAACATTTTGATCTCATGTTTGTTGTTAAAAATTGTTTCGAATATGTACCACTTAGAAAAGTAATCTCATATGCACATTACTCAAATTATCCCAATTTAAGCAATTAGCCTTTACCCATAGGCATTCAAATAGGTATAGCAATTAAGCACTTAGCCTCATGGAAAACATGCTTGATATTGTAACAATCACACTTATGCAATATGCTAAAGCAATAAGTGCTCGCCTAGCACTCTAAGGCAAGCCGAAACAAAGCAAAAAAAGATTTAGAAAACATCCATGCTCCTAACGAATGCAACATTACTAATGTAACACATGCAGTATGCAATTAATAGGCTCGACTATAAATATGGCATATGAATCAATTTGATAGCATGCGATTTTAAGCATGTTTTCAAAGAAGTATTTAAACGACAATGCCTATTAGCGTGATGAACCGAGCCTTATACATGCAAGACAATGGATGCGTTGTACATGAAAAAATGCTAAACAAAATATGATATGCTTGCCGTTTGGTAACACTTACGTTTTCAGTTTTCTGTTTATATTTACAAAAATTTTAAAAACTCAAATAAAAACTTGTTTAGTAAAATTTTTGATTTATAAATCAGTGGTCTCAATTTATAAATTTGGTCAAAAAATGAAAACACAAAAAATGTGTTACCGTTTTGAGTTTTAAGTTTTTTTTTTTTTTTTACCACCCAACACTAGCCACCACCAACCACCATTTTCCACCACCGTCTTCCGCCACCACCACCCACCCCCTACTCCCCACCACCACCTGCCACCACCATTCACCACCCACCAGCCACCACTCACCACCCACCACCCACCTGTCACCCACTCGCCACTACTACCCACCACCCATCACCTGCCACTACCATCCACCGCCCGCCACCACCACTTGCCACCTACTTGCCACCACCACTCACCAGCCACCTGCTAGCCACCCGCCACCACCACCACCACAACCACCACCACCACCACCATCACCTACCACCCACCTGCTACCCACCACCCACCTACCCCTACTACCTACTACCCACCACCACCACCCACTCGCTACCACCTACCACCTGCCCCTGCCACCGTCACCGTCACCCACCCACCCACCACCACCCACTATCCGCCAGCCACCTGCCACCATACCCCACCACCTGCCACCACCTGCCATCCGCCAGCCACTTGCCACCACCACCCACCACTCGCCACCACCACCACCACCTACTTGCTACCACCCACCACCCGCCACCGTTACCCACGAATCACCCACCCACCATCACCACGCACCACCCACCCGCCACCACCCACCACCACCACCACCCGCCACCTACCCGCACACCACCACCCACCCACCACCTACCTGCCACCACCAGCCACCACCACCACCACCAGCCACCACCCACCACCACCAACTACCCACCACCCACCGTCACCACTTTCCACCACAATCTTCCGCCGCCACTTGCCACCACTTGTCATTTCTCACTCTTTTTTATATTTTTAAATTTTTTTAAACATTTTGTTAATTACCAAACATGTTTGTAGTTTATGTTTTTTTTTAAAAATAAACAAAAAATAAACAAAAACCAGTTTATAAAATTTTTGTAAATATAAACTGAAAACGTAAACGTTACCAAACACACAAATCCATCATAAGCGAGTAAATAAAAGGGAGAAAGACATGGGATTGGAAGACATACACACATTATTACATATTTTGCCCTCGCACAGGAGGGTCCGAATGAATGAATTAGCTAAGCTACTTAACTAATTATTATAACGCCGAACTTAACTAACTATTCTGGTTAATTAAATTATAACAACATAAAATTAATTACTCTAACTAATTAATACAAATTAACTAATTAAACTAACTAACTAGTCACATTATGGAATTAGTTAACTAAGTAATTACTTGGAAGTTCACTCATAACATACTACTAATAATAAAACAAGTCTAATGGGTCCCGAGGAACAAGGAAATGGCTTATGCATACACATGAATTTCTCTTCCGAGAATGTCTTTGCACTGTTTTGCACCTCAGCCTGTGCTCTACTCTGTGAAGAAAGTGGTATTGCATGATTGAAAAAGGTGGCTGGCCGCCCACTAATAGTGGCTTGCCACCCAGTAAAGGTGGCCTACTGGCCACTAATGTTGGGTTTTTCCTGCTACTACAGAAAACAAATAGAGCACAAACTAGAGCATTCTCAGTGGATGTCTGTCCCCATGCCTCTCCGTATCATCAAACAGCTTAAAGGAGAGGTAGGCTCGATTTGTAAGCCATCAATCGATACAGATTCATTGCATGATGGCTTATGAATCAAGGGATACAATTTCAATAAATGTACAATTAAAGATTCATGAACCTCCTCCCTATCATGATATTGATCAAGGGAAGTGGTTGATATTGATTCTGGAACTGTTTTCATCACTAACAAGTATGAAACTGACTCAGGACTTAATGGGTTCAATTAACGTCCTAATTGAACCCAAATCATTTTATTATCTTACTTCATTTTAAGCCATTGATTACCCTTTTTAATTACCTTTCCATTCATTAGTCATTTTAGTCCAAAATGAACATTAAGTCCACTAAAGGAGTGCGAAGTGTTAAACCGAGGGTTGGTTTAAGGCATGAGAGAGATGTCATGCCATTGGTAATGAACCTTCGAAGAGATTAAACCATTAAGCACAATAATCTCTATCTCAAGCTTAAACAAACAATCGGTTTGAAACAACTCTCAAAGCAACGAAGAAGCCAAGAAAATGGAGAAGTCCAGAGATGATTAGAGGTGAACACAAGTATGAAAAGCTTGAAATAGATGCCATCAACTCATAAGGTTGGTGTCTAATGCCTAAAGCACCAAACCTATAAGGACCGTTACACTACAAACATGCAGTACAAAGCATAAATGACATGAACAACTAAAAATAGTTCTAAAATTAGGCTAAAACAACACTGAAATTAAGGTAAAAACATCTACCAAAGGAAACTAAAATAATGGAGCAATTAAGCTAGTACACAGGCCAAAGGAGGGGAGGCTAACCCCTTCATTTTTGGGACTTCAAAACCACATTTTAGCCTCTGAAAAACCTTTGAAAATCAGTGTTTAAAAGCTCACAAAAAGATAATTAAAAGATGGGAAACACAAGGGTAAAGGCCTAAGAAGCAAGGTTAAAGAAAGGTGATCCACCCCTCTACCTTTAATGGCCTTAAACCACAAGTTTCAGCCTATAAATACAAGGTGAAAAATAGTACAAAAACAAAATAAATGATGGTCAATGAATAAGGAAAAGAAGCTTGGAGTTATACCTCTTGAAGAGGAATGACCCTTTGAATCACAAACCACTAATTTCACACCCTCAAGAGCTTAAAATGCAAGCTCAAACATCTCAGCAAATAACCCTCAAGGTTTGGTTTGGAGTGTCTAGGCAAAGGGTATAGAAGTTGCAAGGGAGAGAGAGAGAATATTTTCCAAAACTTTGTTCCACAAATTTTTCTAACCCTAATTTTTGAGAGAAAGTCATCTATATATAGAAATCTATGAGACTATCTCAAAAATATCCATACAGATACAACTAAGGTAGTGAATGCATTTGTGGAGATAGCTACCACAACTAGAAAAAATATCTGAAATTTTACACAAGTAGGCGGTAGGCCACTATTAGTGGGCAGTCGGCCACTAATAGTAGGCGGCAGGCCACTAGTGGGTCTGTTGGTCCCTTGGATGGTCAAGCTTGAAAAACCATTGTTTTGGTCCAAAAACAACGCACGAGGTTTGTAGGTTTTTTGAGGCTCAAGACTGCGGTTTACTGTTAAGGAAATCAAGCATTTAGACAAGTGTACAAATCATCATTGGGTGAGCAATTGGTGGCGCCCAAGTCTTAAGGGCGGTCAAAAATTTGGTGTCTACACCCTCTTGGGATTTGCAATAATTTTCTAAATAAAACAAATTTTTTTAAGAAACACATCCCTTAATACAGTCTGTAATTTCTATCATGCTAGGATAACGTTTATTTCCAAATACGCACAAAACATTTGGCCTAAAGCCCAACACTATCCTCACAAATAGTCAATCAAGCTAGTAGAACAACCCGATCATAACTAACTTCATCTATGCTGAGGAAATTTAGAACTAGGTTTTTTTATTTCGATGTCAACACTTCAAAACATTTTATTGTAGGTTTTCCCTAATCATCATTAAGGTCTTAACCAAACCGTACTACTACAGCAAGTTTAATAGCTAAATTACTCCACTTCCAAGATTCTTCATCTAACCCGCTTCCACAAATTTGATATAAAGATCTGAAATAATTAATTTGTCATTACAACAATCGTTCACTATGTAACAAAATCTCTATTATTTTAAGGTCACACTCATACACAAAAACATAGATAGTGGTCTTAAGGTTTAATAGAAATCCTACAACTGGTCTACTACATATCTACTACATAGCTAAAATGATTAGCTTTGCTGAATAAAGTGGCGCAACTAATTTAAGTCCCTAATACCTTCTCAATTGAGATTACTCATGTCCTAACCGAATATAAACATTTCAATGCACATCACATAAGCACATAGTCACATAATCACATATGGATTACACTTTTCAGATAGTATTTGTTCCACAAAATTCCAAGAGTTCCTATTAGAATGAGCATTGATCAAGTGTCCTAATAAGACTTCCAGGGCATTAATAGATGCAAATAATTTCTTAAAAGTCCAATTTCATACCCACTTAGTCACATAAACATATTATCACATAGCACATAAAACACGCATCAATTCTAATTAGCGAAATGAATCCATTGTGGTAAAGACCATGTCCCACGACGTCAAAGTATTCAAACCTGATAAGCTCTGATACCAAGTTGCAACGCCCCCAAATTGTTAACACATGATAACGTAAATGAGGCCATCAATAATCCTCAATCCTCATTAATTATGAATCCTTTACAATTAACGAATCATATAATTTCCAATCAAGCTTCTCATACATGTATATTCATGACATTTATTCAAGAGATGTAAAGGTTCCACACGCCATTATGCTTTCATAATTTCTAAGACAGTAGTTGGTAGCATGTAATGATGATTCAATAGAAATTAAAACACAAAATAATGCCCCCATGGGCTACACGTTCTGAGGCTTAAGCCTGGTTACAGGTAAATGGCTTTCTAACCCATACAAATATAGCCATTGGCTTATTAACACAACAACAACAACAACAACAACAACAAGAACAACAAGAGATAAGAGCTTCGTGCTCCCAAAATAATTCTTCATGCCTATACTTTGGCAGGATCACAATAGCTTTTCCTGCAACAAATCCACTAGGGGTGAGCTCAAAACCCAGTAGAGAATTCTTAACAAAGTATATACATCTTATACAGCCTCATGAGATGGATGCACATGCCACGTCATGCTCAAAATAGTTTTTCTCTTTTGAAAATCTCATGCACGATGCTCATTCGAAAATATAACCAATCCAATGATTTCTATATATACGACTCAAGCAAATTCCCAAGTGTAGCTCAACTTTTTTGCACCCCCTTTTGTAGGTTTAAAAGAAAGCTTTACAGTTCAGACTCTCACAGTTCTGAATCTAATCTCACAAGTGCAAATTGATAAACACTAAAGAGTCCAAATCTGACAAATCGTTTGAAAAATTTATTTTGAATAAAAAGTACCAAAATTGGACTGCTTTTCCAGATACAGAGTCGCTACCTAAATATTTTATTTTGGAGAAATTTAAGAAATCCATGACTCGTGCCAAAGGCCATGTGTCCGTCATCACCAAAGTTGTCTCGGCTCGAGAACTTAGGTACGAGAGGGAAGGTCATTAATTGAGCACCCCCGCTCGCCCGATCAAGGATCAGCCTCTACTAATCATGATATGATTCTTATCAACATAATATGTTCTTGTTCCAGTTATTAGACTAGCATTACTATGTGATGCACACAAGCAAGTATAGACTAGTTTGCCTGAATTGGAACAATTCAATTTCATGTTTTCTTTTCGAAAAGGGGTTTGAATTTGCCACTCAACAAAGTGGGCTTAAAGTTTGCGAATTTTCCACTCAACAAAGTGGGCTTAAAGCTATGAATTTGCCACTAGACATAGTGGGCTTACACATACATTTGTTGAATCGTTCCAATTCAAGCAACAAGCCTTCATCCACAGGCATTCAAGCAGTTTAACAAGTAAACACTTAGCCTCATGGCAAGCATGCTAGTCATGGAAATCACTCACACTCATGTAAGTATGCTAAAGCACTAAAAACTCACCTAGTACTCCAAGCTAAGAAGATATGAGTTAGAAAAAATATGCATGATTCCTAACTATGCCAAATGACTAATGCAACACATGCAATATGCAATTACTAGGCTCGGCTACTAATATGGCATGTGAATCAATTTGAGAACATGCGGTCTAAGCACGTATTCAAAGAAGTATTGAAATGACAATGCAGTTAGAATGATGCACCGAGCCTCGGTGCATGCAAGACAAGATGAATGTATGCAAGCATAAGGCATGCTAAACGAAACGTGTCCCTAATCTAACTATCATAAGCTAGTAAATAAAAGGGATGAAGACGTAGGGTTGGCAGTCATGCACATTATTACATTACGCTCTCACGAAGGAGAGTCTGAATGAATAACTAAGCTAATTAAGCTAATTATTACAAACCAAAATGAATAACTAGCTAAACTAATTAACTAATTATTACAACAACAAATGAACTAATTAGCTAACTAACGAATTAAATAATTACAAAACAATTGCAACTAATAATTAAACTAAGTAACTAAACTAGGCTAATTAGCTACTCTACCTCAGGAAATGAAGGATGTATATGTGCATGTTCGATCTCCACCTGAAAAGACCACCGTTTTGCTCTCAAAAGCCTCTGTTTGCATAATTGAACACTTCCAGAACAATTTTGCTCCAGCTTACCAACACTCTGCTGAGATTTACTTTAGTGGCCAGTCGGCCACTGGTCAATATTGTCGGCCATCTACCGGCCATGTATGGTGGTTTGCCAGACACCTGTCGGCCATTGATGCACTGGTTCATCTTGCTGCAACAGAGGACAAACAAAGCATATACAGGGTATTTTCAAGGATTGTTTGCGCAACTCACCCTTCCTTTTCATGAGCAAATCCAAGAAAAGGTGAACTTAAGCCACAAACCACCAACTCAAGCAATTTCATTGCATGATGGCTTGTGACTCAAGATATGCAAGTTCAATAAATGCAAAATGAGACACAAACCCCCTCATTTTCATGAAAGATCAAGGGAAGAAGTTGACCTTGGAGACTTGGATCATTTCATCACCAGTAAGTATGAAATGGTCCAAGTTTCATGTGTTCAATTAACGTCTGATTGAACAGACAAAGTTATTATCTTGCTCATTTTTAGTCCTACGTTTTAGTTACTCATTTTAACTTACCAACCATCCTTTAGTCAATTAAGTCCAAAGGTGAATTAAAGTCCTCTAATGGAAATAAGGCTCAAAACACAAGTTGCTTTGGGTATGAAAGAAGTCTCATACCGTTGGTAATGAATCTCCTAAGGGATTAAACCATTAAGTATGAAACCTCAATTTCACACTTAGGCAAACAAGTAACTTGAAACCACTTTCAAAGCAAAATTAAAAGCCAAGAAAGAAGGCAGGTTGCAGAGATGATTAGTATTGAAATTAAGTGTGAAAAACACTGAAAACATGCAACCAAGCTTGTGAGGACTATTACACTACAAGCATGCAAAACAAGACTCAAATGACTTAACCAACCCAAAACAGAGTTAAAATAGTCTAAATTAGAGGCTAGAACATGCTAGAATTAAGCTACAACAAGCTAGAAAAATAAGCTAAGGCATGGCACCAACTAGGCTAGCAAACAAGGCACAAAGAGGGGAGGCTACCCCCTCCAAATTTGGACTTCAAAACCTAATTTTTACCACTGAAAATACTCTAAAAATCAGTGTTTAAAAACCCAAATAAACATGGTTTGAAAATGGGAAACAAATGTGAAATGGCTTTACAAACAAGGAATGAACGGGGAGTGAACCACCCCCTAACCTTAAATGGCCAAAAACACCAACTTCAGCCCATAAAAACAAAGTTTTTTATAGTTCAAAAACAGCCCAAAATAGTGGGAAAAAGATAGAAAAACAAGTAAGCAATACAAGCTGATAAAGCGAATAGTATACATCTTGAAGCAAAGAGTAACTCTAGGCCGCAATCCAAGCCAAAACCAACTTCAAGAGTTCCAAGAAGGCCTCAAAGAACCTCAGCTTAAAGGTGAGAGGATTTGGTTAAGGGTGTGTAGGCAAAGGTGTAGTGTAAGTAGGCAAAAGTGTAGAGAATTTGTACATAGAGAGAGAGAGAGAGGAAAATTTTTTACCTTAAAATTTTCTAACCTTTGAACATAAGAGAGGGGGTCCCTATATATAGAAAACATAAAATTTCTACAAGGAGATCCAGCCCTCCACGTGTGGACAGATGCAAGCATCTGTGCAAACACCTGGCACAGTTGGCATAAAATATCTACAAAAAACACTAGTGGTAAGCCACATCAGTGGCTGGCAAACCAAAAGTGATAACTAGCAACCTCTAGGGATGGTTGGTTGGCCACTAGAGATTACAGGCTGGAAAGACCAAGGCATGGTCCAAAAATGAGACAAAAGGGATGGAGGATGAGAAAGGCTCAAAGTTATGGCATTCCGCTGAGGACTTTGAGCATTTAGCGAGCGAACAGACTCATCATTGGATGTACCTGCGAGGACATCCAAGTCATAAGGGTCGTCAAAAATGGGGTGTCTACACCAGGGCTACTGTCTGCAAGTAGGTGTATCAAGCACTACCAAATATTACCTTACTAGCTTTTAAGGCTTAGGCACCCGTACACACATGTTTCTAGTCTTACACCAACACTACAACAAAATTGACTTTTTACGGCACCACATCAACGACATACAATAAATGTACGCCGTAGTTTCTCACTTTTACGACTTGCTTTTTTTGCACGTCGTAAATACTTTTCCAACCATGGCGTGTCTATTGCGTAGGCCGTGAATGGTAGTAACGATGATTTTTTTACGGCTTGCAATGTTTGCCGTAAATAATAAAGCTTTTTATGACATGCATATGGCATGCCGTTATTACATCAACTATATACGATGCACATATGCCAGCCGTGAAAAGTATTACACTTTTCACGGCGTACAAAATAGTCGCCGTTAAACGTTTTACACTTTTTACGACGCACACAATGTTTGTCGTTAAAAGTATTATCTTTTTACGATGCACAATACATGTCGTGTATTGTATGTTAAAAAAATAGGCGCCAGGGCCAAATTTTCTGCCGCCAATTCAACCCCAAAAAAAATTAAAAAATTTTAAAAAATTTAGAAAAACAATATATACCTCAACTATTTGGCTTTTGACCGATTCTAATCATCAACTATTTGAAGGGTTTCAATCTCTATTCGGTGGCGAGGGAGAAGGATCAGACGACGCTGATTACGACAGCGGCAGTGGAGCTACGGCTGTTGGACAGCGGCGACGGCAGCGAAGCTGGTTGCAACAGCGATTACGAGCCTAGCGAGGTTCGTCGGGATCCACCTCTGTATTCTCGCTCCGATCGATTCTCCGATGACCTGGTCTGTCTTTCCTTCTACATCTTATATATACATGTATATGCTATTGTTATCGTTTCCCTAACTTATCCCTGCTTCTGAAGAGACTTGCTTGCAAACTTTAACCCTAACCCTAACCCTAATTTGAGTTCTAGATTGAGGGTGGGTTCTTTGAATTCTGGGTCTGGTGGGTCGGTATTGATTGATTGTTTGAAGAACAAAGAGGGTGGGGTTAAAGAGGAAGATAATCAAGAAAACAAAAATGCTGATGTGGGTGGTGTTGAAACTTCGTTTGGAGAAATTGTGTTGGAATTTGAAGGTATAGAGAGGTGAAAAAAAAAAAAATTGTTAAAAGCATCATTCTTTGATCACAGTTACTTTTCCCAAAAATGGTTTTCTTTGCACTGTTTGGTTGCTGAGAAAATGTGGGAAAAGGATGAAATAAACATTTTTGAACCTATGTTTTGGAGATTTTTTTTTTGTGTGTGTGTGTGTGTGTGTGTGTGAAAATGGGCTTTCTTCGTTCTTTATACTGTGGAAAAATGGCATTGTAAAGGTCAATTTTATGCCTGTTTGGTTGTGGGAAATTGTAAAAAAGATAAACAATTAAAATTCATAGATATTTTTATATTTGCAAGAGAAAGTTTTTCTATGGTTTGAGAAAGGAGAGTGGGTTTTTAATTTGGTTTTAATAGTTTGGTGTTAGGACTATAGTTTTTTAAGTTGGTCTTTAGTTTGGAGCCTTCTTTCCTGCTTTGTTTGGTTGCTAAGAAAATGCAGGTAAATGAAACCAAATCTTATTTTTCCATTGTTTTGGAGTGTGCGGAAAGATGTAGGATCCTTTTGTGGGTTTAGTGTTTGAAATCCATGTTTATCAATTAGGTCCCCTTTCTGCAAATACTTGGTGGAAATTGGAAATTGGAGTTTTGAATATATTTATACTTCTTGTTTCCTTTTTCTTGTTTTCATTTATCTCTGTTTAGCCTGAGGCAAAGTGCTTTCACACATTGTTTGGCTGTTGAGAAAAAAGTTGGGTAAGAAAAGAAATTATAATATGCTCTACTTTCTTTTGGATTGTTTGGAGGCAGAAACTTTTACTCCTAAGATAACTACTCTTGATTAAGTTGATGTCCTCTGTTTATGTTGCTTAGACAACCATTTCCATTTTACTGTTTCTTTCCCAGGTGGATTGGTTCTTTTAGAATAGCATTCGAGAACCTAACAATTATGTGGTTGTTTGTGTTTTCATTTTTACTTTCTAGTGTTAGTGTCTCAGAATTGTTGTTGATTTATTCGAACTTTTTTTTTGTTTTTCATGTTTTTTTATGTTTGAAAAATATATATTTGTGTCTACCGCATCATGGTGTTACTTTTCTTTAATCTAAATGAAAATTATTTCCCTTTGTGATATATCTTGATTATTTAAGAGGGGTTTTTTGTGTGCTTTGGGAGAGATTATCTATGGGTTAGTATTTGGAATGGAACTCGTGTGAAAATTATTTCTGTCCTTGAAGAAATGGCTTTAAATTTGGGTGTTAAAGAATTGAAAGGTTGGAAGATTCTGGTTCTTGTTTGCTCCTCTGTATATACTGATCTATTTCAAGTTTTATTTATTTTTTGATAATTAAAGATAGTATTGTATTGTTATATCAGTTTCAAGATTTTTCTTTGGCTTTTTGCTTGACCCTAGTTTATAAAATGACTAATTATTAGAAAATCGTTTTATTGAAGTGTGTGTATATATATATATTAACAAGATCATATACGCATGTGTATTACAGCCTTTTTGCAGGAATCTTGGTGATTAAATCATTTCCTAGTGAAAAAATGTTTCTCATTACTTTCACATAAGCATGATCAAATGCATTTGGTGTGTTGTCTTTTTAAAGTGCAAAATTATAAATGATTAGTAGGGTCCCGCTTCATAATTGGAGCAGTGGTTCAGAGATGAAAAATAATGTGCTCTGAAGCCATGACTACCAAAGTTAAAGCTTTCAGCTTTTAGTTATTGGCAACTTGCTATTGGCAGACCGAAACACATAATCTCTCACTTATTTTCAGATCAATCTAAACAACTGACTGGTTGTATGCTAGTGGACTGACATTTATAATGTATACTATCAGTACTAGGTAGCTTAATTAATTACAAAATTTGTATTGTCTTCCCCATTTTTTGAAATGTAGTGAAGTGTGGAAATAAATTGCAGAAATGTAGTAAGTGTTATTCCAAACTGAACTGCTTTATGTCAAATTGTGAAGCTATTTGCTTCATTATTATATATTCTTACATGTGTTAATTATTAATTACTTTGAAGGTCTGAAACACTTAGTCTTAAGTGACATATGAGTAGTTCTTTTCAAACCTCAAGCACATGGGTGCTTTTGGCTTGACATGGATGGGGTCTGCATTATTATCACTAGTTGAACTTATTTCTATTTCCCTTAGCTCTTTGATTATTTATTTCTATAGTTTGTTTAGGGGGGAAGGGGGGGAAAAGGTTCATTTTACTGTTGAAGAGTCATTGGACCAGTGTGTTCATGATAGAGTAATGGGCCCATACTTGGCCCGTATTGTATTATATTTTGGTAGCTGGAGTAAATCATTTGTAATTTTCTAAACCCTGAGCCTTTCTGAATGTTTGGGATGTTTATATTTTGTTGTAGAATTGAGGGTGGGAAGTTTTTATCTCAATATTGAGGGTTAAGTATTTTCCTTTTTAAAATTTGGTTTCAATCCTATTTTTAATATACTACTATTGAAACAAATTTACTAGTCCCATAAACTTGTTGAATTTATTATTTTTGTTAAATTTAATTTTTACAATAGTGAATCTATCAGGATTTCAAGCCATTGGATGGTAATAAAAGTTACTATCCAGTCATTTGCCTATCCATGTTTAGAAAATCATGAAGACACTTGTTAGTTTTGTTTTTCATCTTAATGTTCTTGGAACCTACATGTCATCCATAATTTGTGTTCAATTGCTCCAATTTAGTGTACTAACTGTGGCACATCAATTTAATGTTTGAAGATGATATCTTACCAAGAACACTGATTCCCTTGGAACATTAATTTAAATTTCTCTTCTGGTGGATTGTATTCCTTTTATATAATAAATCAAAAATTCTATGAAGCCTTTGAATCTTCTGTTTACTCTATTTATTATCTGTTAATCTAGGCCTTAACGCTTTAGACAACTAAATAAGTTAGTGGATTTTTTTTTTCTCAGTAACTGTTTTTGGTTTTCTTTTGACTTCTGATTTCTACATGGTTATTCTTTGATCCCTCATGGAACATATATCACATGCATATAGATATATTTTCATATACATGTGTAGATACATATACACATACACATGTATCCACAAGTGTATATATATTATTTTGGTTTGTTTGTTTGATAACATGGTATCTGGCCCACTAACTAATCTGGGAGGCCCAATTAAAGCCAAGGCAAAGCTCCGTATGGACTTGCCCCAACGAATTATTTGCACCTGGGATGTTTTGAACCTGAAACCTTGGAGGGTGTCAACCCCTTGGGGTTATACACACAGTTATAAGTGTATTGAGTGTATATACACGGCTACAAGTGTATACGTGAAATAGAAGTAGAGCAACGTATACACAGGTATATACACACATAGACTTCAACATTGTCAATGTAATTGCTAATATAGTTAAATGAAATAAAATTAGAACAACAAATATTGAAATCACTTTAGCTCTATGGCTTCTGATGACAGTACTGGTAAATTCGATGCAATTTTGGTCATAGAATTGGGATGAAATAGATGTCCTTACATATTTCAAGTTCTAATAATAATATAAAAGTTACAAATCAACATAAACATTGGTGTGTTCCTGAAAAGAAATGCATCTCATCATAAATTCAAAAAAAATAAAAATAAATATGCTATGTTGACTATTTTCTTTTACCAATTGCATTTAATATCTGATGTGACATACTCCACTACTGTTAATACAATAGGTCCCATAGACATATCACTGATATCTAAAGATAATGGAATGTGCCACATCAAAATCTAAATGGAAATGGTCAAAACAGTTGACCATCTTGTTCTATTATCTTTAAAGATGGTTCAGTAACGCAAGACTGGTGTTGTTCAGGTTGACAAGTCCATCACTGCGATGTATAAGAAATTGCAAAAGAACCTAACCTCAGAGGAGCTATTGCCTTCTTTGTGGGATAAGTGCAAGGTAAGCAAGCTCTTCTGTGAATGCATGTTCACACTCTTGTAAGGTTTACTATGTACCAATCAGTGGGAAGTTGGGAAAATATTTTCCAAAAGGTTTACACAGCAAAAGCTGCACCTGATGTTTTTGTAAATAGTTTTGGTCAAATAAGCTGATATTAACTATCCTCTTTCTGGTATATTTCGGTGATGCAAATAATACATTAAACTGCCTTGAATGGTTAAAGTTTTAGATCTCTATTTGACACTGCTATGTCTGTAAGGCTTCTGAAGCATATTCAGTAGTATGACATGTTAACTTGATGCATTGTAGGCCTACAGCTACTGTAAATTATGTGTAACCATTGACATGAAATATTGATAAGCTTTATGTTTAGACGATCAGCAGTAAAAAATGGGACTGTAAACCCTATTAAACTTTAAGCACATGGCCTAGTAATGACATGGGCCCCTGCCAAACCTAGTAATGACATGTACCCTAGTAATGACTATAAAGCCTCGTAATGACAGGGTTCCCTGTGACTTTTTCTCATCCTGCCTTATCTTTTATTGAGTTGACAGTTCAAACCCAGCTTTTCATGGACAAGGAATGGTTCTAATTTCTGCTGATAAATCTAAAGTGGAATAGGATGTGGTAAAAAGGCTGCTTTTGGACCCAAGTGTGAGTGGATGGACTGATGCTAAACTTATATCTTCTGTGATTGATCTTAATTATACAATTTCCATGCCTATCCGAAGAGGAATGGGTTATAAATACCACACTCGGTCTTAAGAATTGGTTTTGATTTTGATTTTTTTTAAATTAATTGTTGATGAAACTCTTAACAATGAATTGTAGGATTTAAGGGTTGGAAAAGTAGAGATCCTTTAACATAATTATGCAAGTCCCAAGTATGTGCTGCATTGAAGTAGATTAATTCCATCTCTTCCTCTTTTTAAATTTAATTTTTCTCTTGAGCTTCTTATGATTTGGATTTAGTAGCAAACTATATATTCTTGTACAAACTTAATGGCTTGTTTTAAGATTCCTACTCATTTCCCTCTAGAAACATTGCAAAAAAAGATGTAACTTCATTAGAAGTAACTTCATTTGAGGTATTAAAAAAAAGGTTTTGCTTTATGTGGATTTTAGTTGCATATACGTTGAGACTATTGATATCTTGAATTTTTGCTAATTTTTCATCATGACATTGCTTTTATGGGGCCATTGGATTATCTTATTAATTTTGGAAATGCTTTGTTGTTTTAAAATTTCTTGATCAGTTCTTAATACCTCAAAAATATTTTGTCCTGAGTTGTTGGTTTATGTACTAATGTGAAGTTTCCTTTGTCATGCAGACAAGAAATGCAATAGGGTTACTTGCTCCAGCTATTGCCGCGGGTTTAGGTGACATACATTGGGCACCCTCGTCCCTGTGATAGGAGCAAGTGGATTTGCTACAGCTATAGCTGCAACTGCTATAGGAACTATTGTCAGTAGTTTTAGATAATCTCAATATGTTTAGAAAGTTAGATATGCATAGTTTTGGATAGTTTAAATTTTTTATACAGTTTAGAACTTAAGGATATAGTTTTTGAATGTTTGGAATGTATAGACAATTGTTGAATGTTTATAATTTATGGATATAGTTTTTTTTTTTTTTTTTAATGTTTCAAACAATATTTTGGTGGTTGATTGATGTTTTGTGATGTTTATTTGTAATGTTTGTTAGATTGTACTAAATTGGTTAAATAGAACTTGTTGAATTTTAAAAAAAATAAAAAATAAAAAATTGCATATTCTACGACAGGCATAAGAAGTCGTCGTATTACAAATTTTATGGCGTGCAATTAGCGTCGTTATTTGTCTAACCAATTTACAGCGTGCAAAAGTAGTCATAGAAAAAGTAACAACGACGCACAAAATCTGTCGTTAAATAGTTTTTAACGACGTACTATAGCATGTCGTAGAAAAAGTAACGACGACGTATAAAATATGCCGTTGAATAGTTTTTAACGACGTACGAAACATGTCGTTGAAAGTAAATGACTTTCCATGATTGGTCATAATATGACGCGCGCCTGCACGTCGTAGAAGGGTTTTTACGGCATGCATTGCGCGTCGTAAAAACCCTTTTTTGTTGTAGTGCAAGGACACTCAGGCCAACTTAATTTTCAAACTACACCCCCTAACCGGATTTGCCACCACATTTACCCCAAAACGGGTCAATAAAAATATTTGTTCCATAAAACCATTTTCATTTAAAAAGTGACCTCAACAATGCCAATTCAAAAGAAAACAATGAACATGAAATGAAATGCCAATGTAATATATAAATATCTATATTAATGCCTTGGACTTTCTCAAGTTTTCTCAATACTTTCTCATTTCATCCACACAATATTCCATTATGATCAAGTTTCACATATCTACTCAATATACATGTATACAATATATATTCCAAAAGATAGATAAAACACATCATCAAATATATTTCTTTTCTCTTTAAACCAAATAAATCTCAACATGAAAATCATGATTCCCAATCTTCATCTTTCCAAGATAAGTATAACAACATACCATTCACTATTTTCTCAATATCAATTTCTCTCTTACAAGGGATTTCAACAATAAGGGTAAATATAAAAACTTTCTCATCATTTCTCAACAATGGATCTCAACAATTCATGATTTCACAAAATCCTAACTTTTCCCCATATTTCCAAAATCTAGGTTTTCACAAAAGAAAAATAGAGTTTCTTTTTTTGAAAGATTTTATGCAATTAAAAACCCAACCTATCACACAACTCATATTTTTCATCGATACTACTTTTTCCTCAGCTTTCTCAACCCTAGGGTTTTCACAAAATTCAGGTTTCCTCATTTAAAAAAAAAAATTGCTCATGAAACTCCCAAAATATTCTTATAGTTCATAAATTAAAAGATTTGAAGAAAGAATTGAGAAAACCCCTCTTTGAGCGAAACACAATTGTATAAAAATTAACCCTAGTTCAACACACTCCAAATAATATCAAAATAACTATAGATTTGCAAAAAAATATATATAACTCAAAAAAATCCTCTACCTTAAAAGCTAGAAGAGGAAATAAGCAAAAATCCCAAATTTGAAAGATGACAGATTTTGATCTCCACAGGTCAAAATATAGCTCTCACCATGCTCTACACTTTGGCCTTAAGAAAATACGGTGAGAGTATGAG
Source organism: Camellia oleifera (assembly GCA_022316695.1). Lineage (NCBI taxonomy): Eukaryota > Viridiplantae > Streptophyta > Magnoliopsida > Ericales > Theaceae > Camellia > Camellia oleifera. Next base: position 49,515,891 of record CM039313.1, on the reverse strand, counting down.
TCTTTCAATGTTTCCTTAAGTTTTGGCCCAACAGGTTGTGTTTTGATGCATTGAAATTGAGTTTTGAAGCTAGGAGTGCAATATGGAAATTCCAAAATTCGCACTCTACGCTCGTTAAAGTCTGCGCTCGAGTGAAGAATGCAAGCCCCCATTACTTTTACAGAGCTTGGGTGTTGGCTCGAGTGACAAAATTTGCGCTTGAGCGATCACCCTTATTTTTGATCCTTCACTCAATCGTAGGAAGTTGCGATCGAGCGTAAAATTCATGCTCCTAGAAGTTTTGCAGAGTTTTACAAACCATTTGAGCGACCAAAGTTGTGCTCAAGCGGAGACCCTGTTTGCTCAGTCTTTGGCTCGAGCATCCGTCGAGTGTAAAAAATTATGCAACCAGTTATAGACGTCCCTGAACGTCCCGGGAAAATCCCGTTTTGTTCATTGGGCTCACTACAGTTCGGACTCAATGTCATGGTTCTTAATCTGATCTCGTAAAGTACAATACGAGATTGATAAATCACCAAAGAGTCCAAGTCCGGCAAATCGTTTTGAAAAGATGATTTTTAGAAAGAAGTGCCAAACATGGATTGCTTTGCCAGATACAGAGTTGCCACCTAAATATTTCATTTTGGGGGATTTAGGAAACCCTGACTCGTGCCTAAGGCCACGTGTCCGTCATCACCAAAGTTGCCTCGGCTCGGGAACTTAGGTACGATTAGGGAAGGTCATTACATGAGCACCTCCACTCGCCCGATCAAAGATCGGCCACTACTAAGCATGATATCGAGTTTTTGAAAACACATGTGCTCTTATTCCGGTTTATTAGCCTAGAATTACTATGTGATGCGCACATCATACAAGTATAGACTGGATTGCCTAAGTTGGAACAAAGCATCGCATATCCGTTTATTTCGAAAATGGATTAAAGTTTGCTACTCGCAAGTAGGCTAAAACACGGGTTTCGATGAATTATTCCAACTCAAGCAACCCAACCTTCACCCACAAGCATTCAGGCAATTATATCACATAAGCACATAGCCTCATGGTAAGCATCCTATCATGGTAGTCACTCACACACATGCAAGGATGCTAAAGCATAAACACTTACCAAGTACTTCGAGCGAAAGAAAGAAACTGATTAGAAAACATGCATGAATCCTAACTATCCTGAGATGCCTAATGCAACATATGCAGAAATGCAACTAAGATGGGCCCAGCTGTTCTAAGATGGCATATGAGATGCTACAGGTAACATGTATTCAACTTGGAATTGAAATCCAATGTAGTTAGCATGATGCGCCGAGCCTAATGTATGCAAGACAGATGAATGGATGCAAACATGCGAGCATAAGTATTCTAATTGAAACATGCCCTAAACTAACCATTATAAGCTCGTAAATAAAAGGGAGAAAGATGTGGGGTTGGAAGACATACATTGCACATACGCACACTTATTACAACATTGCCCTCCTCGGAGGGTCCGAATAAATAATACACAACCGAATGAATAACGAATTATAGCTAATTATTACACAACCCTAATTAATTAACAAATTAACTAAAATAAATAAGCTAGCATGCAAAACATATGAAATGGACTACCTTAGCTCGGTCTTGAATGATAAGGAATGCATGCATGCTCAAGTCGCCTTGTCGGGAAATCCATCGCGATGCCCCGATTTGCCTCTGTTTGCAACTGGTCCCAGAACACTATACAAAGCTCCGGAAGGCTGAAACTCCACCATGCTGTAGGGATACTACCGACCAGTTTTTGCTGCTAGTTTCCGGTTTGCTGGAACAGAGAGCAAGAAAGGGGCATGGCAAAGTATTTTCAACATATGTGTGCACGACCACTCTCCCCGTCATAGCATAAGCTCTAGGGAGTGTAGTCCTCGATCCTCGTGCCACCAATCACGCATCTCGATGCATGATGGCCGAGAAATTGAATTGCATGACTCAATGTGAAATGGATGCACAAATGAACACAATAAGGCCTAAACTCCATCATGGATAATCAAGAGTGTCGGCGACTGGGAATCGAAGCACGTTTCGTCACTTTGAGTACGAAACGTTCCTCGTTTCCCGTGTTTGGACTAAACCTTACTCCAAACACTATGCAACAACTAGAATGGCATGGCATGCAAACACGATGCAACAACTAGCATGCAATCCTAAACGAAATGCAACTAAGTCATGCAAACATGCAAGGAATGACATGCAAAGGTGCAGCTAGCATATGCAATGCTATGAACTACGAATGGCATACTCAATGCACATGACGCTATATGACATACACAACGCACATATGACGATGGACATACACAAAGGCATAATCAAGGGATACACAATGCGACGATCAAGTATGCGACAACATGGACATGGCATACACAATGCAAGATGGACTTAAACTAAAATGAATGGGCCTCAGCCACACTCAAATCTGTGGCCAAACATGATGAAATTAGGCAACAAAAACACATGCAAACATGCACAAATGCAAGGGACCAAACCTAAGGCACCAAATGCAACTCTACCAAAGCATGGCAAGGGATGAAATATGGCATACAATCACACATTTTCTAGCTCTGAAATGACATGTAAGATGGACCCGAATCATGTAAACACCTCACACGATGCATGCTAGATGGCCCGGATACCGAAACTAGTGAAGTGCATTACACTAGAGGTATGCAAAGCAATGCCTAAATGACTAAACCAACTTCTAACAGACCTTATGCAGGTCAAAAATAGTGGCAAAATGAGCTAAAATGATGGCTCACAAAGCATGGAAATGAAGCTCATGCAATGGTCCAAAAATGAGGTATTCATGCATAACTCTCAAACACATTCAAAGAGTGGAAAACATGGGAATATGACATACATATAAGCTCTGAAATATGATTCACAATGATGCCAAAACATGGACACACCTCAAAATACGCATGCAATAGGCTTCAAAACTCAAAGCTAGGTAAGGGTATTGAACTACAACCATGCATAGAAAACATCATTCGACCATGAGGAATAAAAACAAAGCTAAGGTAGTCCAAAACATGCACAAAATCAGTTTAAGGCATGGCCAAAAAGTGCTAGAATCAAAGACCAAAATAGTATGCAACACAAGCTAGTGAAGAGGGTTTACGCTACAAGTATATGAAGCATTCAAAAGGTCACTAAACCAGAAAAATTTAGAGGTATGACATGCCAAATAAAGCCCAAAAGCTCATTGAAACATGGTCAATGCATGCAAGAATGACATGCTCATTTGATAGGCTATGAAGAGGGTCATTCTACACATGCAAGATGGATACCCAATATGGAAAAACAAGCTATGGAAAGAGCCTATTCAGGTCCTAAAACTCATCAAAAATGGCCTGAAACATGGCTTGGAAGCATGCAAATAAAGACTCCTTTGTTAGGCCAAATATGCTAGAAATCAAAACAAGGAGAGAGAGAGTCACCCCTCTCTGATTTTGGCTCTCAAAAATACATAATAACCACTGAAAATTTGTTGGATTTCAGTGGTCAAAAGGGCAAACAAAGCTCAAAACAAAGGCCTTAATGCATGGCTCAAAACAAGGTGGAATGAAGCATGCAAGGGGGTAGATGACCCCCAACAGAAAAATTATCTTAAACAAACATGTTAAAGACCTCAAAATAAGATTTTTTCAATATACATCGAAGCTCAAAAATGCTTTCAAGTATGGCTAAAAGATGGAGTAAAATAAAGCTCAAAAGAGGGAATACTGTGTTACCCTTGTAACTCAGCAACTCCAGCAGCTTATGGACAAAAAATGCAGCTCCTTAGGACCTCTCAAGACCCTCCAAGAAGCTTAGGTTGGTGTTGGAGGTGTTAGGCTAAGAGGTAGTGTGCAAAGGGGCAAGAACTTAGCACTTTTGAGACCAAAACAGAGATATAGAGAGAGAGGTATATGTGTATGCCTTAGGGAAATTCTGAACCTTCACAAAGGAGGGAGAGGCCCTCCTTTATAGAGATTCAATGCTTTAGCTTCTCAAAGAAGCTAAAAACCAAGGCCAAAGATCCTCCATACACGTGTATGGAGGATGCAGTCTATGGCTTCCAGCTGGCACATCTGGCAACAACTCATAGAGACAGAACTGAGGGAGGTAGGCCGACCAGTTCAGGTGGTCGGCCGACCACTTCCCCTGGTCGGCTGACCAGTTCAAAAGGTCCAAGTTGATGAATGGTGGTCGGCAGCCTCATTTGGTGGTCTCCCACCTGAATTCAAGCTAGTGGTGTGGTGGGAGACCAACAATTGTGGCTCAAAAGTGAGGGAGACCAGTTACCTGTCAAGAAAACTGGCCGGCGGGGGAAAAGTGGTCTCCAAGGAGAAAAGGTGGTCTCCCACCCTTGTACCACCTTCCAAACAATGAAAACAGGGTCCATGCCAAAAATGAACCAAGACGGATGCAAAATGAGGGTTCGGGGGCCAAAACGCGCAGTCGGGTGCCCCGAAAACTAACTGGTAAGCATCGAAAGTGGTGTACGACCACGAAGGTGGTCTCCCGGGCCACAGTGTCTCTCTACAGAGATGAAACAAGGTGTGTGCCAAAAATCGAAGCAAACAGGGAAAGTTAACCGTCCCGAACCGAGGCGCACGACCGACGGCTCCGAAAACCAGAAACTGGTCTCCAAACGGGAACAGTAGTCTACGACCATGAAAAGTAGCCTATGGCCACTGAGAGATGGTCTATGAGACCTCTCCCTTCCTTCAGGAAGAGAAAACAAGACCTGGTTCGCAAACCGAGGCAAAGCACAAAAGAGTCCCAAAGTCCGGAAGCAAGGCTCTCAACCGAGACTCCGTAACCTCAGAACGAGTACAACATGCGCAATCACCGAGCACTCAATCGATGAAGTTAGAGTCTTAAGGTCGGTCAAAAATGGGGTACACAAGTGCTTTTGCAGACCTTGCAAACTACTCGAGGGACCGTAGTTGCGCTCAAGCGGACTGCCCTGTTTTTGAAAATTTGACTAAGTGTTCCAAAGTACATTTTGGCATCCTCATTGCATCTTAGGCATTCCTAAGCCTTAATCAAGATATAATAACGAGGACAAGGATTAGAAACACACCAAGGTAGAAAAGGAATAAGTTATGTGTTTTCTGGGCATGTGTTTCAATGTACATTTGTTATGTGATTATGTAGGTCACGTGCCATAGACTATCCAATCTGTTTGCTCTGTCTATTCTGCTATCGGAGCTATTTGTGAGTAACAACTTCGTAAAACTACATTTGATTATAAATAATTTCTGAATGTTAAGATATGATTTGGTTTATGAAATACTATTTTGTGAATAATGAATGAATGTACAGTTGTTTTGAAATGTATTTGTGGCATCCTTAGGTCACATGGCCCTCGTTTGGAGGAAACAATACCGTGGCTTATGATTATATGGCCCTTACCTGGGGAAGACAATACCGTGGTCTATGTTATGTGGCCCTCGTCTCGAGGAAACAATACCATGGTTACTTGTGCACAAGATATGGACCTTTGGGGTTGTCAGTACCGACTATGCATGTGGGTGCCAGGACCAATTTGATATGATAGCTAATGGATGTACTATATATAACTGCTCATGACTTCTGATTAAGTATATGAATCTGAATCTGTTTTCGATATGTACTCTGATTTCTAAAACTGTTTGGACATCATTCATAAAACCTTTACTCTGTTATTATTCATTGGGCTCCATCTCATTCTATTATTTATGTATATAGGTGATCAGGAGCATGACCAGGCCTAAGCTGTTGCCTGGAGATTTGTTTGGTCAGCCAGCCACAGTGCCCCTCGAGGAGGTTCCCATTTTGCAGTGGTCAAGTTTTGGTGAACCATGTTATGGATCTTTTGTATTTCTTTGCTAAGTTTGAACAAGTGTTTTTTTTGTTTGTATGTATAGATGGTGACGTGGGTATGACGTCTTCATTATGTAAATTAAGTTTAAAATTTTCTGTCACATGTATGTCTACACAACTCTATGGACATCATATATTTGTATTTGCTTCCATTGGCCCCTGTATTTTGTTTAATTTTGTTCAGAGGCCTTTGGTAATCCCAGGATTACAGACTAGTTATGACACTAAGCCTATAGAGGTGGGTTTGGGTCGTGATAGAGAGACAGAGAAAGAGCCGAACCACCAAGCTCTCTATTGCCCAGACCAAAGAAATAAAGAAAGAAAAGGGACAAAAATAGGATAGCCATGTGTTGCCTCTCTCTTTTGTTATTATATAAATATACATATGCATATATATATATATATATCAATTAAAAGTATATTTTAAAACTATCATAATATTTAGTAATATAAATAACAAACTGAAATTATATGTTCTCACCACAAAATATATTTCGTTTGGTGGTACACTGCATAAATATTCATAACTCTCTTATGGTAATAAAATAAATAATAATAACAATAATAATAGATGGTTACAAACGAGTTGCGATTCAATCAATTGGATCCAAAATGAATGGAGTTTAATATTTTAAAATAAATCTCTAATTGAGATTAAAGTATAAAATAATTTAAAAAAAACTTAAGGTGGTCCCCACCATTAGCATAATCAAATATGAACTAAAACAATATAGTTTGGGCTTATTAAATGAAATCCCAAAAATTAAATTTATATCCACATTTAGTACTCAAGACCCATGAATAATTAAAATAAAAAATTTTTGCCAAGCAAACATTACAAAGTCAAAAATCAAGAAGTAATATAATTTGTTTTCCCCAATTTAAACAGAATGACCCATGATACCGTAAATAATAATAATAATAATAATAATAATAATAATAATAATAATAATATTCAATTTGATTCAACTCGTTACAGGATGTGACTTTCAAATTTTTAATGGAGATAAGTTATTGAATGATGGTTAGGATCCTAGAATTTTTGAACCTGTCGACAGGTTATAAGGTAACAAAGATGGCCCATTTTTATTCAAGTTTGAGCATGTTTATCCTTGTCTTCATGGAGCAGAAGGAGTTAGAACCAGGGTGAGGCAGTTGAAGAATCAAAGGCTATCTAGTGGCCATGGTCATGCTCAAAGGCTAATCCTTATGCCAAGACAATTATAGAGGCCATATATTGGCCAGGGTCAGAGGTCAATGGATGAAGTGAGTTAGTTTAGGCCAAGTCAGTTCCATGGCCAGGGAGTAAGATTTCCACAAGCCTATCCACCATCTAAACTAAGAATGGTGAAGCCACCAGTTCCTACACATGCTGGTTGGCAAGGAGTCTTGCATCTCAAATTTCCTTTATCAGGTTGGAGACCTATGGGTCTAACTAGAGCACAGGTAAGAAAGGAGCAAAGAAAATACCATGCCATGTTTTCAGCGAAAGAATGTGAAAATCCAAAGAGAGTTGATCAAAACAATTTGATTTGGGTAAGGGAAAAAGAGAAGGAAGAGGTTGGTGAAACAAGCAAGGTATAGAAAATGATAGGTAAAGTACCTAAGAAGATACTTCTTAGAAGGCAATTGGAAGAGATTTCTAAGGCTCTCCTTTCTGATAAAGAGAGTGAAGAAGATGAAATAATGATAGATAAGGATGAAAATATGGTTGGAAAGCTAGAGGAAGCTCCTATTGATAGTAAAGGGGAAAGAAAATCAGAAACTTCTAGGGACTTTGGTGAGAAGTTGGTTGCAATTAGGTTTGGGACTTTACCTCAAACACTTACTGTAACATGATTGTGGCTTTGCCTAAAATTTTTCAGGCAAAGCCAGGACAATTAGAAAAACTTGATGGAGATATGGAAGACTTATCTGAGCCTGCTGTGATGGTAACAGAAGTAAGTAAGTCAAGAGAGAAAGTTGGCAAGTCTATCTAGGTGGTGAAAACTTGTAATGGTGAGAAGGTGGTACTTCAATCACCCAAACTTGAAGTGATGAAACACCTGAGACCTTTGTATGTCAGTGCTCACTTGAATGGTTGCCCTTTGACAAAGGTCTTAATTGACAATGGGGCCATTGTTAATATTTTGCCAACAAGGATTTTAAATGTAATTGGTAAGTCAGTAGATGATTTAATTCCAACTCATGTATATATGAGTGATTTTTCAGGAGGCTCTTCTAATACACGAGGGTGAATGCTTTATAATTGCAAGTTGGGGGCAGAGTGTTGGGAGCAACATTTTTTTGTAATAGACTCCACTTCTAACTAAAATTTGTTACTTGAAAGGGATTGGATTCAGTCCAATGGCCGTGTGCCCTCATCTCTTCACCAGGTCTTGATTTTCTTGACTATAGAGGGCCAAGAAGGGAAAAACATTGAGGTTTTTTAGGCAGAAGCAAACCCTTTCAAGGCTGATGTCCATAATGTGAAGGCTATGTTATATGCTAAAGAGTTTAGCCTGTGGTGTTGGAAAATGAGGAAGTAAAATCAAGGGGAATTGGTTTAACCTATGACCAATTTCAGAAGTTTATTGAAGAAGAATTTTGATAGATGAGCTAGGAAGTGGCCAGGCCAAGTGTCTTGAAGACCAAGCCTGTAGATAAAGTGCTGCTTGAAGACATTACCAATGAAGATATAGATAAGTGAAAGGGAATTTGATTCAGCTGCAACTAGGAGTACATTTATTAGGCTATTTTATTTCTTTTTAGAAAGAAGGTTAGGTGGTATGTTGCCCCAGTGTTTTTTGGCAGAATGCATAATAGATGATAGCCCTCTAGATTATAAAGAGGTGCGGTATGAAAATCTAAAGGCAACTCGTGCAAAGCTTGATAATCTTAAGGTTGATGTGCAGGATGCTTTAGAGGAGTTTAATTTAGGAAATGAAGCCTGTAAGAGGTTTATTTATGTAAATATTACATTAACCAATGAATGTAAAGTCAAGCTGGTTAGTTTGATTTCAGATTATTCTAACTGTTTTGGTTGGAGTTATGATGAGATACCTAGTGTAGACACTCCATTTTTTACCGTCCTCAAGACTTGGACGTCATCATTTGAACACTCGATGATCATCCATGTTCTTGTTCGTTTTGAGTTCCCGGAGGTCTCAGCCGCGCGCCTTGCCTCAAGATCTCTCAACTTGTCTGTTTTGTGCTTGGTTGTGGACCAACCACCTGTGTTTTTGCTTCTGAGGGGAGAGGGTGGCTTGTTGGCCATTTTCTCAACCCACCAGCCAAGGCCTGAGGCCTGAGGCCCTTTTTTCTTGCCATCGGCCAAGAGTGTTGGTCGATCAGCGCTATGTTTGGTCGGCCGGCCTTCATTTTGGTCGATCGGCCACATTTTCTGGCTGAGGCCTTTTCTTTGCCTTTTTCAGGCATTGTGCATGCCAGCTGGTGAGCACAGACTCTGCCCTCCATACACGTAAATGGAGGGATTTGAGCCTTGTTTAGCTTCTCTTGGAAGCTTTGCAAACTATAAAAGGAGGGCCTCCTCTTTCTTTCCAGAGGTTTAGCCAACTGATATAGAAGTTAGATATATATCTCTCTCTATATCTCCCTCTCTCTAGATTTGTGTGTGTGTTTGAGCTCAAAAGTGTGTTTTGTTCTTACTATTGCACACAAACACCTAGCACTACACTATCCTTGGTTGCTGAGGCACTAGAAGGTTGATTTCAGAGTTTTTGAGTTGGTTTTGATCCAAGAAGGGTGCTGGAGTTGGTGTTCTTGAAGTGTTCTTCAAGGGTGAGTCAACTTGCTTTTGATACCCCTTTTTGGCTTAAGCTTTTACACATACTTCTGTATTGTTTTAAGCTTGACTCTAAACTATAAAAAGTTCTGATTTTGTATGCTTGTTATGGTTGCTTAAGGTCACTTTTTGGTTGGGGGTTGTCTACCCCCTCTTAGGCCTTGTTTGGCCTTATTTTGTGCCTTTACTTTCGAGCTTTGGGATCATCTTATTTTAACCTTCCCACCACTGAAATCCAGAGAATTTTCAGTGGTGGAGAAGTGGTTTTGAGGTCTTGTATAGGGGAGGGACATCCCCCCTCCCTTTGTGTCTCATTTGCTCGTGTTGTTGGCTTATAAGAGTAGCATGTTTACTTAGCATGTCTTGGTTCTATTTCAGCACCTTTTGGTGGTTTTTAGGACCTACCGTAACTCTATTCCATGTTGGTTTGATGGCATCTTGCATGCTTCACATACTTGTAGAGTAATCTTGCATGTTTGCATAACATGCATCTTGTGTTTGGACCACTATTCTTGCATGTTTTGGCTCGACTCCAAGGAGCTTTCCCTCATGTTTTACCATGTTTAAGCTCTGTTTGGTGTTGATTTGATCATATATGCATTTCTTTGTATAGCCTTAGTTCATCCTAGCTTGTTAAGCTTTGTGCACCAAGTTGCTAGCTTGCATTGTTTTGACTATTCTCATGATTTGGTATCATTTGAAATCACATTTCAGTCCATGTAGTGTGGTCACAAACTTGCATTTATCACATATTCCATGCTTTGGGTAGTTTGTGTTTCATGCCTTAAGAATAGGTCATTGTGCATGCCATCATACTTAGACCTTTGGGATGCCATCTAAGTGGGTTTTTGGGCTCATTCTAACATGCCGTAACTCTGATTTTATTGGCCTAGGTCATGCCATGTTTGGTTGTAATAGGTGTAGTGCAATTGCCCTTTTTGGTCTTGTATGCGTCTTGTTTTGTACTCGCCTTTCTAGCATGTTTTGGCCTTATCCTATGCATGTTCTAGTCTTGTTTAGACCTGCCTTGGGATTGTTTTAGGTCCCCTTGGCCCTTTGGGGCTTACTTCATGTAGCCTTGGTTTGAGTCCCTTGGCTAGTTTCAAGTTTTGGGCTTTATTGCATGCCTTAATTGCATGGTTTGGTTGATTTGGCATCATTCCTTGCATGCTTTCAAAGCTTAACATGTTGATCTAATGTCCATGTTTGTCTTCTTTTAAGTGTTCTTGAAAGTTGCCTTTTATGCTTAGTCTTTAGGCCAATTGGCATGCATGTTTATATGTGTATTTGCCCTCATTTCCCTTGCATCTTGGCCACTGATTTGGACCTACTCGAGAGCTGTCCATTTTGGTTTAAGACCATCCCCGCATGTTGTAGCATGCTAGTTCCATTGCGCATTGTTGTATACTTGGTCCATGACATGTTGTTGCATGCTCAAGTTGTAATGCATCTGGCATGCATTCTCCTTTTTAAATTGCTCAACATGTTGTTACATGTTTGCCTCAGATGTTGCTACATGCTTGAATGTTGTCACATGCCTTGCGTGTTTGCATGCTTGTTGAGTTATATGCTTATTTGCATGCTTGCCCTCGCATATTGTTATATGCTAATTGCCTTGTATAGCGTTGTTGCTTGCATGCTCATGTTGCATTAGTTTACTTGCATGCTTAGGTACCATTACATTACATTGAGTTAGCATGCTCATATTGCATCGCATTGGTTGCATGCTTTGCATTGCATTGTATTTGTTGTACATGCATTGCATTGTGTTTGGTTTGGGGTGTCAAACCAAACACGAGGAATGAGGGACATTTCGTACTTGAAGTGACAAAATGTACCTCAATCCTCGATCGCTGACACTCTTGATCAAGCATGATAGAGCTCTAGGCATTCATATGTTGTGTTGCATTCATTCCACATTAATTTGCACACTTGGCACCTTTTGGCCATCATGCATTGAAATGCGTGATTGGTGGCCCGAGGGTCGAGAGCCATACTCCCTTGAGCTCATAACATGATAGGGAGAGTGGTTGAGCACACATTGTCTTGTAAATGCCTTGCCATGCACTGTCTGTCCTCTGCTGTAGCAAAAACATTTTTTAGCAGGAATAGATGGCTGGTCGGCCATCTTCAGTGTCGGCCGGCTACAAAAATCCAGCCGATGGCCCCACTTTTGGTTGATGACCATCCTTCCATGGCCAGTGGTCCTATCTCTTGGCCGGTGACATCCCGAAGTGCTCAGGGAATGGTTCAGAAGCAGCCTTGGGACTTGTGCAGCTTTCAGAGGCATAAAACAGTGCAAACAGAGGCAACATGTGGCATGGCAATGGGTTTCCGAGCGAGGCGAATTGAGCATGCATCATCCAATCATTTCGAGGCGGAGCTGCGGTGGCTTCTTTAATTTCATATTTAGATTGTTTTGTAATTAATTTGTTAATTAATTAAAGGTTTTGTAATATTTAATTAGTTAGGGTAGTTGATTAATTATTCGATTTGTATTATTTATTCGGACCCTCTGTCGAGAGGGCAAATTTTGTAACAAGTGTGCGTGCGTGTGTGAATGTCTCCTAACCCCAAGTCTTTCTCCCTTTTACTTACCTGCTTTTAATGGTTAGTTTTAGGTGATGTTTCAATTAGCATACTTATGTCAGCATGTTTGCATACATTCAGTCATATTGCACGCACCGAGCTCGGTGCATCATATTAATTGCATAGTATTTCAATTCCAACTTGAATACGTGTATCGAGTTGTCACATTTCACATGCCATTCTTAGATTAGCCGAGCCTATTCTAGTTGCATTTTGCATGTGTTGCATTTGCCATCTTAACATGAACTAGGATCACGTATGATTTCTAACTAGTTTCTTGTTTTGGCTCGGAGTACACTGTGATTGTTTATGCTTTAGCATCTTGCACGTGTGTAAGTGTTAACCTGACAGCATGCTTACCATGAGGCTAATTGCTTACGTGATATAACTGCCTGAATGCCTGTGGGTGAAGGTTGGATTGCTTGAATTGGAATAATTCATCGAAATCCGTGTTTTAGCCTACTTGCGAGTCGCAAAATTCAAAACCATTTCCAAACAAACGGATATGCGATGCTTTGTTCCAAGTTAGGCGATCTAGTCTATACTTGTTTTGTTGTCCGCATCACGTAGTAAAGATTAGCCAATTAATAGGAATAAGAACGCATGTGTTTTTTAGAAACAAGATATCATGTTTAGTAGTGGCCGATCTTTGATTGGGCGAGCGGGGGTGCTCATAGCTGGCCTTCCCCAATTGTACCCAAGTTCCCGAGTCGAGGTGACTTTGGTGATGACGGACACGTGGCCTTAGGCAACGAGTCAGGGTTTCCTAAATTTCTCCAAAAATAAAATATTTAGGTGGCGACTCTGTATCTAGCAAAGCAGTCCATGTTTGGCACTTCTTTCTAAAAATCAGTTTTTCAAAACAATTTGTCGGATTTGGACTCTTTAGTGATTTATCAATCTTGCATTGCACTTTGTGAGATCAGATTAAGAACCGTGACATTTGAGTCCGAACTGTAGTCAGCCCAAATGAACAAAACAGAATTTTTTCCAGGACGTTCGGGGACGTCTACACCTAGTTTAGACAGGTCTTTGGTTGAACATAAACTCCTAATTAAGCCAAACTATCTGCCACATAAGCAGCCTCCTAGGAGAATGACAAATAAAGTCACTCTCATAATGAATGATGAAATAGAAAGGCTTTTAAAATTTGGTTTTATTAGAACAACCAGATATGTGGAATGGTTGTCTAATATAGTTTCAGTCCTTAAAACGAATGGCAAGATAAGGGTGTGTATTGATTTTAGAAATTTGAATGTGGCCACACCTAAAGATGAATATCCTATGCCAATTGTAGACTTGTTAGTTGATTCAGCTGCAAAGCATAAAATCTTGTCTTTCAATCAAATATTTCTTAACCCAAATGATATTTATAAGACTGCATTTAGATGCCCAGGGACCTTAAGAACTTTTGAATGGGTAGTGATGCCTTTCGGGCTCAAGAATGTAGGAGCCACTTATACACGGGCTATGAATTTCATTTTTCATGATTTGATTGGGAAGTTTTTGGAGGTTTGTATTGATGATGTGGCCATCAAGTCAGATGAGTTTGATGAGCATTTCGATCATCTTCAACAAGTCTTCCAAAGGATAAGGACTTATTAGTTAAAGATGAATCCCTTGAAATGTGGTTTCAAGGTTTTTCTTGGTAATTTCTTGGGTTTTTTGGTTCATTAGAAAGGAATAGATGTGGACCTAAACAAAACCAAAACCATTAAGGCAGCACAACCCCCATCTAATAAAAAAGAATTGCAAAGTTTCCTTGGACAAATAAATTTCTTGAGAAGATTTATTGCCAATTTAGTATGAAAGACTTTGGAATTTTCTCTGTTATTAAAATTGAAATCTGATAAGGAGTTGAAGTGGGAGAACGAACATATAATTTGTCTCAATAAAGGATTATTTGTCTAAATCTTCAGTTTTGTAGCCATCTATCAAAGGAAAGCCCTTGAACTTGTATATTTCAGCAGGGGGATAGTCAATTGGTTGCTTATTGGCATAAGATATTGAGAAGGAGTGTGAGCAAGCTGTGTATTACCTAAGTAGAAAGCTAAATGAAGTAGAAATTAGCTATAGTTATGTGGAAAAGTTGTGTTTGGCCTTGTATTTTGCAGCAATCAAATTAAGACATTACATGTTGTTTTCAAAAGTTAATGTGATTGCCCAAACATATGTGGTAAGATACATGTTATCAAGGCCAGTTTTGAGGGGAAGATAGGGAAAATGGATACTTGCTTTAATTGAGTATTGTTCAAGTATGTTCCTCAAAAAGTTGTGAAGGGCCAAGCATTGGCAAACTTCTTGGCTGAACATCCTTGTAACTCTATCGAAGTAGATCTGTATGAAGTGTTTTTAGTTAAAACAAAGCCAAGAAGTTGATGTTTGATGGCTCAAAGACTGAAGAAGGTGTAGGTGCTGGAGTGGTGTTGGTATCACCTCAAGGACAAGTATTTTAGTCTTCTTATCAGTTGGATAAGTTCCAAGTACAATCAAATAATCAAGCAGACTATAAGACCTTGATTATTGGCTTGGAATTGGCAAGAAGCCTTAGAATCTCATACTTGAAAGTGTTTGAAGTTTCATAATTGGTGATAACGCAAGTTATAGGCTAATACAAGTGTAATAGTGCAATACTTAGGGAATACCTAGACCAAGTTTTAAAGTTGGTCAAGGGTTTTGAATTAGTGGAGTTTGAACATATGTTTAGACTGGAAAACAAAGAGGCCAATAAAATGGCCCAAGTAGTATCTGGGTTAAGAATCCCAAAGGGCTTTCAAAAAAGGATTGTGAGGATTCAGAAGATAATGCATTGTGCTAAGTGTCGACAGTAACAAAGTTTGTCAGTCTTAGTTATGGATGTGTCAGAGAATGATTGGAAATTATCTTTGATTAGATACTTGAGCAATCCTAGAAGCAAAAGTAGATAGGAAAATAAAATATCAGGCCATAAATTATGCCATTTTGGGGCATGACTTGTTTAGGAGAACCCAAGATGGTTTAATTTTATTGTGTATTGGGGAATTAGAGCAAATGCATGTCATGGCAAAAGTACATGAGGGCATTTGTGGTGCTCACCAAGCTGGTGAAAAGATAAGGTAGTTAATTAAGAGATATGGGTATTTTTGTCCATCTATAAGAAAGGATTACATTAGTTATGCAAGGGGGTGCCAACAATGCCAAAAACATGGCAATGTGCAAAAGGTGCCATCTAGAGATTTGTATTCAATTGTAAACCTTGGCTATTTCGAGGTTAGGCAATGTATTTGATTAGCCAAGTGTTTCCCCCTTTATCTAAACAACATTCATTTATATTAGTGGCAACTGATTATTTTACTAAATGGGTGGATGCAGTCCCATTAAAGGTAGTAAGTCAATCTCAGGTGATTGATCTTATTAAGAAACACATAGTGCATATGTTTGGTTTGCCACAAACAATCATTGTCGATCAAGGGACAGTGTTTAATGATAATGAAGTTAAGGAGTTTGCCAGGGAATATGGCATTAAAATACTCAATTCATCTCCATATTATGCATGCCCAGGCAAATGGTCAAGTAGAGTCATCAAATAAGACAATTAAGGCCACATTGAGCAAAGTGATAGAGGATAACCCAAGGGATTGACATGAGTTATTATCTGAAGTACTGTGGGCATATAGGAATTCTAAAAGGGATAGTACTCAAGCTTCCCCTTATGAGTTGGTATTTGGACATGCTGCAATATTACCCTCGGAGGTTACAGTAAGGTCCAGTAAAGTGGCTAGGCATCATGATATTCATGTCAATCAGTATAATGAGGCCATGTTTGTGAAGTAAGAGAATTGATGCTTTTAATTGCATGATGACTTAGAAGAAGAAAATTGAGAGAATTTATAACAAGAACTTTTGGTGAGGGTGACCTAGTATGGAAAACTATCTTGCCATTGGAGATAAAAGATCCTAAGCTTGGCAAGTGGTCACTAAATTGGGAAGGTCCTTTTAGAGTCCATAAAGTCCTCACACGAGGGGCATACCAATTGGAGTCCTTGGAAGGGTAAAAGGAACATAAATGGGAAATATATAAAGAAATATTACCTAACCGTGTGTGAAAGCTTTAAAGGGAATTAACAAGGCAAGTTTTAAAAGATAAAGACATTGATATTCATTAAAATGTCAGAAAATATTTACAAGAGCCAAGAGTTTGTCTAGAGTATTTACAAGAAAATAAAATAAAATAAAATTACATTCAATTCCTTGGGAAAAGTATGGCAAGAATGCCTCATTCTGAATGAGCATCTGCATGCATGGCTTGAGCTTGGTCAGTTTTGTTTTAATGGCTTGAATGGAAGATGGGCCACTCCTTATTTGTGATAGCATCATCTTAGCTTTACGGCCAAGTTAGTCTTTTTGCTGTTACAGTTCAAACCTCTTTTTCTTGACAATAGCCAATTCTGCATCAAGTCTTGATTCTTCAAGAGCTAGTGTATTGTCTTGTTTAAGAGGGTTAGAAGACTTTTGGCAAGTAAGAATGAGGGAATTAGAGATGGTTTGAGCAGTGGTTAAGAAGTCTTTCTTAACCTGAATTTCCTTTGAACAACTCAGGACAATGTCTAGAAGGGTTGGCCATCCAGCAATGACTTTGGCCAGTTGCTTGAGTTAGCTTGAGTTGAAAGGATTAGGAGAGAGATTCTAGATGGTAAGTCGGTCCAGAGATTCATTAGGCTGGCTTGAGGTTATTTCTTCAAGAGGTGTGTTGATGAGATTCAAGAAAGCGGCCAAAAGTTGTTGGACCTCAGGGTTGAATTGGTGAAGCCTTTAAGGAAGTGGTGAGATATGCTCAAGGCTTTTTTGAAAGGCAAGTAATCTCATCCCATATGCTTGAGGTTGTGTCAAAGGAAGTTAAAGCTTGTCAATAGTCAGAATTAAGGGTTGACTAGGTTTTAGTTAAGAGAAAGAAATATAATGATTATAAAAGTCTATTACCTGCAAATTAGTGGAAGTATGGATGAGTATATGAGTTGGTAGAGTTGGTAGCTCTTCAGTTGAAGTGTGGGGTTGTTCAATGGTGATTGGGAGTTCTTGTGAGGTACCAGTATTAGTTGCTTGGGGGGCAATGATGTCAATGTTGTTCCATAGTCAGTCATCTCCTAATAAGAATGTACTCACCATGAGTGACTTGGGTCTTGGGTTGGGGAGGCTTAGTTGATTGGTCCTTGGATGAAGTGTGAGGACTGTTAGGAGATGATTGACCATTTTTAGTTGGGTCAAGGTCAATCCTTTTTTGTTGTTCATCTTGAGAACTAGTAGAATCAAATGCAAAGGGATTTTGAGAGAAAACTGATGGAAATTTGATGGGCTCAATTTCTCCATGATAGAGGACCTTCACAGGGAACGCTCCAAGGGTTACATCTCCAAGATTGATAGGGGTGGTTCAAGACTAGTATGTATGGCAGGTTGGTTAGTGATTAGAGTGTTTGGCTCATTGTTTGAGAAGTCAGATTGAGGTTGAGAAGTTTCTTTGGGAGATGGCATAGGACTTTCTTCCTCCTCAGCATTAGTTGATATAAGAACTCTTTTTCTTTTCCTCTACAAAGAAAAATAAATTAGAGTCAAGATCTGATTGAGTTTAAAAGAATGCAAGTACAAGAATAAGAAATATACCTGATATGTATGGTCTAAAGGATGTTGGGTGGTTTGGTCAAGTACTTGGCTAAATGGAATGTCCCACTTACTGAAAGATAGGTTAAAATTCTCTGGAGATGGATTGGTAGCAAGAGGCTCTTGTCTTTTCTTAGTTCTCATCTCTTTAGATCGTGATTGGGTGGTCATTGTCTTCTTTTGTTCATGTGTATGGAGAGCTGTGATGGAGCCTCCCATAAGTTTGGGCATAGATGAAAGAGCTTTAGGGTTGGCATTAGGATCCATTGGTGCCTTATCTTAGCTTTGATCTCTGATAGGGGTTTCAGTGGCAAGATGAGGTACCATGAGAGTAGGGCTGACTGCAAGAAGCCAAAGGAATTAAAGGTAAGCAAGAGAAGCAAGTAAAAAAAAAATTAATATAAAAAATAGAAGTGAGTTGGTAGCTAAAGTAAGCTAACCTGAAGTCTTGAGGCATGAAGTGGGTGGTTTAGAGCCTTGATTGTCAACAGACACATCTTTGAGACAAGTCTTAAGAGGTTTGGAGAAAATGACTGCTAGCAATAAGGGTCCACCAATGTTCAAAACCCTTGGTGAGGTCAGAAATAGGCTTGAAGAAATAAGTGCTAAAGCCTTGAAGAAGGTTTTCATTGTCCACGTAGATCAGTTTTGCTTGTGAAGAATCTTTAATGTTGATCCTTGTCCATATTTCTTTTTGAATGGTGGAGTGAAAGTAAAGGCATGGTGTGCATTGAGTGAGTCTAAATTGTTTGGCCCATTGGTTAGGGCAGTAGTTTTCAAAGCTACGACTAGACATTTTAGTGGAGGAAATAGAGCAACCAACTAAGATGTGTCTGCAAGTGAGAACATGTTTCCATGTTTCAACTTGAGACCTTATTTGGTCATCTGTTAGGTTAGAGGTATCCATGAAGAGGTGTTCTAGTCTAGAGGACGAGAATCGATAGTCTTGAAATGGCTTGAAGAGAAGGGGTCTCTACCAAATGGAAAGTTGAAAAATGTAGTGAGGCATTGAGACAATCTAAGTTTGGGTTTGTCAACAAAGGTTAAGACAGATTCAACATATGACTGATGGTTGGGAATCATAGTATTTGGTTTGAGAGGTTGGATCTTAAGAAAATAGGCATACAACCAGGATTGGAAAAGCCATAATGGTCCACCATAGTTAGAAGATATTTTCTTATCAATAAGGGAAAACATGCCTTTGTAGAGTGTGGCAAGTAAATAAGGAGCAAAGGGCATGGCTTGGCCATCTTGAAGGCACAAGGCCAAAGTTTTGTAGCTAGGACGGCAGAAAAGGAATTGGCAAAGCCACATGAGGTAAAAGGCAAACCTTTCTTGGTTATTGACAGGGGTATTTCTTTTGCTTTTGTATTTTTTGGTGAATTCAATGTAACTCATGTCAGTGTTAAGGGTGAAAGGAACTTGTAGGGGTTCTAGCAAAGCACTAATTTCTAGCCCTAGAATGGGAAGTCCAATCAGGTGGGCTTACATCATGGACAGTCGATGATATCATCCCAAATCCTAAGAGCATAGAATTACAGGATGGGGACTGGAAACATGCAACAACAGCTATCAACCATTTATTCATATCACATTTGAGGGTCTACAGGTAGATTACCTCATTGATGCCGAGATGTTTCCATACATTGGAGTCATGAGCTTCAATCCGTTTGACCCAACTCTGCTAAATGGAGTTTTGTTGCCTCCATGATTGAAGGGGATTTTTGCTGTTTTCTTAATTTGTCCAGTTGAGTTTGGGTTGGTTAATGAGTAGGGTTTCACCATTAGCAAGTGGATAGTATGGAGCCAATTTGTCTATAAAGTATGATGTGAATGTAGGGCCTACAGTTGCTTTGGCCATGATGGTGGTGCTGGGATCAAAGTTAAGTCAAGTTTCAGAGAATTAGTAAGGTCTCTAATGTGTTTGGGAAATCGAAGATGGTCCTTATTGGTTTCATCCTCTTTGGTGGATTTCGATTTCTTGGGTGCTATTGTTTAGGGTTTTGAGTTGTTTGGGGTTCTGGTATGGAGGTTTTGAAAGGAAGAAGGGTAGTTTGAGAGCTTCGAAAGAGAAAGAAAAGAGCTGAAGTAAGATGAAGTTGAAAAGTTTAGGCTTTTATAGCTTGTGTTAGGCCCAGTGCTTGGATGGGTTGAAATTAAACATTTTCTTTATTTGGGCCCAAAAGGTAGATTTGTTTAAGTTAAAAATCATTATTATTTATTTAACTTAAACAAGGGAGGATTGTTTGCACCCATTTTTGTTGAATTCCTATCAATAGGTGGATCAACTAGACGATGACACACAGCAAAGTCAAAATGAAAATTCTACATTAGTCAAAAGGACAAGTGGCATTAGAGGAGTTAATCATGTGCATTGAATGGCCCAGATGGTGAAACAATTAGCAAGCTAAGTCATGGACTTAGTGGGTTACTTGCAAAAAGGATTGGGTGCAGAATAAAGACTTGGCACTGTCGATGAGAGGGCAAGAGTGTTGAGGGACGTGTGGCAACATGGAGGAAAGACAGTTCGACACATGAAATTGAAAGTTTAATGGAATTTGAAAGTTTTGAAATGAAGGAGTAATTGTAGCAGTTAAGCAGTGGCAGTTGCAGGACTCAGTGAAATTAGGCGATCATGGGCCACGAAAAGAGGAAGAGAATATAAACAGAAAATTGCATGGAGAAGGACATCATCAACTCAACTACACTTAGCTTTAGATTTAGTGTTATCTTACGAGTAGTTTCTCTTTCGAAATAGGAGTAGTTTATCACTTTAATTTGTAAACTTTTGTGAACTTCAGTAGTTTCACTTTTGAAATTACTTTTTGTTTACGTTGTTTACTTTGTAACTGTCCAATTACTTCAAAGAAGTCCTCATTCCTTTGAGGCATTTGAATCAGTTACATAATTGTCTGGTTATTCATGTTTGGTTGTTTGGTTTGAATTGTTGCTTAATCCATGTTGATTGGAAATAAACATAATTTTTACTAGCAGGTTCATAGAGTCTTTAGGATGAAAAGTTAGTTTACCTAATGTATAGTATAGATATAAACATAGATATAGATTATTATTGTTACTATCATCATGACCGTTGTGATTTTCTAATTAAAATTTTTACAATGAAAGAGACTTACGATGAACATAAAAATATTATTGAAAGACTAAAAGAAAATGTAAGGATGGTGATAATGTAATGATAATTACATATTTTTAATTTATCATGTGATATCTTATTACCACATTTATAACAAACATATACAGAGACTGATTACACTATTACAATGACATACATGATATGGTTATTGACATTTGATAAATATACGTGGTCATAGTAATTTTAGATGAGTATGACAATAAGTACCCAAAATTTTATCCGGAAAAAGAGTATATTGTTTATATACAAATATCTTTTAGTAAAATCTAGGGGGAATTTGGTTAAAACCCTCTCATAATAAATTTTAAGGCATTAAGGATAAGTATAAAAAGTTTTCCTTGAAAAGTCTAACAAATATCACTATTATTAAAATATTAAACTTAAAAATACTATGACTTTTGATGTAGATGTCGGTTGTTAATAAAATTAATATTTAGGTAAATTATACAAATAGTCCCTTTAGTTTACACAATGTGTCAATTTGGTCCATGTTGTTTCAATTTGCTCGATTTTGCCCCTTAATTTAACGGATTGTGTCTTTTTGTCCAATAAATAACGGTTGTTAAGTTTGGTGGACGAAAAGTCAAACAATGCGTTAATCTGGTCACTTGTCAGAATCGAACAAATTAAAACAATAGGGACCAAATTGACACATTGTGTAAACTACAAAAACCAAATTGACACAATGTGTAAACGTTTTGTCCACCAAAGTTAACAACTGTTATTTATTGGATTAAAATGACACAATCTATTAAATTAAGGAGCAAAATCGAGCAAATTGAAACAATAAAGACCAAATTGACATATCGTATAAACTACAGGGACCATTTTGCATAATTTACCATTAATATTTTTAGAATTTCTCATTAAGATATATCAAATAAGATCCTTTGTTGATTATAAATTCTTTTTTTTTTTAAATTATTACCGTTGAAATTGATGTAAACAGTAACAATAACATGTTACTCTGTTTGATAGTAACATGTTACTCTGTTTGACAATTTTTCTATTTGGCAGTAGCAAGTTACTCTGATTCACAGTAACATGTTACTCTGGCAATATTGTCGAAGAAAGAAAAAAAATATATTTTTTATTTTATTCTTACTCAATTATATGTTTTCTCCCTAAGGAGTTTATGAAGAAAAATAAATTGGGTTGTCATTTTCACCAAACAAGGGTCCAATGGAGGGGTTTTGATTAAATTTCCCTAAAATCTACCCTTTGAATAAATATGAACCACACATTATTTTTTTGAATTAATTTAGGGGAAATAACATACCAGTTTAATTTAATTTTATTTTTTAACCAAAAAAAAAAAAACCCAAATACATGAATTAAAATTTATAAACTTTACCATATATTTGTAATTATTTTTGAAAAGTTGGCCTGATTTATAATGCTCTATTAATTTATCACCCAAACTATATGCTATTTTTTTAATTAATACTCAAATTTTCAAAACTATCAGCCATTTGAAGCATTCTAGTTGTTCTCTTCAATTAGATATTGGCAAAAAATTAAGGAAAAATCATAATTATGTAGAGCTTTTGCAAAATAATTATAGATTTGCAAAAAAAATTAAAACTTTAATTATTAATGTTTATAAAATTTACGATTGACTTGAATTTTTATAACCTTACATCAATTGAACGTTCTCCAAAAATCAATTCATGCTTATACCCAAATTATTGAACTTGACAGGCATCTAATGATCTAAAACTAAAACAAAAGAGAATGGTTGGAGGTTCATTAGATTTGTATATATACATGTATAACTTTAGATTTGTATATATGCATGTGTAGTCTATGTCTCAATTCAGAAGCAATCAATAAAAAAGTTGAGATCAGGCAAAGCATTAAGCTTTAGCAAGGAATGTAACTTCACCAACGGTACTCTTGCTGAGCTCATCATCATATTTGTTGCCGCTATGCTCAACGTCTACACTGATCATTGGGAAATTATATTTCCACATGCCAAATTATCTCTGTGTATATCTTTTCTCAATCCGTACATTTAGTAATTTGATTTTTACTTCTTTATCTTAGTCCACACACTTTACATTCCAAATAGACCCTCACATTTTTTGTGCACATCCTCTCCTTCTATCTTTTCTCACTCCAAAAACCTTAACCCTAACTACACCAGCTACCGGTGACGGCGGCAACAACGACATCAACCATCACCCCTTCCCATTCTCACACAGCCCCTCACACTGCCGTCACCTCCATCGCGATCTTTTTCCTCCAAAAATCCCAACTCACACACACACACACACACACTCACACACACACAAGGTTCATGTGTGATTAAGCTCATCGATTATTCGATTTTGTCTCATAGATACATATATATAAATATACATATATATAGATTTAGGTTTGGTTACAGTGTCTTAGGGTTTGAGAGTTAGAGTGAAGAAGACAAACAACAACCATGTTGCTTAGGCCTAGTGCGGGAATCAAGGTTTGCCGGAACCGTTACAAGGTCGCCGTCGATGCCGAGGAGGGTCAGAGACGGAGGGAGGACAACATGGTTGAGATCAGCAAGAGCAAGTGCGAAGAGAGCTTGCTGAAGAAGCATCGGTTGTTCTGGTTGAAATTTTAGGGATTTACAGTCGAGATTTGGAGATAGATAGCGGAGAGTTCTGGTTTTTTTGAATTGGATCTTGGTAATTTTGGTTAGATCTGTTGTTCGGATTAGGGTTTTTGATTGTAATGCTTTGTTTGAGATTTTGGGGTTTGTTGATTTGATTGCAGTTAGAGAGTCTTCCATCATTGGTTGCTGGTGTTTGGTCAAATGATAGCAATCTGCAACTGGAGGCTACTACACAATTCCGTAACTTGCTTTTAATATGTATATGATCATGTTTTGATATATGATGCTATATTTCATCTGTTTAACTTTTGGAAGATTAATTGTTCAAATTTCATTTTCAGAACGAAGTCCGCTGATTGAAGAAGTTATAAAATCTGGTGTTGTTCCTCGCTTTGTATGGTTGAGGTTTGGGCATAGGAAGCGATGGTGGCCGGCGGTGAAGTGGCTGGTGAGATGGTGGTGGGTGAGATGTGTATTGAGAAATTGTGAGGTGTGTGGGTGAGATGGTGGTGGGTGAGGTGGTAATTTTGTTAAAGGATAAAATTGTGATTCTAAAAAAATTCATTGAAGGTGTGAAGTGAGGAAACTTGGTACGTGGAAATAGAATTTCCCCTGATCATTACGTAACTCTATTTTAAACTTTGATCTATGAAAATATAAAGGCAAGGTTAGGGAAATTTATAAGTACGGCTAGGTTATGAAAAAAAAAAAAAAAATGAAAAAGCATAATTTTAGGTTTTCCTAATCTATATTTGTGTGATTCTCTCCTTTTAAAACCCAAAAATTATGGGATGGTTTTCATAATTTTGAGTTTTAAAAATTATTTCTTGATAGACTAAATAATTAAAAAAAATTCAAAAAATTAGTTTGAGAGATTAGAGCTCTTAAAAATTAGTTTGAACGTATTTTATTTATTTGTTTGTTTAATTCATAAATTACAACTTCTATCAGAGAAGTTGTAACTTCTATGAAACCACCATATTGGATAGTGGATATATCTCACATTAGTTACCCAAATATTATTGATTATATATATAATATACATAAAAACAATGTGGCATGTGAGCCACTTTACGGAGACATGCTTACATCATAAATTAGTCAGGACACAATCTTAGACACCTCTAGGCATAACTTCCGATCCAAAAGCTTTTTGTTCAACTTCAGGAGTCCTTAATTTCTTCATTCTCCTTGTCCTTCTTCTCCTCCAAGAACCTGATAAGGTCTCTTAGAGCCCTCTCAGGCTCATCACTCTTCATCAACTGCTCGCCTATTTCAGCCGGAGTCACCTTCTTCATCTCTATCAATACTTCAGCCTCCAAGAAGAGCGGGTGCTCTGTAATTCCGAGGTAATTGGAGGCAAGCATTTTGAAGCCGTAAGGGGTGCAATAGGACATGTGGATGTGCACGTCCATGCGACCTGGGCGCAATAAAGCAGGGTCGAGCTTCTCTTTGTGATTAGTTGTGAACACTATGATTCGCTCATCCCCACAACTTGACCACAATCCATCAATGAAGTTTAGCAGTCCTGATAAGGTAACCTAAATTTTAGAAAAAAAAAAAACATAAAATGGATTAGTAACTTGTTCTTGATAGATGGATGGACCTTTCTTAGGAAGAAAGAACTAGAACTATCTACGAGTCTTTTAGGTCATGTTTTACAAGCGAATTAGAAATTTTTTGGTACTAAACCTTGGTAATACTATGGGATTAAGGTTAGGATCAATAATATATAACATAGAGGATACTTGTGTTCATGTTTTATTGTGATAAGAAGAATATTATTTTTACCATTGAATTGAGTGTTTTGGCTAATTAGAGAGCCATGGGATTAGAAATACCATGGAGGAGGTGGTGTTATTAATCCTACCAACAGATTAACAATCTCATTGCATGTGCAAATCAAACACATTTATCTGATAATTAAAACCCCTAAATAATCATCAACCTTTCAAAGATATTATGTCAATGTAGACACATTTTTAGTAACATCCCAGTTGCTGAACAATTAGCAACCACACTGTAAAAAATGTCAACTGTCACGGTAAGGGTGTAAAATCAATCAATGTAGTCCTATTTCACTTGTTAAAAACTCGTTTGAAATTGATTTATTATGTAAATAAATTAAAATTTATTTTAAAACTTGTTAAATTTTAACTGAAATTTTACTAACTTGTAATTGCGCTTCACTTGGTTATATGTACTACAACAAAGTGAATAACTCAAACCTAGCTTGCAATGGGCTCACTTAATCCAAAAGTAAAAATCAAATTCAAACATATTTGTTAAGTTTTCAAATCAAACTTAAATAATTTCCAAATGGCTTGTTTAGTAATGTTTTTGTTTTATTTTAGTTTCTAAAATTGAAAATATACTATTTTCGTTTTCAAAACTATGAAATTAATTTTAAAAATTTTGTTTTTACTTATTTTCAAAATAAACTCACCCTCATTCCTGCCCACCATCCAACATCACCAACTCGTTTACAATCCAATCACGTACATCAAACTGATCAACAAAGTATGCAAAGATATGCAGAGTGCCGTCGCAAATAACACATTTGCCGACGCGAAAACGTTTTTGCGACGGCGTTTCGACGGCAACTCAAGGATCGAAAATGGCGGGGTCGCAAATGTTTTTGAGTCGGCAATCTGCCGACGCAAAAAGTTTTAATTTTTTGAGACGGCAGATTGCCGACTCAAAAAGTGGTTCATTGTTTTAAGAAATTTAACCCATAATTTTCTTATTGAGGCGCCTCTGAAGTTTCGAACCCACGCCATTTGCAAGCTTTGACCGGACCCAAAGTCACCGCACTAAATCCACTTCACCACTCTACCTCTTTCAGATATTAATTGAGATATTTATTATTTATAGTATATACACTCAATATTATTATAAAAGTATATCTGTAAATATATATATACATATAATTATAATTTCATTATTATGATATTCGAAAAAATTATCTTGATATACAAATAAATAAAGCAGAATGTGCTTAATTACATGTATCGCACAAATTAAAATTTTTTTTTTATTTTTTTTATTTTTTATCGATCTGATTGATGTCTTAATATTAATCTATATTTAATTTTTTATTTAACATTAAATTATTTATTATCAAAATATTCATATTTAATTTAAATTTTTTATGCCTATATACACTATTTATGAATAATTAAAAATAATAATATTAAAGAAATACTAATACTCTACATAATTAATTTATGTATTTTCTTCTTAATCCAATCACAACATATTTATATTTAATCTTTTAAATAAATTTTGTATAATTCCATTTCTACATATTTTTATTATCCAAATAAAAATAAAATAAAATAATTAGAATCACTTTGAGTTTTATATTACTAATTCTCTTTTAATTTAACTATTATTTTTAATATCGAAATGAGTATTAAATATAATATATTTATTAAATATAATCAAGTAAATATATATATCTTGGTTATAAAATATTTTTTTTGCTACGGCATCTGTTGTCGACACAAAAAGATATAATTTTTTGTGTCGGCACAAATTTGCCGACGCAAAAGGTATATGCCGACGCAAAAAGTCTATCTTTTGAGTCGGTAAATTCAACCGACTCAAATAATGCTATTAAATATTAATTTTTTGTGTCGGCCAACGGTGCCGACTCTAAAGGTTTGGTATTTGCGTTGGTAACTCTGTGCCATCTCAAAAAGACTACTTTTGTGACGGTAAAATTTGCCGACTCAAAAAAATCGACTCAAAAGGCCTTGTTTTTAGTAGTGATAGTTTCACACACATTTTCCCTTTTCCTTTCCAAATCCTTCCCCAAATCCCCCAACCAAACACAACGTTAAGGGGACAAATACTTAATAGGGTAAACTACTAATAGGTCTTACTTTTGAGACTTATTACCCATTAAGTCCTGCTGATAAATTTATTAAGTGATAAAGATAAATTTATCAGTCTTTTATTTTTATGAATAAATTTATAGTGATAAATTTATCAGTCTCTTTGTTTTTATGAATAAATTTATAATTATGAATTTATTAATCTCTTATTTTTATAGTGTTAAATTTATTAGTTAGGACCTGTAAGTAAATAAGTCTAGTTAATAGGACCTACACGTAAGTACCCCTAGTTAATAAGGGTCAAATTTGAAAGCATTAATTACGAAAATAACTCTCTTGTCATTATTAATAAGGGACAATTTAAAAAAAATTTAAATTTACATTGTATTTAATTGAGAGATTTGAAAAGAAAAATTAAAAAAAATGTGTAAAATAAATGAAATATAAAAAAAAAATTTGTAAAAATAAATGAAATATAAAAAAAAAAATTATTCACATATTACTTACTATTTTCCCTTTCTCTTTTTAAATCTTCCAAAAAAACATAACATTATTATTATTATTATTTTTATTTTTATTTTCAAATCTCTCAAACAAATATAATATTAAAATTTGAAGTTTTAAAGCTTACATGCAATTTAGAACAACCAAAAATAAAAGAAGGGAATGGACAAAGGGAGTATATGTGTGTGTTAGCAGTAATTTACTTACACTAGAACCTTGATTATACCCATAAGGATCCCTGCCTCTGGCCGCGGCAGCCATAGCCGCAGCCTTCATTCTATCCTGCATCTCAATGGAGCAATCAATGTCTTCCACAACTAGTATCGACTGGTTAGCCGTCGTAATCAGCAAATTCCTGAGCTCCGAATTACTCCTCAGAGCAGTTAACTCCAAGTCATACACATCAAAATTCAAGTAATTGGCCATGGCCGCGATCAAGCTCGACTTCCCAGTCCCGGGCGGACCAAACAGCAAGTAGCCTCTCTTCCACGCCTTCCCAACCCTCCTGTAAAACTCTTTTCTCTTCACGAACCTCTTCAGATCCTCCATTAACGTCCTTTTCTCATCCAAATCCATCGCCAACGTATCGAAATTCGCTGGATGATCCAGATTCACCGACTGCCACGGTGTTCTACCACCACCGTCGCGGTTCAGAGTAAAGAGCTTCAGAGTCTTCTTCTGATCCTTGGCGATCTTCGATTTCTCCAAAACGTAGGGCAAGTACTCGTCGATGACCTTGGATGTGTGCTTCTTGTGGAATCTCAGTTCGAAGAATCGGAGCTCTGTTCGGCGTCTCGAACTCTGATGGTCGTGGGGATCGGGAGCGTACTTGGCTGGGATTTGTTTGGAGATGAATTGCCAATTGAGCTTTAATCCATTGAAAGTATCGGTGAGACTTTCGTTTCGTTCCATGGAAAGGTTAATTTTGTTTCCTTTTCGAGTTTGGTGACTCGGAAGCGTTTGGTGGAGGGGGTGATGATGGTGCCGAGGTAGATCTTGGCGGCGCGGAAGATGTGATTGCGGTTGAGGCCGTCGAATTCGTCGATGACGAAAGTGATCTGGTTCGAGAAAGTGCTGAGGACGTGGCGGAGCTTGACGGCGATAAACTGTTGGAACTCGTACGGAATGAAGTCTTTCGCGACGGACCGGACCACCATCGCCGTCGCGGCGGCGGAGGCAACCGCCGATATCACTGCTTTTGTCGACGGCATTTGGTGGATGTTTGACAACATTGTGATGGAGATTTTTCGATGATTTTGGGGGTCTCAAATATGATGTGTGTTTTATCCAAAAAAAATAAAAATAAAAAAATAAATAAAAATAAAAATAACTCTCTAAAAGGGGGGTGATTTGTTTTAGAGTGTTTTTTTTTCAGCAATGCTTGGTATTATGAAAAGTCTTTCATAAAAATAGTAATGAAAGATTTGTGCCTTTTGGATTACACTTACAATAAAGCACTACACACTAATCAAGGTAATCTAGGGATCACAAATTTGTCATGATCATTTTCATGAAAATTTTTTCATAATTCTTAACATTTCTCGTTTTTTTTTTTGTGGCGCCGGGGGGGTGGGCGGGCGGGGGGTGATTTGTTTTTGTGGGTTTGGTCTGAGATGAGTTCAATGGGGATCATGCAAATATGATTATTATTATTGTACAAAATAGAAGTAGACTTTGTGGCTTTGAAGAAGACTTCGGCCGGTAGTAGGGATGCTGTTGCGCGGCAAAATGGATCTTTTTTTAGATCTATTTTGATAATTTGAATTGTTCACGTTTTAAAATATATCAAGTAGAAGATGTCTTCAAAAAATCAAATTAATCGGATATCGTTTACTTATTCATCCACTTACATTTGTATTCATTTTAATACTTTAAATCACAATTATTATTTATTTTTATAGATACAAATGTGGCTGGATGAATGGGTAAACGATATCTGATTAACTTGATTTTTTACAGGTATATTCTACTTGATGTATCTTAAAAAATGAACAGTTTAAATTATCAAAATAGACCCTGAAATAGGCTCATTTTGCTGCACAGCAGTCGTTGTTGCGTAACCCACGCACCAGTATCTCCACTTTTGATGGAGTTTTTTTTAAAAATTAAAAGTTGATAATTATAAAAGTAAAAGCTAAAATTATCTTTATCTCAGCTTTTAAATAATCAAATTTTTTTAGATTATTTTAGTTATTTTTGTCTAATAAGTTATAAGTAAAAATTATACTAAATAATTTAATACAGACTCCCAAATCAAAATAAGCTAAAATCATCCTCAAAAACCATAACAAACAGTCCCTTTAGCGCCTTTGGAACGACAATGACTTTGAGGATGATTTTTGTGTTTTTTTGTATAAAACAAAATATGATTATTGTTTTGTGATTAATTATATCAAATGTCATAAATACTTTGAATTTTTTTTTTTGATATATTCTAATATTAAAAATTATATTTTATGAATGGAGATGATTTTTTTTTTTCTAATTCACATAATATATTAGAGTGTACTGTTGAACATGTGGGGCTCCACACAGGTTCTATTTCGATAATTCGAACAATTTAATATATAAAGTTCATCGAGTACTTTATGTCTGCAAAAAATTACATTAATCGAATATCGATAGCCCCTTGATCGAAACACATTTTTGTTAACAATTTATTTTTAAAATCATATTTCCCATTGACAAAAATGTGTTCTGCATGGTAAACTGGAGAGAAACTTTTCCCTTTATATATATATATATATATTTTGTGGAGAAAATTATTGAAAGTCCACTCTAGCAATTGTCTAAGGCAATAGATCCAGTGAATATTTTTTGTTAGTAAGATGTCCATATGAAATAATTTGGAAATAAGTCATTTTGGCTATTTTGAAGAACATTTTATTTTTAATTTTATCATTTAATTTATCTGTTGACTTTTATTGACGATCTGTTCAAAAAAATTTGCTATTTGTTCAAATTTATTTCCTATCTGTTCTAAAATTTTCTTATCTGTTCAAACTTTTTCCCTATCTGTTCAATTTTTTTATCCTATCTGTTTAACTTTTTATCTGTTCAATTTTTCTCCATTATCTATTCAAATTCTTGTCATAATTTTTCAATTTTTATATGTTCAATTTTTTTATCTATTAAAATAACAATTCATTTTTTTTTAATCTATTGAAACGGATCTGATCTAATTAGTAGTATATTCAATATATCATAATCTTTAATCATCATGATCATCAACAATAACAACAATAGAGTATCGTTCATAGTCCACATGTACTCAGATTTATAGTTTTTATAAAGGTTTCACACCGTTGTTTATCACAAGGTGTTTTTCAAGTTTACGTTCATGGATATTCAAACAGATCTGGAATAGATCTAGCTTGAGAGAGAGAGAGCGAATGAGAGTTAGAGAGAAAGAGAAAGAAATGGTGGAAGATCAAAGCAACAATAAGCACACAGATTCATCAAAATTTCACTTTGTCCTCATTTTTTCCTCTTTTAATGCACCAAACAGAAAAAGAAAAGAAAAGAAAAAACTAGATTATACATTTATTTATTTTTTTGGGACCAAAACCAAACCGAGATTGACTATGCCAACATAATCAAACCAAACAGAGATTGACTTTGTGCCTCATATTTTGTTTCTTTTTTGTTCTTTCTCTATTTAATTATATACATAGTTTCTAACTTAAAAAATATTAATCTCTTATATATATATATATATAACATTAATTCAATTATATTACAGTCAAACATGTTTACAACAATGAAGCGAAAAGGAGCGATACATCAATGAAGCAATCAAGCGAAAGAGAGAAGGACCATGACTCGATGCAGTGCAGCCCGATGACGGTACTCTCTTAGAGCCGTAACACCACCATAACGAGGAAGGACCACTGTAATGACCCTCACACTGCCCTAACCGTACTCATATGCATTTTATATGATTTTGCTCTGTTAAACTTGCATTTTGAATCTTGACTTGTCTTGCATAAGTGTTACTTGAATGCTATGTTCCTTATTGGTGTGTATGTGTTTTCAGCCGAGGTCATCTTGAGCCTAGGTCACTCCTTTGATACTCTTACACTTATGACCACCTTGGGATCTCTTTAGTTGACCTTCACTCGCACTCTGACATATTGGCCGAGATGTCATTATCTAGGCCGAGGTGTTCATCACCAAGGCCGAGATGTGTACTATCTGAGCCGAGATGTTTCCCTTGAACCCCAGTGATCTTGCCCTAGACTGGTACGACCTAGACCGAGGTGTGGCACATCTAGGCCGAGATGTGGCACAGCTGGGCCAAGTGTTGACCTTTCTAGCCGAGGTCATTGTCCCTTTGCTTGCCGAAGTCTTGTTATTAGCCGATGTCATTACTCGCCGGAGTCCCTTGCCGCCTAGCTTGTTGAACACACTTTGTCATAGTCTTGTCTTTTCAATCAGTCACCTTTTCGAATAGAGCCAACCAACCGTTGCCACGTGTCCGGGTTGAGTGTTAAGTCAGCCGGCAAGCCTAGAAATGTATCATTTTGTATCATATCTTTGTTCTTGAGGAGAGAGAAGCTCTAGAAGGAGAAGGAGGAGTTTTAGAGTGAGAGAGTAGATAGCAAGCTTGATCCTTAGAGTTCAAACCGTTAGATTCGAGTGTTGAGGTTAGAATCTTAATCCACTCTTGCTATTCTTATTGATCACCTAGCTGCATTGCATGATTGAATCTGTTCTGCATGCCATGCATTGATTTAAATTTGGTTTTAGAAAGAGAAAGTTAGTGTTCATGAGTTCTTGAAGAAAAGCCTCGTTTGATTCGAAAGTTTGCAACAAGTTACATGTTTTTGTGTTTGTTTTCGTAAGATCCTTAAGAATGGGTACCCAGGTCCATGTTTTCAAACTCATAGCATGAAATCTCAGATTTTATAATGATAAGTTATGATCTTTGCGTTCATCTTCTTCATGATCTTCATGTTCACGTTCTTCATGTTCTTGAGCAGAGGGAAACCCAGATTTTTCCGACTTCATTTCCTTGAGTGTGGCCAATGGGACCTCACCTCGGCGAGGAGGTGTGGGACTTCGGCCAAGACCTGGTTGGTGCCCAGCATGTTTCCCCGAGATGGGAGACAGTGTTTGTTTTGATTTGACTTAGTTTTGGAGAATGCCGAGATCATTTGCATTCATATAAAGTTTGTTTGAAAGTGCATTCAATAAACTTGCCATGTGTTTGTAGGGCTTGGACTTGCCTCGACCCCGACGTTTGAAGAAATAAGTGAGTGGTATTTTAATAAAGATATGTTATAAAGCTTTGACAAAACCTTGTTTTGCCTTGTTCGGAAATTATTTACAAGCATGAATGATTATTCCTACTTGCAATAAGTACTATATCTTGTTTGATGACATTCTCGGGAAGTCCGTATGTGCTAGGGGACTATAAGCATTTGTAGCACAAAGTTTGGAAGTCCGTATGTGCTAGGGGACTATAAGCATTTGTAGCACAAGTCCTTAGTGTCCAGGGACTATAATGCAATGACACCATTGTTTTGAGATCTCTCTTGTTTAGTCTTGCCTTGCCACCAACGGTTTTACCGCGTGGGTTTGTTTGTCCGGAATGTCATCTCTTGTATTATATTGATGTTAGTAAGCATCCCTTGAAGCTTCGAAAGATTTGATAGATAAGCTTGATTTATTCCATGTATTGTTTTGTTAAAAGATCTCGGATATCATTCATGTAAACCCCTTTATTATTTATACCATTCACTGAGTATCCAAGCTCACCCTCTCTATATATATGTAGGTGATGAGCAGGGCGGCGGCGACGCGCAGATGTGTTTGTCGATGTGTTTTTGGATTCGTGTTTTGCAACATCTTGAAGATCATGCTTCTTAGTTATTTCATTGTATTTTGTATTTGATAGCTGAGAAGCCTTTTGGTCAAGATGTAATTTTTGGTACTCCATTTTGTTGTATATAAGCTATTGTAAGATGTATGTCATTTCATTTAACTTAAGCATTGCTCTTATGGACTACTAAGCTTTTATTTATTGCTTCCGCATTTGTAAGCCCCATATGTTTACTCTGATTCGTGTGTGTGATCTTGTAAGTGGCCTTTGGTAGTCTCGAATTACTGGCCATCATGGCACCATTCTACTAGGGGCGGGATGGGGTCGTGACAGAATGGTATCAGAGCACGAGTTCCTCATGGTACGTTATTCACACACTTTGAGTCCTAAAGAGCATAGGATCTCCCTTAGAAAGATGTTAGGATTGCACCATGTTGCTTGCTATTTGACAATATGTGCATCATCTCGGCATAACTGCTTGTTGCTTGCATACATACTTTATTGCGCATTTTGTTTTAAAGTCACATTTTGCATACTCATAGCACTATGAGGAGAGGAAAACCACCAGTTGGCCGAGATCAATCAGAAGACAGATTGGACCGACTAGAAAGACTAGTTGAAGGTTTAACTCAGGAGTTGAGACAAATGAGACAACAGAATGCTAGTGCTACATCTACCCAGGCCGAACAGACTAATGGCCGACATACAGTACCGCCTCCACCTCCTCCAGTACCTCAAGTGCCTCCACCGCCAGCCTTGTATGGGGATGGGACTATGACTTTGATTAAGGAGTTCAAGAAGATGAACCCGCCAAGATTCCAAGGGGGCATAGAGCCGATGAAAGCCGAAGCGTAGGTTTTAGGAATGGAGAAGCTGTTCGAGATCTTTCCTAGCACAGATGCTCAGAAGGTGGCATTGGCCGCATTCACGTTAGACGACGACACTCGAAGATGGTGGATGATGACCCGAGAAGGAAATCTTGACTTAACTTGGGCCAAATTTTTGGAACTGTTTTACAACAAGCATTTTCCCCTTAGTGTTCGAGATCGCAAGACCACGGAGTTCCAGACTTTGACACAGGGAAACAAGACAATGGTAGAATACGATCGTGCTTTTACCGAATTGGCGAGGTACGCGCCTCATATGGTCAGTGATGAATATAGGAAAGCTAGGAAGTTTGAAAGCGGACTGCGTGGACCGATACAGGATAGAGTCAACATGCTCAACATGCCGACTTATGCCGGAGTCTTGGACAAGGCTATTCTTGCAGAAGCTAACTTGAACCGATATCAGAATGCAGGAGAGAACCAGAGAAAGAGACAGAACTATGATAACCGCCGAGTTCCGTTTAACGCCAAGAAGAAAGCAAATGTGGGCAACTCCAGCAACTCGAACCAGGAAGGTAATACTAAGCCGATGTGTGGAAGTTGTGGGAAGCCGCATTTCGGGGTTTGCCGTTGGGTGTTAGGCGCTTGTTTTGAATGTGGAGAAATGGGTCATCGTGTGAGGGACTGTCCGAAGTCAAGGATTGATGATGGTAAGAAAAATGGGAGCACCTCGGGCTCTGCACAGGGAAGCAACGTCGGGAGGACACAGATGAGGCAGGGCAGGGTCTTCGCGCTAGTGCCAGGAGACACCCAGAATGCTGAGACAGTAGTGTCAGGTATACTCCCAATCTGCTCTCAAGATGCATACATATTGATTGATTCGGGTTCTCCGCATTCATTCGTATCTGCTAAGTTTGCCGAGAAATTGAATAGACAACAAGAACCCCTTGATTATGTGATATATGTATCTGCTCCGTCTGGGAGAACTATGATTGTTGCGTCTATCTATAGGGCGTGTGTTGTTGTGATTGAGGGTGTAGAATTATTAGTTGATTTGATGCCGTTAAACATGACCCACTTTGACGTCATATTAGGAATGGACTGGTTAGCGACGAATCATGCATCTATTAATTGTGTTTCAAAGAATGTCACGTTGAGACCCCCAAACCAAGCCGAGGTTATTTTCCAGGGTAAAAGGGTAGTGTCCCCACCTTACTTGATTTCGTCCATTAAGGCCTATAAGCTAATTCAGAAAGGGTGCCATGGATACTTGTGTAGTATATTAAGTGATCAGGATAGAAATGTTAGTTTAGCCGACATCCCCATTGTTAATGAATTCCCCGATGTCTTCCCGAATGAATTGCCTGGCCACTTAGTTGATAGAGAAATAGAGTTTACTGTGGACATCGTGCCGGGAACACAGCCGATCTCCAAAACACCCTATAGAATGGCCCCAGCCGAACTTAAGGAATTGAAAGTGCAGTTACAAGAATTGTTGGATAAGGGTTTTGTTAGGCCGAGCACTTCACCGTGGGGAGCACCAGTCTTATTTGTTAAGAAAAAGGATGGCACACTTCGTCTTTGCATTGACTACAGAGAACTTAACAAGGTAACCATTAAGAACAAGTACCCGTTGCCTAGGATTGATGATTTGCTAGATCAACTACAAGGAGCACGAGTCTTTTCTAAGATTGATCTTAGGTCGGGCTACCACCAACTCAAGGTTAAAGCTGAGGATGTTGAGAAGACTGCTTTTCGGACGAGGTATGGCCACTACGAATTTCTAGTAATGCCTTTTGGGGTGACTAATGCGCCGGCAGCATTCATGGACTTAATGAACAGAGTCTTCAAGCCGTACCTAGATGAATTCGTGGTTGTTTTTATTGACGACATATTGATCTACTCCAAGAGTACAATCGAGCATGAGAGTCATCTGAGACTTGCCCTACAGACCTTGAGGGACAGGAAATTGTATGCTAAGTTGAGTAAGTGTGAGTTTTGGCTTTCCAACATTTCATTTTTGGGGCATGTGATTAATGAAGAGGGTATCTCTGTTGATCCCAGTAAGATTGAAGCCGTTGTAAAATGGCCGACGCCGACCAACGTGTCCGAGGTTCGTAGTTTTCTGGGTTTGGCAGGTTACTACAGAAAGTTTGTAAAGGACTTCTCAAGGATTGCAGTACCATTGACATAGTTAACTCAGAAGGGAATGGCATATGAATGGACCGAAGATAGAGAGTCAGCCTT
Organism: Camellia oleifera; assembly: GCA_022316695.1. Taxonomy (NCBI): domain Eukaryota; kingdom Viridiplantae; phylum Streptophyta; class Magnoliopsida; order Ericales; family Theaceae; genus Camellia; species Camellia oleifera. The sequence continues at coordinate 49,479,025 of CM039313.1, read as the reverse complement.
CTAGGAGTTGAAGACGAGGTTAGTTACAGCACCAGTTCTTGTACTTCCATCAGGTAATGAGGAATTTCAGATTTATAGCGATGCTTCACATAAGGGTTTGGGTTGTGTATTAATGCAAGGGGGTAAGGTCATAGCATATGCATCTCGTCAGTTAAAACCTCACGAGAAGAATTATCCTACCCATGATTTAGAGCTAGCAGCCGTAGTATTCGCTTTGAAGATTTGGCGTCATTACTTGTATGGAGCTTCTTGCTAAGTTTTCACGGATCACAAGAGTTTGAAGTACTTATTTACTCAGAAAGAACTAAATTTGAGGCAGAGAAGATGGCTGGAATTATTGAAGGACTACGACATGCAGATTCAGTACCACCCAGGCAAAGCCAACTCGGTAGCCGATGCATTAAGCAGGAGGTCAATGGGAAGTTTGGCGTGTTTAACTATGATCTCAGCAGAGCCGACTATCATCGAAGAAGTAAAAGCAAGGCAAATGGAGGATAAATTCCTGAGGAAGGTAGCCGACGAGATTAACACCAGGCCGAGGTCAGGTTACACCTTTGAGAATGGAGTGCTTAAGTTTGAAGGAAGGTTGTGTGTGGCCGACGTCCCTGAATTGAAAGGGAAGATTCTGCAAGGATTTCATGGTTCCAGAATTGCTGTTCATCCAGGGAACACTAAGATGTATCACGATGTAAAGCATACCTTTTGGTGGCCGAACATGAAGAGAGAAATAGCCGAGTTCGTATCCCAATGCCTGCAATGTCAACAAGTGAAAGCAGAACATCAGAGACCAGCAGGACTTCTTCAACCCTTGCCGATTCCTGAATGGAAATGGGAACATATCTCCATAGATTTTGTGATTGGTTTGCCGAAGACGCAGAAGGGAATGGATTCAATTTGGGTCATAATTGACAGATTAACTAAGTCAGCACACTTCTTGCCTGTTCAGACTACATTCAATGCTGACCGACTAGCTGTACTGTATATGAATGAGATTGTGAGACTTCATGGAGTGCCGATGTCTATTGTTTCAGACCGAGATCCGAAGTTTGTTTGTAGATTTTGGCAAAGTTTACAAAGAGCCTTGGGAACCGAGTTGAAGTTTAGCACAGCTTTTCACCCCCAAACCGATGGGCAAACAGAAAAGACGATTCAGACACTTGAGGATATGGTCAGGCTATGTGTACTAGATTTCCAGGGAAGTTGGGGAGCACATTTACCATTAGTGGAATTCGCTTACAACAACAGTTATCAAGCTAGCATTGGCATGGCACCATACGAAGCTTTGTATGGAAGGAAGTGCAGATCGCCGATATGTTGGACTGAAGTAGGAGATAAAGTTTTGATCGGCCCTGAACTGATTCAAGTGACAACCGAAAAGATTAAGCTTATTCGACAGAGGATCAGAACTGCCCAGAGTCAGCAGAAGAGCTATGCCGACCAAAGAAGAAGAGAATTGGAATTTGAAGTTGGGGACCATGTATTCCTAAAGATTTCGCCAACGAAAGGAGTTTCCAGATTTGGGAAGAAAGGTAAGTTAGCACCTCGTTACATCGGGCCATTTGAAATTCTTGAGAAGATTAACACGATTGCCTACAGACTTGCTTTACCACCAGAATTAAGTCAAGTGCACAATGTGTTCCATATCTCGATGTTGAGGAAGTATATTCGGGATCCCCTGCACGTGATTGATCATTTTGGAATTGTGGTTGGTGAAGAATTGAGCTATGAAGAGAGGCCAATGCGTATTATCGATAGGCAAGTAAGACAATTGAGAAATAAGGCAATACCGATGGTAAAGATTGAATGGAAGGAACATTACGACAAGGATGCTACATGGGAAGTGGAAAAGGAAATGAAAGATCAATACCCGGAATTATTTTTGAATCAAGGTAACTCAAGTTTGGGGACCAAACTTCTTTAAGGGGGGTAGGATGTAATGACCCTCACACTGCCCTAACCGTACTCATATGCATTTTATATGATTTTGCTCTGTTAAACTTGCATTTTGAATCTTGACTTGTCTTGCATAAGTGTTACTTGAATGCTATGTTCCTTATTGGTGTGTATGTGTTTTCAGCCGAGGTCATCTTGAGCCTAGGTCACTCCTTTGATACTCTTACACTTAGGACCACCATGGGATCTCTTTAGTTGACCTCCACTCGCACCCTGACATATTGGCCGAGATGTCATTATTTAGGCTGAGGTGTTCATCACCAAGGCCGAGATGTGTACTATCTGAGCCGAGATGTTTCCCTTGAACCCCAGTGATCTTGCCCTAGACTGGTACGACCTAGACCGAGGTGTGGCACATCTAGGCCGAGGTGTGGCACAGCTGGGCCAAGTGTTGACCTTTCTAGCCGAGGTCATTGTCCCTTTGCTTGCCGAAGTCTTGTTATTAGCCGATGTCATTACTCGCCGGAGTCCCTTGCCGCCTAGCTTGTTGAACACACTTTGTTATAGTCTTGTCTTTTCAATCAGTCACCTTTTCGAATAGAGCCAACCAACCGTTGCCACGTGTCCGGGCTGAGTGTTAAGTCAGCCGGCAAGCCTAGAAATGTATCATTTTGTATCATATCTTTGTTCTTGAGGAGAGAGAAGCTCTAGAAGGAGAAGGAGAAGGAGGAGTTTTAGAGTGAGAGAGTAGATAGCAAGCTTGATCCTTAGAGTTCAAACCGTTAGATTCGAGTGTTGAGGTTAGAATCTTAATCCACTCTTGCTATTCTTATTGATCACCTAGCTGCATTGCATGATTGAATCTGTTCTGCATGCCATGCATTGATTTAAATTTGGTTTTAGAAAGAGAAAGTTAGTGTTCATGAGTTCTTGAAGAAAAGCCTCGTTTGATTAAAAAGTTTGCAACAAGTTACATGTTTTTGTGTTTGTTTTCGTAAGATCCTTAAGAATGGGTACCCAGGTCCATGTTTTCAAACTCATAGCATGAAATCTCAGATTTTATAATGATAAGTTATGATCTTTGCATTCATCTTCTTCATGATCTTCATGTTCACGTTCTTCATGTTCTTGAGCAGAGGGAAACCCAGATTTTCCCGACTTCATTTCCTTGAGTGTGGCCAATGGGACCTCACCTCGGCGAGGAGGTGTGGGACTTCGGCCAAGACCTGGTTGGTGCCTAGCATGTTTCCCCGAGATGGGAGACAGTGTTTGTTTTGATTTGACTTAGTTTTGGAGAATGCCGAAATCATTCAATAAACTTGCCATGTGTTTGTAGGGCTTGGACTTGCCTCGACCCCGACGTTTGAAGAAATAAGTGAGTGGTATTTTAATAAAGATATGTTATAAAGCTTTGATAAAACCTTGTTTTGCCTTGTTCGGAAATTATTTACAAGGATGAATGATTATTCCTACTTGCAATAAGTACTATATCTTGTTTGATGACATTCTCGGGAAGTCCGTATGTGCTAGGGGACTATAAGCATTTGTAGCACAAAGTTTGGAAGTCCGTATGTGCTAGGGGACTATAAGCATTTGTAGCACAAGTCCTTAGTGTCCGGGGACTATGATGCAACGACACCATTGTTTTGAGATCTCTCTTGTTTAGTTTTGCCATGCCACCAACGGTTTTACCGCGTGGGTTTGTTTGTCCGGAATGTCATCTCTTGTATTATATTGATGTTAATAAGCTTCCCTTGATGCTTCGAAAGATTTGATAGATGAGCTTGATTTATTCCATGTATTGTTTTGTTAAAAGATCTCGGATATCATTCATGTAAACCCCTTTATTATTTATACCATTCACTGAGTATCCAAGCTCACCCACTCTATATATATGTAGGTGATGAGCAGGGCGGCGGCGACGCCTAGATGTGTTTGTCGATGTGTTTTTGGATTCGTGTTTTGCAACATCTTGAAGATCATGCTTCTTAGTTATTTCATTGTATTTTGTATTTGATGGCTGAGAAGCCTTTTGGTCAAGATGTAATTTTTGGTACTCCATTTTGTTGTATATAAGCTATTGTAAGATGTATGTCATTTCATTTAACTTAAGCACTGCTCTTATGGACTACTTAGCTTTTATTTATTGCTTCCGCATTTGTAAGCCCCATATGTTTACTCTGATTCGTGTGTGTGATCTTGTAAGTGGCCTTTGGTAGTATCGAATTACTGGCCATCATGGCACCATTCTACTAGGGACGGGATGGGGTCGTGACAACCACCCACACTGCCATACATATCTATTGAAGTCTCAGCCTACGGCGGTCAAATCTTCTCTGATTCGGCAGAGCCACTAGTGGAGGATGTGGTGGTGCAGTAGATATGATGGTAGTAGGGGAGATCAACAGAGATCGAGGGAGTGAGATTGCAATGAGAGAAACGGTAAGGAAGAGAGAGAAAGAGAGAGAGAGAGAGAGAGAGAGAGAGAGAGAGAGTGACAAGCGGTGGTCAAAGAATGTTGAAGGTCATGGACCGCCGGTGGAGGTTATCGTCACCGTGTTGAAGAGAGATGGAGACAGATCTAAGGAGAGAGATAGAGAGAGACTTTTGTTATGTGACTATGGATCGTCTATATGATATATATATATATAGAGGTGTTTTAGACATTTTGTCTTAGCTTGTCCTTTTGGACAAAGTGTTTTAGCGTTTACATCTTTGGCCAAACAAATTGAGTTTTGGATTTATGGATCGAGTGCCGTATTTTGAGATACTAAATTATTTTTTTAGTATAAAAATTAACTTTGTTAGTTTTGTAAAAGTTGTCTTTTCACACCCAATCTCATGGGATTGGATTAGCAATCCCACTTCTCTCATGGAAAGCTAATCCCACCCATGTGGGGGTATGATAGTGTTATAGGATTACTAGTTTCTTTCTATTTTTGTCAACTAAACGTAGCTTATGTAGGGCCCACAAGATTGTTAGTTTAATCTCCTCACCTATGGAGCCAAACAAACATGACCTAAGAGCAATATTTTATTCTATTACAGGTTGATACATAATAAATTATTTTCTAAATTTTTAACACAAAAGTAGTAGCTTCAATTAATGCTTTAATGCATATAAAAAGAAAGGAGGATTTTTAGTAGCAAAATAAATAAATTAAAACTTTTTTTGAGTTTTAGATTCGAACAAGAATAAAGTTAACTGAACAAAAAAGATATGAAGAAAGAAATAAAGAAGTAAAGGAAATGAATGTTACCCTACTTGGGCTTGAGTTCGGCCTTAGACTTGGACTTGGGCTTGAGTTTGAGCTTGTGACTTGCTAGAGGAAGATAGTAAAATGACAATAAGTGTGGCTATAATCACCAAGTGCATCAACATTTTTGAAATCAAAGTCATTTTCTTTTTTCCTAGCTTTCGCTTTTTCTTTGGTTGATGACTTCAATCATCACCTGTATAGAAGTTTATATATACTTAGGAGTGTAAAAATGGTCTGCGGCTTGTGGGTTGCCCACCCTGTAGCTTGCTTTTCATGCTCCTCTGAGGGGTTTAGTTTCCTTAGATACGATAGCCCTACAGTTCAGACTCTCGTGGTTATGAATCTGGTTTCACAAGTGCAATGTGAAACAGAAAGAACACAAATGAGTCCAAATCTGATAAATCTGAGAAAAATCCATTTAATTATTGAAGATGCCAAAAATGGAATGCGTTGCCAGATTTCAGAATCGCCACCTAAATATTTTTGAAAAATTTAGGAAACCCATGACTCGTGCCAAAGACTACTTGTCTGTCATCACCAAAGTGTCTCGGCTGAATTTAGGTATGAGAGGGGAATGTCATGAATTGAGCACCCCACTCACCCGATCAAAGATTGGCCTTTACTAATTATGATGTGATTTTTATGTACATTATATGTTCTTAATCTGATTAATAATGCTAATTTGTTATGTGAAGCACATAAGTATATACTAAGTCACTCACTTTGGAATGCTTTGAGTTCATGTTTGTTTGGAAAAGTATTTTGAATATGTACCACTTGAAAAAGTGAGCTCATATGAACATTAATCAAATCATCCCAACTTAAACAAAATAGCCTTCATCCGCCGGTATTCAAAGATATATCAAATTAGCACGTAGCCTTATGGTAATATGTTTGATATGGCAACACTAACATACATGCAATATGCTAAAGCAAAAATGCTCACCTAGTACTCAACCGAGGCAAGCCAAAATAGAATAAAGTAGTTAGAAAAATGAATGCTCTAATATGAAAGTAACTAATGCAATACATACAAAATGCAACTATTAGGTTCAGTTATTTAACATGGTATATGACTCAACTCAAAGCATGCGATAGCGCATGTATTTAAATAAGTAGGAAATGCCAATAAAGTTAGAATGATGAATCGAACCCAATGCATGCAAAAATGGATACAAGGCATGGTAATGATATGAAAATGTAAAACATGATGCTACTATTATAAGCATGTAAATAAAAGGGAGAAAGAAATGGAGGTTGGAAGACATACACAATATTACATGTTTGCTCTCAAACAAGAGGGTCCGAATTTCTAAATTTAAAGTAATTATTACAACAACAAATTAACTAATTGAACTAGCTATTACGATTTCAAACGAATCCAATGAATTTAAACATACTATTATCAAAGCATTAATTAAAGGACCACGGGAAATGAAGCTTCGCACGCGCACAAATAAGAACTTCCTCCCGAAAACCTCTATGTTTTGCTGCCAGAATCAATTCTGTTTGTAATCAGAAAATTAATTTGTTTTTGCCCCAACTTCTGCTCTGTTTTGTCATGAAAATGATACTGCTTGCACAAAATAAGGTGGCCGGCCAGCCTTGGAAAGTGGTCAACCGAATTGAAGAATGGGCGGCCGACTATTGTTTTTTGGTATTGCCCTGCTGCCACAGAAATGAAACAGAGCAAAAACAGTGGGTTTCGAGGAGATATTTGTCCTTTCTACCTCTCTATCATGGAACTGATCAAGGGAGGGGTATATTCGATTCGCAAATCATTAATATTTGCAAAGTTGTTTCGTGGTGATCTATGAACGTATAGGACAAAGACTTAATGAAAGGAAACAAAAGACCAACAAAACCTCCTCCCTATCATGGAGTTACCTCAAGGGAAGTGGCAGACATTAATTCTTGACTCGTTAACATCATTAAAGAGTCTGTAATGATTCAAGACTCAATGGGTTCAATATGACGTCCGATTGAACCCAATCTAATTTTATTATCTTGTTACCATTTTTAGTCTAATTTTATTGCCTTTTTACATTACCTTTCCATCCTTTATTCATTTTATCCTAAAGTGATAATTACGTCCAGTAATGAAAAGAAGTGTCAAACAAGAAATTGTGTTTAACATGAGAGAGATGTAATGCCTTGGTAATGAACCTCTGAAGAGATTAAACCATTAAGCATGGAAGATCACTTTCTCATGCTTTGAACAACAATCAATCATTTGAAACAACTCTTAAACAAAGAAAACCAAGAAAGGAAAAGAGGTTGCAAAGATGATTATGCAAAGATGGTTATTAAAGTGAGACTCTTTACATGAAAAATAAGGAATGAAAAGCTATCAATTCAAATGAATTAGTGTTTGTAGCCTAAACCCCCAAATACATGAGGACTTACAACAAGAAAACCATAATATTCAAAGCATAAATTAAATAAACACATCAAAATAGTCCCAAAACTCACAAAATAGTGCTAAAAATTAGTATGAAAATCTAGAAAAAGTGAGCAAAAATAGGAGAGAATTAAAGCTAGTAAGCAAGTCAAAGGAAGGGTGGCTAATCCCTCCACTTTTTGGAACTTAAAATCACATATTTTAGCCTCTGAAAACTTTGAAAATCGATAGCCAAAAGTTGAGAAACAAGTAGGAAACACAAGGATATAAGTTTATGGAATAAAGTTTAAGGAAGGGTGGTTAACCCCTCCACCTTTGGTAGCTTTTAATCGCAAGTTTTACACCCCCCCCCCCCAAAAAAAAAACAATCCAAAAATAGAACAAAAACAGCAAGAAAAAGATGAGAGAATAGTAGTTTAAACAAGGTCAGAGTTATACCTTTGAAGAGAAGACTCTTTGGTTCAGAAACCACAAAGTATTCTCTCTCAAGATCTAAAATTTTGGCTCAATAACCTTAGCAAACAACCTCAAATTTATAGGAAGTGTATTTATAGTGTACGTATATTGCAAGATAGAGAGGGAGAGTGTTTTACAAGTTTTTAGCTCTTCACAAATTTTTCCCACTTAAAATCAAGAGGGGTGGTCATCTATTTATAGAAAAACAGGTTTCTCAGTTGGAAATATCTATATGGAGCCAACTGGTGCAAGGCATGCACATGGGGGGGACAACTGGCAACAAATATTTGCCTGCTGGGAAACATGGTCAGCTGGCCAAGAAAGGGGACTGCCAGCCAATAAAATTGGCCAGCCAACCATCTGTTAGCCAGTAGACCTCTGAGCAGTCAAGTTGAAGGGAAATAGGTTTTGGTTCAAAGGGGGTACAAGGTTTGGACTCTGAAGTTGGAAAACCGAAGCCTTTTGCTGAGGAAATTAAACAATTGTAAGCGTTGTAGACACTCCACTTTGACTGGCACTAAGACTTGGGCCCTTTCTTCTGACCACCCGATGATAAAAGTTGGAATATGCTATTTTGCGACGTTCTCAGCAGAAAAAAATTAGATTTACGCTTTAATCCTAACCTTCACCATTTCGACCAAATTGTTTTAAACTACTAAATATTTCATTAGTTTAGTATTTTGTAATTTTGCATAATTTTATGTGGTTGTTCAAATTGTTGGTGTTTTTATATAAATTGGTATAAATTATATATTTTAGATATTTTAGATATTATATTATATATATTTTAAAATAAAATAATAAATAAAAAAAGAAAAAAAAGGGAAGTGCGCGGCACAAACGCATCTAATTCAATCATGCATATATAATAAATAAAAAAAATGATCATAAAAAATAATAAAAGAAAAAAAAAGACTTTTCCGGTGGGGAAATCTCACCCATTCAAATGAAAGAAAAGAAAGAAAGAAAAAATAGGAAGATAGAAGATGGTGGAGAAATCCAGCCACCCATTCAAATAAAGAAATAAAAGAAAGAAAAAGAAAAGGAAAAGAAAGAAGATAATGGAAGATGTCTCCATAATGCACCATCTTTAACATCCACCTTCTTTTTTATTATTGTTTTACATTGGTCTATAAATGGGATTGATCTTCAGAAGATGAGGAGGGAAATAAAAAAAAACGAGAGAGGAGGAGAGAATTGTTTAAAAAAACAGAGAGAGTTTGTTTCGTCATTTTTATTTTTTTCCTTCAATGCCTTTTACATACCACCTTCATTGTCATACCATCTTTTAAAGCTAAAATTTAAAATTTCTTACTAAGATTCCAAAGCATACACCATAACCGTGAGGGTGTAAAGAAGAAAGTTTGATAATCAGAAAATTCACAATTTCCTCCAAAGGTGAAATTTTACAATTTTCTCATTTATTTTCTTTCTATTTCTCTTATTTTAAATATGTGATACTTGTGTTGCTAAAAATAGTTAATTGATGAAATTTCTCTACTAATTAAATTATATTATATATTATTATATTGTAATATATATATATATATATATTTTTTTTTTTTTTTTGATACGGTGGTGGGTGAAACCACCATTATATTTATCATACAAGAAAATATGTGATACTTGTGTTGCTAAAAATGGTTGATTGATAAAATTTTCTACTAATTATATTATATTGTAATATATATATATATATTTTTTGGTACGATAGTGGGTGAAACTACCATTATATTTATCATAAAAGAAAAGAAAATAAAATGAAACATGAAAGTTGTCTGAAACATCTACTTGGGTGTTATTTCTTGCTGGTATTACAATCTAAATATTATCTGTGGAAAAGTACTTCACAAGGTTTGGCTTGGCTTAGTAGTTAAGATGTTGGGTGTTGAGACTTTGGTCAGGGGTTCAAACCCCCAGAACAACATATTAGTCTTTTTATTTCATTTTGGTGTATATTATTTGTGGATGATGACGTCAGCATGATGCATCGCTAACATCAGCAAACGGAATATTTCTTGAATTTTAAAAATTGCACTATGGCCCAAAATTTTCAAATAATTGTGGTGTGGCCCAACTTTCTGGGAGAATTTTTAGTAAGGCTCCTGGAAATGCGGCAAAGTTATTCCCTTGATGACGTCAGCATGATGCACCGCTAACATCAGCAAACGAAATATTTCTTGTTTCACAAAATATTCCTTGGTGTTAACGGAATATTTCCTGAATTCTAAAAATTTCACTATGGCCCAAAATTTTCAAATAATTGTGGTGTGGCCCAACTTTCTGGGAGAATTTTTAGTAAGGCCCCTAGAAATGCGACAAAGTTATTCCTAACTAAAAGGAACATTTCGGACACAACTGTGAAGTCAGAATTGTGAAATTCTGAATAATTTTTAAAGATTGTCGGATTAAGCTTTAATTTTAGCCACAAACAAAATGTGATAATTTGTGAATATTTGTTAGATTTTTCAATTGATAATTTTTGTATATATTATATCATTTCTCTTGAAAAGGTTTTATTTGCTTTGTTTTGGTCTTGTTGTATGAAGAACAGAAATTCCCAAAAGATTTTCCACAAGCGAAAATAGAGCAGCAAACAATTTTTTGGTGGATGATTTCCAAGGCTTATTCAATTTATATTTTTTCTGTTAATTTGAGTGTTTTGTGAGGTTTTTTTATTTTGTTGTAATTTTTTTCCTCTCTCTCTCTCTCTCTCTCTCTCTCGGATTTGTAATATTTAAAATGTTGTAATAATTTCCAGCTTCGCTTATTTCTATCATGTTCTTTTACTCGCTTTCTTTATTTGTGAATATGCATCATATTTTATTTTTCATTATATCCATGATTTGCATCCATGTTTCATGCATCTTGATTCGGCTAAGTTTTCATTTATGGATTTAATCAATTCCTATGTGATTGTGTGTGCTACCTTATGTTTTGAGATGATTCACATATCATATCTTAGAAGCTGAATCTTTATTTGCATCTCATGAGTGAATTGCATTAGGATTTTTGTATATAAGATCATGCATGTTTTACTAACTTTGTTTTGTAGCTATTCACGGGATGTTGATAAATATGTAAGTTGTTATGCTTTAGCTATCACGACCCCATTCCGCCCCTAGTAGAATGGTGCCATGATGGCCAGTAATCCGAGATTACCGAAGGCCAACTTTCAAAGTTCACACACAATCAGAGTATAATATATGGGGCTTACATGTGCGGAAGCAATATATATAGATCTAAGTAGTCCCTAAGAGCAGTGCATAGATCAAATGAAATGACATACATCTTTACATAGCTTTACAACTGGAATACAAATATAATAAAATACATATTACATCTTAATAAAAGGCTTCTCAAGCCGACATGTTCAAAATACATAAGCTTCAAGATTGCCGACGTAACATGCATTCCAAAACATCTTGCAAAACACACATCTCGGCATCACCGCCTTCTAGCTTGTTACCTACATATATATATATATATATATAAGGAGAGGGTGAGCTTGGATACTCAGTGAATGGTATAAGTAATAAAGGGGTAAATGAATGATTCCCGAGGTCCTTGTCAAAACAATACATATATCATAACTTGTACAAAACAAAGCATGGGATGAATCAAGTTCATCAATCAAATCTTTCAAAGCTTCTTGGATGTTAAAACATCAACATGTACTTGGGGTGATGACATTCCGGACAAAACAAATCCACCCGTTCATAGACCATCGGTAGCAGATTAGACAAATCCACCCGTTCATAGACTGTCGGTAGGGGCTATCCGTTCATAGACCGTCGATAGCAGAGATCTCCCAAACATAATGCTACATGGGCTTAGAGTCCCCTAGCATGGAAGGACTTTCTAAGAATGTCATCCAAAAGAAAGCTAATTACTTGATACACGAACTTATACTTGATACACAAAATAGGGATAATCATTCATGCTTAACAAATACTTTCAAAACAAAGCAAAGCAAAGCCTTTATCAAAACGTATAACATGGCTTTATTAAAAATACCACTCACATAGTTCTTAGGACGTTGGGATCAAGGCGAAGGTCCAAGTCCTACAAACACATGACAAAATCTATTGAATGTACTCTTAAAAACAAGCTTCACATGAATGCAAATGATCTAGGAAAAACATGCCGGAAAACATCTAGGGAAAACATTCTGGTAAACATCTAGGGAGAACATGCTGGTAAACATCTAGGGAAAACATGCTGGGTACCAACCAGGTCTTGGAATGGATGCACAGAAATGATCTAGGCAAAAATGACCTAGCTGAGTGAACTCAAGAGGTCTTGGCCGAGGTTCCACACCTCTTGGCCGAGGTGTAGTTACCTAGGCTTCGGTGTGCAGCTCTCTGCCGAGGTGTTACAAGATGCCAGCAAGGGTGTACCATGGTCGACCTAAATGATGAACATCTCGGCCTAGGTGATGCAGTGATTAGCCTATTTGTGCATACAAGATAGACTAAGGTGCAAGTGATCATGCAAGGTAGGCCAAGGTGAGATACGATGCTTGGCCTATGTGTGGGATCTAGGCAAGAGTGGTCTTAGTGATCACACCTAGGGAAATGAGGTCTGGAAATCTGGGTTTCCTCCTTGAAGGACATGAAGAACATGAACATGAAGAACATGAATGCCAAAATGATAACTTGTTATTACAGAAATCTGGGATTTCATGTTATGAGTTCAAAAACACGGACCTTGGTACCCATACTTGAAGATCATATGAAAACAAACACAAAAACATGGATCTTGATACAAACTTTCGGATCAAAACATCGCTTTTTCTCAAGAACACATGAACACCACTTTCTCTTTCGAAAACCGAACTTTAAATCAATGCATGGTTCATGAAACATGCTAGATCATGCAATGCGATTAGATCAATACAAAGAACAAGAAGAGTAGATCAAGAATCTAACCTCAAGACATGGATCTAACGGTTCGATCTCTAAGGATTAAGCTTGGAAATCTACTTCCTCTCAAGAACTCCTCTTGCTCTCTTCCTAGAGCTTCTCTCCCCTCCTTAGAACAAAGATATTGAAATGATAGGTTTCTCTCTCTCTGTCGGCTGATTTAACACTTTGCCGGGACACGTGGCACTACCGGATTGGTTCTCCTCAAAAGGTGACTAAGTGACAAGACATGTGTAAGACAAAGTGTATACAACAAGCTAGATGACATGGGCACTCCGGCAGGTAATGATCTCGGCTTAGGACATAGGCTTCAGCAAGTAAGGTCTCAATGATCTCGGCTAGGAAGGATAACACTTGGCCAAGCTGTGCCACACCTCGGCCTAGATGTGCCACACCTCGGTCTAGGTCATTCCAGTCCCAGAACAAGATCACTAGGTGCAAGGATTAAGGATCTCGGACGCCTAGGTGATAACATCTCGGCCAATATGCCTAGGTGATGGTGGAGGTCAACCAAAGTGGTTCCAAGATGGTCCAAGGTGTAAGAGGTTCAAAGATGTGACCTAGGCTTGACATGACCTAGGCTTGGCATGACCTAGGCTTAACATGACCTAGGCTTGGCATGACCTAGGCTTGACATGACCCAGGCTTGAGACAGCAAGGAAGGAACAAAGCATGCATACAACACTTAGGCAAAACATGATAGCATCAAGACAAGACAAGAACCTTTTACCTAGGCAAAACAAGTCTAAGTCTACAAATGCAAGCTTAACAAGACAAAATCATGAAAATGCACATGAACATGACTAAGACATGAATGTGGGTTATTACATTAGCATCCCGCTGGTACATAATTTTTTCTTTTTATGTTTAGCATCCTACCATGATGCTACTTGCTTACTTGATATAACTGTATGAATGCTAGTGGATGGGGTTGTGTTGCTTAATTTGAAATGATGTTGATTTTTCATGTTTGTAACTTAATTTATTTGTGTTGTACATCTTCAAAACATTTTTCAAAATACATGAAATCAAATTATTCCAAAATGAATGGCATAGTCTATAATTGTATGTTTCACATAGTAAATTTTAGAATTTATTAAATAATCAGAACATGAACATATAAAGAAAATAAAATTAATATCATGGTTTAGTAAAAGCCGATCTTTTGATCGGGTGAGTGTGAGTGCTCAATTAATGACCTTCCCCCTTCATATCTAAGGTTTTGAGCCAAGCATCATTGGTTACGATGAACAGTGACCTTGGCACGAGTCACGGGTTTCCTAATTTTTTCAAAATAAATATTAGGTAGTGACTCTGAGATCTGATGACACAGTCCATTTTTGACAAAATTGCCATAAAATGGATTTTCAATAAAAGTTGTCAAATCTAGACTCTCATCTATGTTTTACATTGCACTCATGAGACTAGATTAAAGAAATTGAGGGTTCGAACTATTTAAAGCGCACGGGTACCCCTCGAGCATGTTACAAGCGTACTAATTAATCATTGCGTGCTCACCACGAGGTGCCCAAGTCTTAAAGGCGGTCAAAAATAGGATGTCTACATGCCCGTAGCTTGGGGTGGGCCTAGGCCTAGCCAAGCCGGGCCTAGGGCCCAACTTGGGACCATGGACCTAGGCTTGGGTCGTTAGTTTGAAGCTCAGCCTGACTTGTCGACCTGGCCCATTAGCCCGTTCAAGGCCTACTCAAAACTCGACTCGCCCAAGGCCCAATGTCATTTTTAGTGAAAAGAAAAAATAGAAAAACAAAAATGTTCAAACCCACCCAGGCCTGGTCTAAGCCCTGAGTCCAGACCTAGGTCCGTTGGTCTGGCCCAAAGCCTAGTCCGCCGGCCCGCCTAATACCCGAATACCCATTCAGCCTGGGCTTGGGCCTAATTTTCTGGTCTGTGGGTCGGCCTGGATTTTGGCAGGAGCAGGAGCGGCCTAACATGGGCATACCCGAGCCGGGCTCAATTTACATCTCTATATATACATACAATTTTGTAGAGAGAGAGAAAGGATGTGAAAGAGAGAATGCCATCAAGTAGAAGAGGTCAGCATTTTTACATGCAGAGAATGAAGAAAAAGTCACAAATAAGAGAGAGTGACGCATTGGCTCAGTATGGTTTAGTTTTAGAATTATAATTTTGAAATGAGTTTTGAAAATAGAAAACTTGTTTAGTTATGAGTTTTGAAAAGAATTTTGAATTATATTTTGAAATTGTTTTGGGTTTTTTTTTTTAAAAAATATTTAAAAATTTTCTTAATTTTATTTTTTTAGGGAAAATATTTCTTATTGTAAATATTTATTTATTTTTTAATGTGCGTTGTATTTACTACATTTGTGAACTGTATTTTTTTAAAAATATTTAATTTTTTTAAGTTTTAAAATTTTTTTAGATCGCTGATATATATGTAAATCATAACAAATTATTTGGCCCATACTTAAAAAAATACAAAATATTTTTTCAAAAAAATAAAAATATAAAAATATTTTTCTTCAAAAATAAAAAAAAATATTTTCTAAATAAATATTTTTAAAAAAAATAAAAAATAAAAAATAATTTTAAAGAACAAAAGAAAAAAAAATATTTTTTCAATATTAAAAAAAATAGAGTTTTAAAAAGAGTTTGGTTTAAGTTTTGATTTAGTGTTTGGTTATAAGTTTTAAAAAGAATTTTGAAATTTTTTGACCGGAATCATAATTCCAAAATATAACCAAATGCTACCATTATTTTTCTTCACTAATTAAACCATAATGGTTCATTTGATATCACTTATAAGTTAATTTTTATAATTATAATTTTTTTAATTATTAACTTGAAAACTTAAAATAAATTATAAATATGCTTGGTACAATATTTAATAATATGTGAAAAACGTTGAACATGTTTGATAGACAATCACATTTGTTTGGAGAAAGAAAAAAAGAAATACTAGAATTTGATTCTTGCAATAAAATAATTCAGGAGCTTTTAATTTTGTCAAGTTAAACCCTAATCTTTTAATTTTGTTTTCAGTTTAAACTATTCATCTATTTTTGATCGGTTTGTTTGCACACCAAAATATTTTATTTATAACCAAGTAAAAACAACTATCCCGTATAATAGCGGTTAAGACCCGGTGTTGATCCACATGGACTAATGATGAATAATTTAATTTAAAATTTTATATTTGTTTGTGAATATTTGGAATAAAAATTAAACTAATTAATTAAACAAAATAAAATAAATATCTTAAGATTTCGAATCCACCACTAATCTCATAATTAGGAGTAACTGTACTTAGTCTTTAGAAAATCATTGATTTGAATACTGTGATGTAAGTTTATCAAAAATACATCATCAAGAGGATTTGTATATCAAAATCAAAAAGTCACGAATCATCTTCGCTTAGCACGAACCGCCACCACTAAACTACAGTTTGATGCATGACCCGTCTTATTAGATATGACTCGTCTAACAATTCTAATATACACCAGTGAAAATCATTGTATAACATGATTTGAATAAAACTTTTATTGCACAAAAATATCTAAAAGTTATACAACTATATCCAAATCAAATCAAAATTAAAAATACTAAATACAACTTACCATAATTATTTAGTCAGGATTTTATCTCTATCCTAAGAAGAGAATTACTACACTCTAATACTTACAAATTAAACACTCCGACTCTGGGCCAAAGCCCTCTCCTCCTACCTTGAGCTCTCTGCCTTGAGTGCCTCTCTCCCTTTTTGTCTCCTCGCCTTCTTTTCTTTTTCTTTTATAGAAGAAATATCCTGCGAATAAAACCAGGACCAATCCGTTTAAATCATGGATCCAATCCGAACCAATCCATTTAAACACGGATTGGATCGGTTTAGGACCACGGATTCACATAATTAAACAATAAAAAAATATATATATATATATAACACTTTAATTTCACAAAAAACATAAACATAGCGCTATATTAGTTCCACAATAGCAACATGTTTTTCTATAATAGTAACGTACTGTTCTAGAATTTAAACAACCATAAGAAAACTGGATTCACCATAAAAATTTAGACCATTATAAATTAAAATTAAAAACTAACAAACAAAAGTAATAAAAGACGATATTATATGGGTTTAGGTTTAAGTTTAGGCTTTATATAGAATAAGAAAAGATACTATGAGGGATGATGTATAATAAAAATATAGATTATTTGCATACGGTCCGGATTGGTTCCAATCCAGAACTGTGGGGTTCAATCCGAACCAATCCGTGGACTACGGATTTTTAATTTTTCAATCCGGAACCGAACCACAGATTCAAAAAACCAATCCAAACCTATCGGATTGGACTGGACTGGATCGGATTATGAATTTCACGGATTCCTTGCTCAGCCCTAATACAATATATATATACATAATTGAGGGATGGGCGATTAGCCACCACTACCTCAGTTGTTTGTTTGTTTTTGCTTGTTTGTTTTTTTCTTTTTGTTTCTTTGTTTCTTTTCGCTTTTGGTTCCAATTTTCGTAAAGTGCACAGTATTTTACTATGCATTTTATAATATATTAATATATAAAATATCTAAAATATATTATTTACATTAATTTATGGATAAACATTAAAATATATATGCAGACACAAAATTATAAAATAATATAAATAAATAAACTAATAAAGTGTATGTTAGCAAGTCAAATGTATAACATTTAGGCTCCGATCAATTTTCCTTAAGTAAAATCATTTTAAAAGATATTTTAGTCATTAAACTTGATGAAAAATAGTATACATACATTGAGTTTAATTGTTAAAATACTTTTTTGTCGATTTTACTTAATGAAAATAGACAAATGATTTAGATTGAAAACAAATTAAAATATTAGAGTTTAAATTGAAAAAATTAAAAGCTTAGTGAAAAATCTAAAATCCCTTAGATATTGATTCATGATTATGCTTCAATTTTAAATTGTGAATACCAATCACAATCAAACAATCAATAATAAATCGACATAACGATTTAACGTGGAAAAAACCCACAATTGGAGCGCCTGTAATTGTTATAAAAAAATTACAAGCCAAAACCATAAAACAATCCACTAAGAAGATAAAAATGAATTACAATGTGTACTCTCAATTACTTAACAAATCTATATCCAAATTAAACCGACCTCGATGTGCCTCTTCCACCACCGTTTTCACCACGAAATTGTCTTGGCCAATGTTAAATCCATGACGGTGAGTCACTCAAAAATCCACCAAAACTTCAGGCCCAAGTTCTTCGGAATCAACCGAAGAACACCTCTCTGTTTTTTGAATAAAAGAATAAAGACAAACGCCTTAATTATACTAATATGAAACTCATAGATTCACTGATCACTCTCAAATCATCAATGAAACACTTATAAAAATATCCTCCAATATAGAAAACCTTGATAGCTCTACTCTTCCAGAATTTGGATTGCTTAAACCCTAAAACAGCAAATGATGCACTTTATAGTAAACAAGATCGTGAAGACCGCTCAAGCGATGTGAGTAAAGGCGATGCAAAACATATTGATTGACTGTTCGAGCGCACATTTCACCGCTCTAACAGTGAAACATCTCTCCCAAAAGTTCGAGCAGTGTAAGTAAAGGCGGTGCAAAGCATATAGGGCGACCACTCAAGTGGACATTTCATCGCTCGAGCAATGTGAGTAAAGGCAGTGAAAAACATATAGGCCAACTGTTAGAGCAGTGAAACATCTTTCCCAGAAGTTCAGTTTGTAAGTAGAGATGTTGGATGCTCTTATTCACCGCTGTAGCGCACAAATTACTGCCCAATCCCTGTACATGGTCAATGAAGTGGCAAATATGAAAGGCTCAAGATCACAAACTTCTCTACATATGCATAATTCGGGTTGGATTTACATTTAAACACTCAAATCCTCACTAAAACAAAAGAGCGAATTAAATTACAACTGAAAGATGTTTTATCAAACAAGATTGCCAATTACAAAAATCTAACACTTAGGACTTGTTTTGCTATAAAAGTCAAACTCTATTTTTTTTTCTTTCTTTTCTTTTTAAGGTCCCCTTTTTTTTGGGTGTGAATATCTATAGGAATGACTCATCTCCATACTAGTATCCTCTGTACCCTTCCATACTTCATTTTGTCAATCTCATTTTGGGTCCATAATGATAATTTGAACTATTAATCTCGTAAATCTCGTAGTGAAAACCGTTTTTGCAAAAAATTAATTTCATCGGATATTAATGAATAGATGAACAAATAGGATTTTATTTTATAAAATAAATGGTTTAAATTTAAAATCATTGTTAGAATATAATTTGTTCATGTGTCTCATATGTCTAGTGACATCCTATGAAACTAATTTTTTGCCCAACCTAGCTTTATTGTTGATATGGTCATTTGTACACCAAAATGTTTTATTTAAAACCAAGTAAAAATTATTCCGTAGAATAGCGGTTAAGACCAGGTGTCGATTCACAGGGACTAATGATGAATAATTTAATTTAGAAATTTAGATTTGTTTGCAAATATTTAGAGTGAAAATTAAACAATTAAATAAACAAAATGAAATAAATATCTTAGAATTTCGAATCCACCACTAACCTTATAATTGGGAGTAATTGTATTCAGTCCTAGAATATCATTGATTTGGATACAATGATGTAAGTTGATCAAAAATCCATCATCAAGAGAATTTGTATATCAAAATCAGAAAGTCATGAATCATCTTCGCTTAGTACGGACTATTACCACTAAACTAAACTATGGTTGATGCATGACCTGTTTTATTAGGTATGACTCGTCTACAAATTATAATATACAGCAGTAAAAACCATTATATTACATAATTTGAGTAAAACATTTATTGCACCAAAAAGATCTAGAGTTATACAATTGTATCCAAATAAAATTAAAACTAAAAATACTAACTTACTCTAATTATTTAGTCAGGATTTCATCTTTATCCTAAGATAGGAAAATTATTTCACACTCTAATATTTTACAAAATAAACTCTCCAATTTCTCTCTTTATTTTTATTTTTATTTATTTTTTATCTCTCTCTCTCTTCCTCCCATGGGCAGAGAAGCCCTTTGCTCCGTTGGGCTTCCCTTGCTCTCTCTTTTTTCGTCATCTTCTCTTCTTCTTCTCTTATAGAAGAAATATCCTACAAATAAAACAAACATAATAATATAACTAATATAATAATATAATAAAATATTTATATATTTATATATAATTGAGGGGTGGGGTGATTAGCCACTGCCACCTCGGTTGTTTGTTTGTTTGTTTTTGGTTTTTCTTTTCTTTTCTCTCTTTTTCTTTCTTTCTTTTCACTTTTGGCTCCGATTTTTGTAAAGTGCACAATACTTTATAATATATTAATATATAAAATATATTATTTACATTAGTTTATATATAAATACTAAAATATCTATAGACATATAAAAGTACACAAAATCATAAAATAATCACTACAACAAAACTAACTATTTACGGCTTTAAGTTTACGGCATACATCAAATATATGTTGTAATTAGTACATTTTACAGCATTTTTTTTATAAGCTGTTAATGTTTTTTCAACAACGACATATATACTATGTAAGTCGTGAATTCATATATTTATGGCATACAAAAGTATGCCATAAAAAAATATATATTTTCACGACTTACAAAAATATGTCAGAAATATTTACATTTAAGACGACATACATTTAATGTTGTAAAATATTATAACTTTACACGGCATGCATTAACATGTCGTGAAAACTTCTAACAAAAAACAAATTCAATCTATTTTTTTATGGCATGCAAAAGTATGCCATAAAAAATGTATATTTTCATGGCATATAAAAATATGTCGTAAAATATTTGCACTTTAGACGACATACATTTCATGTCGTAAAATATTATAACTTTATACGGCATGCATTAGCATGTCGTGAAAACATCTATTAAAAAAAAAAATTCAATCCAATTTTTTTTAATATAAAAAACTAACAATTTTCAACCAAGCTTCTTACTTTAAATTTTTCTAATTGAGGACAATGTAAAAAATATTTTTGCTCTAATTTTTTTTAAAACTTATTTGAGTATATTTATAATTTTATAAAAAATCCAACTTTAACTACTCTAAAAAATTACTAAAAATAGATAAATAAAGTATAATTAAATTTCAATCACATTCTCTTTTTGTATTTTTAAATTTCTATCCAAATTTATAATCCAAACAAAATTTTAAGATTTTTATAGAAACATAAAAATAAAATATAACAATAAATCTCTAAACATATTTTTCATGTATTTCAATAAACATGAATTAAGCAGCAGTTTACCAAAAATTGGAAGGAAAACAAAAAGGGGGAAAATAGTATTATAAATGATTGGTTTGATTAGGGTTCAAGGCAACAAGAAGACATTCCGATATTAAATATCGATTTTCTGTGTCAATTCAGGATTTCTCTCTCTCTCTCTCTCTCTCATGATCTCCCAACTCTCTCTCTCTCTCTCTCTCTCTCTCGATTGCTCTCGATCTCGCATCCTCTCTGTGTGTTCTCAATCGATCATTCCTTCAATTAATCAATCAATCGATCCATCGAATGGTGGAGGAGAGTTTCAAATATGTGATTCTAATCGGTGACATCTCCACTGTAAGTATTTTTCATCGTTGTTCGCTGTATTATTTAATTATTGATTCACAATTTCATTGTATATTTAGGTTTATACTTTTCTTCTTGTTAAAAATCTGAATTTGAATCACGAGTGTTGTCTATCTGTTTATTGCCTGACTTGTCCATGGAGTTGAAAGAAAGCTATAGTTCCACCGTTGTTGTAAATGAGCTATATAGTTCCACCGTTTGTGAAAAAGACCAAAAACTACAACTTAGCAGTGAAAGTTTTTTAGATAGATGTGTTTGTTAACTTGGGAGTTCCAAGAATTTGATGGTGAAATGGTGATGGCGGTATGTGATATTTGTAGAAGATTGAGGTGCAGTCTTGCAATCTCAATATATATATCTGTGTATCTTCTACCTTCTAAAACACCAAGCATGTTTTCTTCCTTCTTGTTCTGTTGTATGTTCCTCCTTGTTTTCTTTCTCTTTGTGAAAATTTTTGCCCACAACGTGTTCGATTATATGCTCAAATGAGAAATTCATCAGAGTTTCACTTTTTGATGTCTCTATGCTTTTTCTGCTTTCTTTTTTTGTTTTGGTTAATAGATGTGTTAGTTTTGATTGTATCAGCATATTTGTGAAATCGTTGCATTGTAGGAGCTACTTATATGAGACTTATTATTTATGTGTTTTAATTTGAGCAATACCAGGCCATATATTTGTTTGAGAAAAAAATGAAAAATTTGGGTTCTGACTTGAGCTGGATTTTGAAAAGTATATTAAACACATACACATCCACATCCAATTTTCAACCTCACTAAAATTTTCTCCCTTGCAGTTTCATTTCAACTCTATGATCTCAAGTAGTAAGGATTCATAGAGAGACAGGAGCTTGTGAGGTATTTTGAATTGTGTTGTGTTTATAGCTCTTCAATGAAATTTTCTATTGATTTGGTTATGTGACATGTTATGGATTGCTAATCGTAGTTTTTTTTTTTTTTTAATTGTTTGTAATGCACTCCAGTCCCAACTCTTAACTTTCTATATTTCAATACCTCTTGCAATTCAAAGTTTATATGGCTGAAATCTATCTGTACTTGGTGGCTCTTCATTATATTTAATTCAATATGTTTTTCAATGATTTGATTGCTGTCCATGGACCTAATCCAGATTTTGGCACTTCCTCTCTCAGGATTTAATATGTCGAAATGAGGCTAAAAAATGCTTAATTGAAACGTCTATAAATTCATTGCGCATGAGCTTGAAGGTGAGATAAAGTAGTTTACATTGGATACATTCTTGAGTTCTTTCTGTTGGTTATGGATGAAATAGCACATGATGCACACTCACTATCTCACTTGTGTGTATAGAATCAGATTAGACGTACATACACACTCACTATCTCACTTATAGTATGATTTTGTTGTCAAAATTTATGAATATATATATATATATATGATTGATTGTTCTTGTTTCTAACTGTCTGTTTGGATTGGGTGATTTGGTAAGAAATGATTAGAAATGAAGAAGAGTAAAAGAACTCTCTTATTTTTTGGATTATAAATTAGGTCAGATTTGGTGTGAAACAAATTGATTGGGTATATGTTTTTTTTAATAATCTGGAGGTTTGTCCATTAAAATCTGATGTTTAATTTGATGATAGATGATGTATTAGTCTTAATTATTTAATAGATGATGTTTAAATTAGGTGAGATTTGGCCTTATTTTTTTGTATTATAGATGATATATTAGTCTTAATTGAATAAAATCTGATGTTTAAAATGTTTTGTATTGTTGTTTACCAAGGAATTAGATCTTGATTGTTTTGGTGGTATAAATGAATTGAAATTGAAAAGGGGTTTCGATTATTACTGTTGAAAACGTTGACAAAAAGCATTACTATTTATTCTGTTGATTGGAAATTTTGTTATGTTTTGTTTAATTATTTAATATGTGGTACAATGTATTGACTGCCAGTTACTTATCAAAAAAAAAGAAAAAGAAAAAGGAAAGATGAAGATAATCAGTATTATTTGATGACTTATTGACTTTTTGATTGCTTGGTTATGAATTATGATTAGAGGATGAAACTTATTCATGATTTGAATTGAATGTTTATGTAGAATGGAACCTCAGAAGAGGTGAAGAATATAGTTTATGTCCTTAATGCTGGTGAAGTGCCTTCTCAGGATGTTGTGGGTAAGTAAATGCAGAATGAAACTTACAGCTAAATTGGTGTGTTTCTATTCTAATTTATATGCTTTCACTTGTTCCATCTGCATATCAAATGGCCAGATCTAATTGAAGTTTTTAGCTGAAGAAATGCAAGCTGTGAGTAAAGGTCTCGAAAAGGTTGAGCAGGAACTCACTGCTTCAGAGAATGATGGTGTCATCTCTGCAGACTTCCAAAAGGTAGGGGACATACTTGGGACACTAGCTTACTTCTCTCTCTCTCTTTTTTTTTTTTTTTTTTTTTTTCCAGATTTATGTTGGATCTTCATAGATGTACATAATTCTAGTTTCATGACAAAACTGGTGTATGTTTGTTGACAATGATGCTGAGATATAAAATAAAGGTGATTTGCCAATACTGAAATTTTAATCTTAGTGGAAAATTCAGCAGTAAATTTGGTTTGATTTTTCTTTTGTTAAAATCTACAAGTTCTTGCTTAGTTAAGTATACTGACACATTTATCTTCCAGGGGAAGCTCAGTATTTTAGAGATGTATCTGTGTGTAGGTTAGATTAGATGATGGAAATGAAAATGCTAACATATTTCATTGCACGAGTCTAGCTAACTTGGTTAAGAGCCAAATTTAATTGAAATATTTCTAACAGTGTTACCAAAAAATGCTAATGCCTTAGAGATTTAGGACTTTAAGTTTATAAGCTATTACTTGGTTTGTTCACAAGTTGCCGCACTTTATAAGCTATTGTCTTTGTTTGGATGTGCATACGGCTAGGTAAGGTTATGTTCTCGTGCGTGTGTATATATATTAAAAATAACTTTCTATGGCATGCAAAATTATGCCGCGAAAAGTGTAATGATTTATGACATGTAAGAAAATGCCGTAAAAGATTATGTACGGCATACAAAGTATGCCATAAATATATTAAAAATGATATTCTACGGCATGCAAAATTATGTCGTGAAAAATGTGATGATTTATGACATGCAAAAAAATGCCGTAAAATATTATATACGGCATACAAAGCATGCTATAAATATATTAAAAACAACCTTCTACGGCATGCAAAATTATGCCATAGAAAGTATGATAATTTATGGCATGACAAAAATGCCGTAAAAAGTTATATACGACATACAAAGTATGTCATTAATGTTTAATTTATTAATTTTTACAACTTTACCTGCATGTTGTAAATGATACTTAACTTTCCACAGCATGTCATATAATGGCATTTGTGTGCATGTTGTGAAAGAGTTTTTACGGCATACATTGCAAGTCATAAAAATTCAATTTTGTTGTAGTGAATACAAATAAATAGACTTACAAAATGTATGTTAACGGGTCAAATGTGTAACATTTAGGCTCCGATCAATTATTGTGCTTATGAGATAAACTGTTCAGATCATCATTGTGGGTCTAGGATGAGACCCACAAAATAGAAGTTTCGTTTGGGAAGTTGGCTATTTTAGTTTTTAACTATTTTAGTACACTAAAATATTTGTATTTAGAAAGATGGTTGGATTTTTTTGTAGTTGATTGTGATATTTGTGAGAAAAAAAAAGTAAAATGATTATAGGTTTGATGTAATATTTTATCTTATTAACTATTTTAATCTATTTTATTCATTTGTGAATTTTAGCCCAAAAAGCAAAAAAATCCTTTGCCAAACAATGCCTGAGTATGAAGGTGATTAGACGATAGTGTGAGAATCAAAATAATATTAATTTATAAAGAAGAATACCTCCTGATATGATGTTCAAGTCTTTGAATCTTGTTCTTGGATGGCCAAATCTTGAATGTATAAAGAAAACACTCTCAGAACACTTTCACAGAACCATATGGGAAACAAGTTTCAAGCCTATTCTATTTACCAAAAACAACATCTGTGTTTGATGGCTATCACAAGCATATATATAGATAGTCTTGGACCTATATCCAAGTGTAACTCCTTATAACTTCCCACCATAAGGGAAGTTGTAAGGTCCCATGAAACCACCATATGGGATAGTGAACAGACATTAGCTACCCATTAACCATTAAACTAATTAAATATATATAATAAATATATATAATATAAATAAATAAATAAATAAAACAACTGTGGCACATGAGCCACTTTATGGATATTCTTACATTCTCCCACTTGGCACATATAACACACGTTGTTGACTGTCGGGTAATTAACAAACTGATTATGGCCATTGAATAAAAATACCCAAACCTTAGGGTTATAATACACGAATCATGGCGGTTATACTCTATCAATTAAGTATTTCCTTTCATGTATTACATTGTATCACACTCTCAACTTTATGTGGTGTCATTCTTTATGAATAACTTCTAATAAGTTATTCTAGGTCCAATGATCGCTATGGATCAATAGTCCCAATGGACTGCATAGCACCACAAATACTTTAGGCGCACAAAATGATGCTTTTCACTAATAATAATCATGACAAAACAAAATAAAACAACAATTAGAAAAATTATTGAGCTAACTAATCAGTCCCATGCCCTTAATGTGTTTTGAAAACACCTTTACATAAAGACCTTTGGTCATGGGATCTACAACCATCATATCGGTACTAATATGCTTAATGCTGACTTCTTGCTTCTTAACACAGTCTTGAACAACAAGATACTTTATGTCAATATGCTTGCTTCGGCTGCCACTTTTGTTGTTGTTAGAGAAGAAAACCGCAGCCAAATTATCACAGTAAACCTTTAATGACCTAGAAATTGAATCCACAATTCGAAGCCCTGTGATAAAATTCCTTAACCAAATAGCCTGTGATGTTGCTTCAAAGCATGCTATAAACTTTGCTTCCATTGTTGTCGATGAAATTATCGTCTCTTTGGCACTCTTCCATGAAACAGCACCGCCTGCTAGTAGATAGATATATCCTAAAGTGGATTTTCTGGAATCTTGACAACTCGCAAAATCCGAGTTTGAATATCCAACCACCTCAAGACAATCAACATGCTTGTAAGTAAGCATGTAGTCCTTGGTTCCCTTTAAGTACCTCATGATTTTTTTTTGCCGACTTCCAATGTTCCATTCCTAGATTGCTTTGGTATCTTCCAAGCATCCCAACTGCAAATGTAATGTCTGGTCGTGTACAAACCAGAGCATGCATTAAACTGCCTACGGCAGACGCATAGGGAATGTTAACCATTTGTTCATTTTCCAAATCATTCTTCGAACATTGATTTAAACTGAATTTGTCACCTTTTAGAATGGGCGATGCATTAGGAGTGCAATCACTCATCTTGAATTTCTCCAAAGCTCTTTCAATCTAGGCTTTATGAGACAGTCCTAATGTCTTTTTGGACCTATCTCTGTGAATCTCTATGCCAATGACATAAGAAGCTTCACCCATATCCTTCATTTCAAAATTTTGGAAAAGAAATTGTTTAGTATCATGCAACAATCCCAAATCATTAGATGCAAGTAAAATGTCATCCACATATAGAATTAGAAAAATGTATTTGCTCCCACTAACCTTAAGGTATATACAGTTGTCCACAACATTCGCCGAAAAACCATTTCAAGTAATAACATTGTGGAACTTTAAATACCACTGTCGGGAAGCTTGTTTTAGTCCATATATGGATTTCTTGAGCTTGCAAATTAAGTGACTATCTTTATCAGAACAAAAACCTTCAGGTTGGTTCATGAATACTTCTTCCTCAAGATCCCCATTTAAAAATGCGGTTTTCACATCCATTTGATGTAGCTCTAAATCAAAATGAGCTACTAATGCCATGATAATTCAAAATGAATCATTCTTAGAAACCAGAGAAAATGTATTATGATAATCGATACCTTCTCTTTGAGTGAAACCTTTAGCTACGAGTTTGACTTTATATCGTTCGACATTGCCATTTGAGTCTTTCTTGGTCTTATAGACCCATTTGCAGCCAACCGCTTTAACTCCTTTAGACAACTCGACAATTTCCCAAACTTGATTCTTAGCCATAGATTCCAACTCTTCCTTCATGGCATCATACCATAATTTAGAATCATCCCTATTCATGGCATTGGAAAATGAAATAGGATCATCTTTAGGTCCGATGTCAAAATCATACTCCATTGTGTATACAAAATAATCACCAGAAATTGCTGACTTTCTAGCTCATGAGGATCTCTGTAGACGCGCCCCGGAAACTCTCCGATATCCGCGCTCGAAGGCTCGAATCTCGTTTTGTTTTGAGCCACTACAGTTCGGACTCAATGTCACGGTTCTGAATCTAATCTCATAGAGTGCAATGTGAGACCGATAAATCACCAAAGAGTCCAAATTCGACAAATCGTTTTGGAAAACTGATTTTTATAAAGAAATGCCAAACATGGACTGCTTTGCCAGATACAGAGTCGCCACCTAGATATTTTATTTTGGGAGAAATTTAGAAAACCCTGACTTGTGCCGAAGGCCACGTGTCCATCATCACCAAAGTTGCCTCAGCTTGGGAACTTGGGTACGAGAGGGGAAGGTCATGCAATGAGCACCCCTGCTTGCCCGATCAAAGATCAGCTTGTACTAAGCATGATATTTTATTTTTGAAAACACATGTGTTCTTATTCCGATTATTAACCTAGAATTACTATGTGATGCACACAGCATACAAGTATAGACTAGATCGCCTAATTTGGAACAAAACATTGCACGTTCGTTTGTAAAAATGATTTGAAGTTTGCTACTCGCAAGTAGGCTAAATCCGGGATTCGATGAATTGTTCCAATTCAAGTAATCCAACATTAACCCACAGGCATTCAAGCAGTTATATCAAATAAGCAGTTAGCCTCATGCCAAGCATGCTTTCATGGTAATCAATAACACACATGCAGTATGCTAAAGCGTAAACACTCACAATGTACTCCGAGCCAAAACAAAGAACTATTTAGAAATCATGCATGATCCAAGTTTATGTTAAGATGGCTAATGCAACACATGCAAAAATGCAGCTAAGATAGGCTCGGTTATCTAGAATGTCATGTGAAATGCAACTTGGTAACATGATGTTGAACACGTATTCAAGTAAGTGTATTGAAAATACAATGCTGTTTGTATGATGCGTCGAGCCCGGTGCATACAAAACAAAATGAATGATGCACGCATACAAGCATAAGGTATGCTAATCGAAATATGCCCTAAAACTAACCATCGTAAGCGGTTAAGTAAACGGGAGAAAGAAATGGGGGTTGGAAGACATGCATCACACACACAAACGCTTATTACAACCATTGGCCCTCTCGACGGAGGGTTCAAATAAGAAGCTAACTAGCTAATCTAAGTTAATTAAACTAATTATTACATCACAAAAACTAATTAACTAACAAGCTAATTAATTAAGCTATTACAACACAAATCGAATAGTTAAGGGCATTAACTAATTAAGTACAAACCAAAGCGTAAACTAGCTAAGCAAATTAGCTAAGTAAAGCAATAAAACAAGGCCCTC
The DNA here is from genome assembly GCA_022316695.1 of Camellia oleifera. NCBI lineage: Eukaryota > Viridiplantae > Streptophyta > Magnoliopsida > Ericales > Theaceae > Camellia > Camellia oleifera. The sequence continues at coordinate 49,449,829 of CM039313.1, read as the reverse complement.
AGAGGGAGAAGAGTGTATGCATGCCTGGTCGCCTCGTTCGGAAATCCGTCGCGATGCCCCAATTTGCCTCTGTTTGTAACTGCTCTCAGAAACTTGCACCAAGCTCCAGTAAGCTTCCAGCTCACCTTGGGACCTGTGGGAGGGTGGTCGACCAGTTGTTGGTGTGGAAGACCACCTGCCGACCACTTTTTGTTGTTGCAGGGCAGAAAAAGTGGTCAGCCAGCTAGTTTTTCTGGCTGGTTGACCAGTTGTTGCTGCATTCCTCCAATTTGCTGCAACAGAGAGGAAGAAAGGGCATGGCAATGTATTTGCAAGGTATGTGTGCACAACCACCCTCCCTATCATTTCATAAGCTCAAAGGAGTGTGGTTCTTGATCCTCGGGCCACCAATCACGCATTTCGATGCATGATGGCCGAGAAGCCAAATTGCACAATTTAATGTAAAATGAATGCACGAATAAACACATAAGGCCTAAAACTCTATCATGTATGATCAAGAGCATCGCCGACCGAGAATTGAGGCACGTTTCATCACTTCAAGTATGAAACGTCCCTCATTTCTCGTGCTCGGATTAACACCTAATCCAAACACAATGCAGCACATAACATGGCATGCACAATGCTATGTAACATGGAGTATGCAAAAATGCAATGCAACACAAGCATGCAAACATGCAATGCAACATGAATAACCTAACAAGGCTAATGGTATGCAAACTATGCTAATGCATGCATACTCAATGCAAGACAACATAAGCATGCAACAACAACTGGCATGCACGATGCAAACAACATAGCATACACAATGAAATGAACATGGCATACATAATGAAATGAACAACATGGCATACACAATGCTCAATGGACTTAAACCAAAATGGATAGATCTCAGTCATACCCAAATCAGTGGCCATAACACCAAAACAAATGCACAAAATGGCAAGGCAAACATGCACATGCCTTGGCCTATCAAGTAGGCTTAAGAGCACAACTCTTAAGATTGCTCAAGGAGTGATAAACATGGAAGTGTGACAACACTAGATGCACTGAAATAAGGTATGAAATGATGCCAAATCATTCAAACAAAGCAAGCATAGCATGCAAAAGATCCTTAAAGCACGAAGCTAGTAAAGAGGACTACGAAGGGGAGGCATGCAATACATGGCACAAGTGCATGAAACAACCATGGGTAAAGCTTAATTAGGTCTAAACAAAGACCAAAATATGCTAAGATGGAGGCTCAAATACCTAGGCAAGAGGGCATACATGCTGGGCCACAAATTAGGCAACAATGCACAACACTCGAAGGCACTTAAAGAGTGAATGAAGTGGGAACATGGCAATGCTACATGCTCTAAAATAAAGTATTAAATTATGTCAAATCATCTAAGTAGCTCAAAGATAGCATGCATGAGTTATCAAAACACAAAGCTAGCAAGGCCAATTGCACTACAGCTATACAAAGCATGAATTATATGGCAAAGGCAACCCAAAACTGTCCTAGAACATGTCAAAATGAGTCTAAAACATGCATGGAAGGAAGCCAAAACAAGCTAGCATGAGGGGCATAAGGCATGATGCATACAAGGCAAATAAGGTGGATTACACTACACCTATTAAGACCAAGCATGGGATGACATAACCAACAAAAATCAGAGTTATATCATGGCAAAATAACCCCAAAAACACATTGAAATGATAGCTCACAAGCTTAGGCCTAAAGGCATACGCAATGACCCGTGTTAAGGCATAAAGGGGGAAAACCCTCCAACGCATTGAATGAGTGAAAGATGCAAGTGTATGACCGTGAAACATGGACTGAAATCACATATGAAATGATGCCAAATCATTCAAATAGGCCAAGCAATGCATGCTAGTGGACCCGATACACAAAGCTAACAAGCTAGAATGCATTATAGCTATACAAAGCAAGTCATGCATGACCAAAACAACAAAAATTAGAGCTAGAGCATGCTAAAACATGGACAAAATGTTCTTAAAGTTTAGCCAAAAGCATGCTAGAATGACATATTAAAGCATGATACACATTAGGCTAGTTAATGGAAATGCACTACAAGTGCAAGGAGCATGCGAAGGCCAACCAAACCAACCCAAAACAGAGTCATGGCATGCTAAAACAACACCAAAAACATGCTGAAATGGACACAAAGCAAGCTAGAAATACATGCTACTTCATGAAGCATACAAGACTAGTTTGTGCAATTTACACTACAAGTGTATAAGGCATGCATGGAGTGACAAAATCAAGTAAAAACAATGGTATGCCACAACAAAATAACCCAAAATACAAGCTAAGATATGGCCAACATAAGCTTAACAAACATGCTCACACACGAGGCATTCAAAACAAGTATTAAAGACACAAGGAGAGGGGATGACCCTCTCCTATTTGGGATCCTAAAACACCATGCCCACCACTGAAATTCCTCTGGATTTCAATGGTGAGAAGGCTAAAATAAGGTGATCCCAAAGCTTAAAAAGAAGGCACAAAAGCAAGGCCAAACAAGGCCTAAGAGGGGGTAGACAACCCCCAACACAAAAGTGACCTTAAACAAAGATCTTAAGCATGCAAAAATAGAACTTTTTTTAGTTAAGAGTTAAGCTGAAATCAGCATGCAAATAGGTTCAAAAGCTTAAGCAAGAATAGGGGTTTAAGAGGTTAGTTTCTCACCCTTGAAGACCACCTTCAAAACCAAAACTCCAGCAGCTTTTTCCAACCAAAACCAGTTCAAAAACTTCAAAAACAACCTCAAGGAACCTCAGCTCCAAGAGTATGGTGTTTGAGTGTGTGTTTGTGTGTTAAAGTGTGGTAAAACTACACTTTTAAGGCACAAAATGAAGAACAAGAGCAAGATAGATACAAGTATGTATGTCTAACTCTCAAGCCTGTAGAACTGAACCTGGAGGAGGGAGAGGGAGCCTCCCTTTTATTGGAAACAAAAGCTCAAGCTTCTTGAACAAGCTAAGGGTTCAAGGCCATCCCTCCATACACGTATGGAGGATGGTTTCAGTGCTCTCCAGCTGTACCAGCTAGCTAAAAATATCTCCAAAAAGGTGATAAAAAGCAGCCAGCCACTTGAAGTGGTCGGCCAACTACTTAAAGTGGTCTCCCAAGACAAAAACTGGTCGGCTAGAGGTAGGAGAGGTCTACACATCAAAAGCAAGCCAATGGTGTGGTGGCTGACCAGAAAAGGTGGCCCAAAGACCAAGCAAACCAGTTTCCTGGCCAGAAAACTGGCTGGCGGGAAGAAAAGTGGTCTCCAAGGGGAAGAACTGGTCTCCCACCCTCGTACCACCTTGCAAACAGGGAAAACAAGGTTTGCACAAAAAACAAACCAAAACGGATGCAAGACGAAACTTTGGGAGGCAAAGCGCATAGCCGGGAGCCTCGAAAACTAGTCTACTGGCACCAAAAGTGGTTTACGACCACAAAAGTGGTCTCCCAAACCACAGTTGCCCCTAGGCCAAGGAAACAAGGTGTGGTTCAAAAACCATGCCAAACGGAGAACGTTAAGCAGTCCCGAGTCAAGGCACGCGGCCGAAGGCGCTGAAAATCAGAAACTAGTCTCCAAACGGGAAAAGTGGTCTACGACCACAAAAGGATGGTCTACAAGACCCCTCCCCTCCCTTAGGCAAGGAGAACAAGGCTTGGTCCACAAACCAAGCTAAAGCACAAAGAGTTCAGAGGCCCGGAGGCAAGGCATTCAGCCGAAAACTTCGGAACCTCGAAACAAGCACAACATGCGCAATCACCGAGCGCTCAATCGATGATGTCTGAGTCTTAAGGTCAGTCAAAAATGGGGTGTCTACAATCTCCTTAATTCTGTAGTCTCAATTGAGACTTGAGCTACATGCTCTATGTTGACTTGTTCCTCTTGTGGTGAAAGTTCTTGAATTTGTTGATTTTCAAGAATATCGGGTTGATTATCTTGAAAGACAACCAATTCACCTATATTCATGGGTGTTGTATCTGGATCCCATGATTCCTTCCACTCTATCTTTCGAGGGTAACTCCCACTAGGGTCAATTTTCTCAATAAACTTAGCATTTCTAGCTTCAACAATTCTAAGTGAATTTGAAGGACAATAAAATCTGTAACCCTTGGAGTTTTCCGCATAGCCTATGAAAAAACCACTAACTGTTCTGGGGTCCAATTTCTTTAAATGTGGGTTATACACCCTCACTTCAACTGGACAACCCCAAACGTGTAAGTGTCTTAAACTTGGCTTCCATCCTTTCCATAACTCAAACGGTTTTTTGGGAACAACCTTGGATGGAACCCTATTTAAGATATACACGGCAGTTTTCAAAGCTTCACTCCATAAATTTATAGACACATTAGAATAACTAAGCATGCTCCTTACCATGTCCATAAGTGTTCGGTTCCTTCTTTCAGCAACACCGTTTTGTTATGGTGTGCCAGGCATTGAATATTGTGCAATAATGCCTTCTTCCTTAAGGAACTTAGCAAATGGACCTGGTAATTGTCCCAATTCTGTGTACCTCCCATAATATTCTCCAGTCCTGTCTGACCTCACAATTTTAATTTTCTTTTCTGTTTGTTTCTCTACCTCTGCTTCATAAACTTTAAAGGCATCAAGTGCCTCGACCTTTATCAAACAAGAGGTAGAGATACATGTATCGTGTGAAGTCATCAATAAATGAGATAAAATATCTCTGACCATTCAGACAAGGTGGAGTAAATGGTCCACAAATATCAATGTGTATGATTCCAAGAATTTCCTCACTCTTTTTGGCACCTTTACTGGTCTTGTTGGTTTGCTTTCCCTTTATGCAGTCTACACAAATACCAAATTTGGTAAAATCAAAAGTCGAAAGGACTTCATTATTAACCAACCCCTTTATTCTCTCAATGGAGATATGTCCTAATCTCCTATGCCAAAGAATAGAGGAGGACTCATCAACAATATTACGCTTAATGCCAATATCACCATGCAAGGTTAAAAGATTTTGTTCAAAAACAAGATCCAGATTTAATTTGTACAAACCATTAATTAAAGTACCAAATCCTACAGAAACAGAGTCTTTAAACAAACTAAAATTTGCACCAACAAACTGAAATTCAAATCCAAATGGTACTGGTCTAGAAACAGAAATTAAGTTTTTTGAAAAAGATGGAATGTAAAATGCGTTTTCAAGATCCAAAACAAAGCCATTTTTTAAAACAAGTCTGAAAGTTCCAACAGCTTTGACGTACGAACGCATCCCATTGCCCGAATAGATGCCTTGTTCACTTCCCATCGGTTTCCTTAGGCTGAGGAAGCCCTGCATGGTATTAGCAATGTGAATTGTAGAACCCGAATCAATCCACCAATCATATTGATGAGTATTAACAAAATTAGATTCATAACACATAAGAGATATGATATTACCTTTCTTCTCAAGCCATTTCTTATACTTGGGGTAGTCTTTCTTCATGTGACCCTTTTTCTTGCAGAAGAAGCATGCATCCTTATTGCCATGATTTTTAAATGGCACTTTTCCAAGCTTCTTCCATTTCTGATCACCTTTGCCCTTTTTCCATTGCCCTCCTTTATGTGTTGCTAAATGAGCACTTTCTACTTTTCCATGCTTCAATCTCTCATCCTCTTGAACACACATGGTCAAAAGTTCATTGATAGACCATTTTTCCTTCTGTGTGTTGTAAGAAATTTGGAATGCTCCATATTCCACAGGAACAAAATTGAGTATGAAATTGACAAGGAATGACTCAGAAATCTGAATCTCTAAGGACTTAAGACGAGCTGCAATGTCCCTCATTTCCATAATGTGCTCGCGTACACTCTTAAAATTGTTATGCTTCATTCCTGATAATTTGTTCATTAGGGTGCTTGCCAATGCTTTGTCAGAACTAACAAATTGCTTTTCAATAGCCTTCATGTAGTTCTTGACCTTATCAAATGGTGGGATTGAGGTCCTAATGCTGTGGCTGATATGTGACTTTATGAGCATTAGGCTTAAGCGATTGGATCGCTCCCACTTATCATAAGCACTCTTTTCTGCAACGGAACTCTCGTCCATGGTTTCAGGAGGTTCATCCACACGGAGTGCCAGATCGAGGTCCATGCACCCTAATGTTAGAAGGATTTTGTCCTTCCAGTCCGAAAAATTATCACCATACAAGAATGGAATACGAGAAGACTCATTAGATAGTACGGAGGTAGAAATCACTACAATTACCAAGAACATTATTAATGCTTTGAAACAATAGCTATAGTCTGAATTAACCAATGTCGAATTTAGTAACAAATCTAAACCTTCCTGTGGGTAGAGGTCACTAAATTGTATTAGATGTGCTATTACTTTATAATAAGACTAATGGGATCCGAAATATTTAAGAAAAGAAAACTCTCACCTGTGGGTTTAGAGTGTTCAATCCCTTTAATACCCAATCCATTATCTTATTCCAATTAAATTTCATAAATAATTACTTTTCTGTGGGATCAAGAAATTATTTATAAAATAAAATTGCAATGTAAAAATGCAAAATTAATTTTTAACTTTATGTGATCAAAATACTGAGGATCACATCTTTATGTCTTAAGATGCTGTGGCTACTCTTAAAACAGAATAAATTTTTTAAATATGGCATAATTTATTAATGTGAGCAAATCCTTAGTCACAACAAATATATAATCTTTTAATGTATATAATGTATAATACATACAATTAGAATAATATCACATGAAAAATCTCAAGACCAAACACATGTAATTCAACCTTATACTACATGTTGCTTAAAAGTTGGACCAAAATAAATTCCATAAGCCCAACACATAGTATATACATGCTCTTATTTCACATAAATTTTCATGGAATAAATAATCTTGATACATGTAGTATGATATTACATTATACTAGAGAGCATGCCAATTATTATGAAAATTTATAAGGCTTTTAAAGAATATGTTAAAACAGTTCACTGTATGAAATTCAATTGAATTTACTTACTATTTAACCAAACAACTATAATAAACAAAATATCCTTAATATGATATCCTTTATATATATAAAAAAAATCTAGAAATATATTTAAGTCTTTTATGCCTTTTAAAATTAACTGAATACACCCAAATAAAAGCATGAGAATTTCTAGTTTTATACAAAATGGTTTTCAATGTGTGACAATTAATGAAAAATCATACTTCATGATATATAGTAGGTTTCCAAAACATAGCAAATTTAGAATAGGAACACTTCTAGATTAATATAAACACTATTATTGTAGAACAAGATGAATTCTATTATTACCTCTAATTAATATACATCATGCAACAATTTATCTCTAATAACGAGAAAATTAACCAAAATGATTCAGAATTTTATTTTACTTTTTATTTATTAAATAAGATAAACCAAACAGTAAACGTTTATATTGATTTCAAAGGGTAATCCTTAAATTAAACAAAATATACAAGTGAAACTACAAATTTTGTATAATAGTGGCTACTGTAAAAATCTGAGATCCACCATTAAGTAGTAGAATATCAAACCTATATATATATATATATGGATTTGGTTATGGTGTGCAACTTACACCTTACACCTTATACCTTACATTTACACCTTATACTTACACTTTTTGTGAAAAATTAAACCTTACACTTACACCTTTTTTGAGGTTGCACACCATATGCAACCCACTTACACCTTACACCTTACACTTACACCTTATACTTATACTTACACCTTACACTTACACTTTTTGTGTAAGTGGCACATGGTGTGCAATTGCACACTTAAGAAAAGTCATATATATATATATATATATGACTTGTTATGATGGTCTATAGGTTATAGATTCTCTTCACAAGAAAAAAACAAAACAATGGTCTAAGAGTGATGGTGGTATGACATACTGGATGTATATGCGGGTGGAAGCATTAAGAGGCGTGGAAAACAATAATATATTAAAATCAACTGAACAAATACATGAAATTGAAAATATCTATACCAGAACAAAATTGAGGTTCAGGAAAATAATATATATATATATATATATAATATAATGGCCTCCATAAATACAGTAAGGCTAAACAACAAAAAAGAGGAGGAGGCTTTGATACCAATTGTGAGAATTAAAATAATATTAATTCAGAAAGAAGAATACCTCATGACATGATGGTCAAGCCTTTGAATCTTGTTCTTAGATGGCCAAATCTTCAATGTATAAACAAAACACTCTCAGAACACTTTTCATAGAACCATATGGGATCTATTTACCAAAAACAACGTCTGTGTTTGATGGCTTTCACAGGCATATATATAGGTAGGCTTGGACCCATATCCAAGTGTAACTCCTTATAACTTCCCACCATCAGGGAAGTTGTAAGGTTCGATGAAACCACCATATGAGATAGTGAACAGACGTTAGTTATCCATTAACCATTAAACTAATTAAATATATATAATATAAATAAATAAAACAAACATGTGACATATGGGCCACTTTATGGATATTCTTACAGATAGTAGTATGGAAATGAGTCATTTGCCCAATATTTATAATATCCTCAAGAATTATAATTATGACAAAATAAAAAAAGATTGGATTTTTATGTTCCATGCATATTCAAAAGTTCCAACTGGGCTAAAAACAAAGCAACAAATTATAACTTAAGAAAATCTCATATTTTGGACTAAATAAGTTATAAAAGTCAAATAAAAGTCAAATATTTATGGTGTTTAAAATTTTAACCAAAAACTGAATATATATATATATTAAAACAAATAATCTAAATAAATTTGTTTATAAGTGTTATCAATCATGACCATCATGATTCGATCCTTACTGTAATATAAGATTTTTCATCAATAATATTGAAGTGATCATATTTGAGTAATCATATAATGTATTAAGGGTGTAACTTCGACAGGTTGAGAGGTTGTCCAAACTTAACTCGAATTGTGTTGAGTGTTGCTCAGGCCTGCCTAAGCCTGGCCCGAATTAGGCCTATTACCGGAGTTAATCAAGTTGTACACAAATTTGAGTTGTTTTTATAAGTACAACTAACTTAATAATTTGTTAAAATTAGATTATTTATATTTTTTTTAATATATAAAATCATTAATAATATCAAAACAAATAATTTATATAATATTAGAAAGATAAGAATTGAAGAATTGATGAGCTGCTATGGTAATTTTTACAATTTTTGAGTGAGAAAAGAAAAATATAACATTTTATGTTGTGGTACTTATATATATATATATATATTATATGCAATATGATCTAATAATGTAAATTATTTTTATACCATCTAATGACTAATAATTTATATATATATATATTTAATAGATATAATTCAAGTTTTTGAATCGTTCAGATTGTTTGATATATTTGCTCAACCCTATTCAAATTCAATTTAAACTTTTAAATTATAAATTCAAAAATATTTTGTCTAATCTTAAAAAAAATTCGCACTCAACTCGGCTTGATCGGATTGGCCCACCCAAGTTGTAAATTCCATAATGTAGCACCTCAAATGATATGAATCTCATGTGACTCAGTCCTCTGACTCGGTCGGCCTGTAAACTTCCAACTCAGTTGACATCACTTAGACACTGTCAGTCCACTGAGTCAGTTGACCTGCAAATTGCAATCTACATATCATTTTCAAGACTTCTGTATATTTTATTACTACAAATTATTCTTCTACTACTGCTGTCACTTGGGGTTGGGAATTTTTTTTTTATTTTTTTTTCTTGACCTATGAAATATTAAAATAAAAACAAGTGTAAGGGTGGGGTTCTGCTCTATTATAATTAATACATATTTATTTTTCTTGATCTATGAAATATTAAAATAAAAATAAGTATAAGAGAGATTTAAAATGTAAAATTTATTATAAATTAATAGTTATACATATAAAAAATATTATATAAAATTAATTTGTGTTATATATATGAATAATATTATGCAAATTAATGTTATATATTATGTAAATATTTGATAATTATTTAGAAATATTTTTCAATCAATTAAAAAATTAAAATCTATCCAAATAGCCCAAACCGCAATTTAATTATTTGACAATCTGCCATTCATAATTTAGTTTGTAATTTAACTTCGTAAACTGTTCGAATCAAGCTATGCACACGTCTATTGGTAGGGAAATGCTCACATAACATTTTTGTAGGGGTGAGCAGCGGATATACCGATCCGTCAAAACTGACCGAACCGAACTGATCTACCGTATTTTGGACGGATGCGTGATGATGAGCAGACAGTTGCGGATTGATTTTCTCTAATTCGCCAATCTGGCTGATGGATGGCAGATTTGATATTTCTTTGGCTGCAACTGAACCGCCAAACCGCGAACACCCCTAATAATTTATAAGATTTTGTGTTTTCAGTTTGTTTAAATATTCTGTTTGTGTTTTCAATTAAAAATGAGTTTAAATATTATGTTGAAAAAAAGTTTTCAACTTAAATATCTTTTTTGAATTGAAAAAAATAAACGTATCGTTTATCTATATTTTTTGGTTTTTAAATCTATCTCTAAAAATGATAAATAGAAAATATGATATATGTTGATTGATTTTTGTTTTCAAAAACAGATATAGATGTAACAATACAAAGACATACAATCTCTACTACTACTATGTTCATGGTTTTGGTGATTTGAATTGTTTTTATATTTTAAAAACCACAGATTGTAATACTTTATGTAGATGAGGCATACTGTGATTGTAGTATGTGGACGAGACATGCAGTGATTGTGATATTCTAAAGTTTCAAACTTTCTTGCTTTGGATGAGGCATGCAGTGATTGTAATATTTTTTTAAGTCATTAACTGTAATACTTTCTTCTTTTCTTTTTTTTTTTTTTTTGTTTTTTTGAGGAAATGCACAAGTTGAATTATGTTGAAAATTTATAAAATTTTAAACTGCCAAACCGATTCGCATCCATCCGCCAAACCGCCAATTTGCTCAATCCACATCCGCCGAATTGGCGGACGGATGTGGATTGATTTTCTCCAATCCACCAATCTGGCGGACGGATGGCAGATTGGAGGTTCTGTGGCCGCAACCGACCCGCGCCCACCCCTACATTTTTGTCATTTAGTGAAGCTAGTTTTTCTTTTTTGTTTTTTTTCTTTCTTTTTTTTTTTAAAAAAAAAACTAAAAAAACCACACACAAAAAGAAAGTTAAAAAAATTTTAAAAAAAGCCAAGTTATACCCATCAATTATTCATATTTTTTTATATAATTTTAAAAAATCATTTTTAAACGCATTAAAAAAATTTAATAAATAAATAAAGTTAAAAAAATACTAAAAAAGTCAAATCCCAAAATACACCCAAGTGCATTTGACAAACCAAATTATTTAAGGTTTTCTTGACCTTTTTTTTTGTTGCAATTTTGTAAATTTTTTTTCTCTTTTGTGAAATATTTTTTTAGCTGCACCTTTAATGTTGGTATGAGACGAATCTATGCCATAAAAATGCAACGAATCTATAGATACCAAAATTTCTCAAGACGAATCTATAGTTAACAAAACTATTAACTACAACAAATAAATAAATAAATAAGTAAATAAATAAATAAATAAATAAAGACAAAAAAAAAAGAAAAAAAGAAAAGAAAAGCAAATGCAGTGAAAAAAATATTAAAATTTCCAAATGATATTTTAGTAGGGGATAACCAGATTTACTTATATGAGATGACTTGCTTAGCCTGTTAATGTTTATAGTCTATAGACAAAAAAATAAATAAACTATAAGCAGTCCCAACAAGTTGCAACAAGTAATCCGTATCGATTACTCTTATGTTCTGTTTGAATTTTAGACAAGTAAAAAAATGAGAATGAGAAAATGATTGTGTTTGGGTTTTAGACAAGTAGAAAAATAAAAATGAGAAAATGACTACGAGAAATGCTTGAGAGCTCGAAAGCCTTCAGGCTCGAATGGCACGAATTCAAACGACGCCGTTTTAATTTTTTTTCCCCCTCTTTTATTTGTGAAATGAAACAGAGGGAGGAAGAAAGAGAGAGAAGAGAGAAGAAAGAGAGAAGAGGGAGGGAGAGCCAATCTTCTCACGTCGTCGCCGTCGCCGTCGCCGTCGTCGCCTCTTTCTCTTCCACTCCGTCGCCACCGTGTGTGTATGTGTGTGTTTCATCGATTTGGCTTCCAGATCTATGTGTGTGTGGGAGGGGGGGGAGAGGGTTATTTTCCAGATGTGTGTGAGTGAGGGGAGGGGGTTTGATTTATTGATGATGATGATGATGCTGTGTTGATGATGATTTGTTGGTTATTGATGACGATGATGCTATTTTGATGATGTGTTGATGATGATAATGATGTTGTGTTGATGATGATTTGTTGGTTATTGATGATGTTGTGTCTTCTTCTTCTTCTTTCTTCTTTCTTCTTCCTTCTTCTTTCTTCTTCGCTTCAACTCAGGGAAAGGATGAAGAAAAGAAAAAAAAAAAAAAAGAAAAAAAAAGAAAAAAAAAGGCCAAAACGACATCGTTTTGGGATTTTGGACCACTCGAACCACGAAAAATTCGAGCTATGTAGCGCGATTGGATGATTAATGAATACTGTAGTATAGTGACCCCGGTCTTTTCCCATTTGATTATTATATCCGGACTTAGGTTCCGTAGATTCTGTCATTGTATAATTGTTGTTGTCATCCTTATTTTCTCTTTTTGAGTTATAGGATGTGTTGGGCAGGCTTGTTTCAGGTTGGTTGGGTTCGGAAACCAAGTGTTGCTGTCCAGTTTTTGGGTTGGTCGCTCGAGCGAGGATTGAGTTTTGTGTCTTGTGGCTCAAGCCAGGGTTTCTCAGCTCGAGCGAGCGATTGCGTCTAGTATAGACCTGAGAGCTGTATTTCTTGGCTCGAGCGAGCTTTCTTTCGCTCGAGCGAGTTTCGAGTCCTTAGCTCGAGCGAGCATTCTGTTGCTCGAGCGTGCTTCTGGGTTGCAGACCTGAAGCATCGTATTGTTGGCTCGAGCGAGATTTCCTTTGCTCGAGCGAGTATTTCTTGTGTATGGTCGCTCGAGCGACCAAGTCTTCGCTCGAGCGAGCCTGTCGGGTTTAAATAGGTAGCAGCAGTTTTTAAAACACTTTTTCACCCTCTTTTTGATTCAAGAACCCTAGGTACGACTTTTCTCTCCCTCCACTCACCTTCTCTCTTAGGTATTATTAAAAAGATAGAGTGAGTCGAGGGCTTCCTTTTAATCTGAACAATCTTGGGTTTGGAGCACTTTGGATTTTTGTCATCTTCTCCATTCGGGTTATTTACATCGAGGTAGGGATTTCCTACTCCATATTATAGGTTTTGTTCTAAGTTATGGTATTTTGATATGTTGGGGTTTGTTTGGTAATTTTGGGAAAAACCCTAATTGTTTTAATAAATTAATTTGTATAATTAATTTAAGGAAAAATTGGGGAATTTAGTTAAATTCATGGAATTGGACAATTATAAGTTTAAATGGTGTAGTTGGATAATTTTAATCACTCCCCTACTGAATTGTTGAGATTATAATTGTTGATATGTTTATTTCTTGTCTAGAAATAACTGTTTTGGGCTATCGGTAGAGGATAGTCGTGATTGTTGTAGACATTGCATGTGGATTAGGGAAAATTGAAACTAATCACTTTGGTTAAGTCATAAATTTTGACTATTGAATTAATACAGAAAATACGTGTATTGATTGAGCATTGCATATGCATATTGTTTGGGAGGAGATAGGGGATGTACTCCACGGTTTAGGGGAAGATAAGGGATGGACCTCTAAACCGGATTTGTTTGGGAGGAGATAGGGGATGGACTCCATTAGCATCACTATTATGTGTGCTTATTGATTTATAGAAGTGTTTTTACATATTGTTGATACAGCACTAAAATGTGTATCAAATGAGAAGTATGAAGTGTTTTTATATGAGCCTTAGTCTCATTTAGTTTGTTGGCATTGGAAGTAATGTTAATGTGATGTGTAGTTCACTGTTATAGTTTGGCCAGGTTCTGAGCCATATTGTTAAAAATGAAAAGTTGAATAAATAATGGAAAGTGAAACTGATATTTGAGTTAACCATCTATTGAAAGCTATTGCTTTATTCAATGCTTATATTTGGTTTAGTATATTTCTACTGGGCTGTGGCTCACCCTATATGGGAACATCATTTTCAGGTTCAGGTGATGTGCTACCTCCAAGGACTTAGCCTGGATGGATTTGGAGTTGAAGACTCTGTTTAGATTAGTTATTTATTTTGTTTTAATTTGATGTTACATGTAAACTCAAGCCTAGGGCTTAATGTGTAAATGAGTTAGTACTCACATTTTTGTGTCCAAGTGCTGGCTTGGAAAGATGTAAGCCCGTAGGACATTTACTTTCGTTATTACATGTAATGTCTTTCAATAAGATTACTCTGATGGATGAGATGATAATTGGTTTTCTTTTATCAATGCATGTTAATGTTATATAATATGGGTTTATTTATGAGGGCGTTACAACTTGGTATCAGAGCGTACCGGGTTCGAATACTTTGGGTACGTGGGAAGTGATTAGTATCACAATGGGTTCGTCTCGCTTGATAGAGACTTAGATGTACTGTTATATGCTTATATGATAGCATGTTTATGTGACTATGTGGGTATGGAATGTAGTTTCTAGGATGGTGATTGGAACCTTGAGTTTCTGAAAGTCTTGTTGGAAAGGCACTTGATCAATGTTGTTTCCAACCGGAACTTTAGTGACGCATCAGGACTATCATTATCCAGGAATGAAATTCGTAGGTGCTTATGTGATTATGTGCTTACATGGAGTGAATTGCTGTTGTTCAATGCATTAGGACGCAAGTGTTATAGTTTTGGCACACTTATTAATGTGCTAACGTCTTTGTTACGTTTATTAGGATGTCAGGACGAGGACGAGGACGAGGATGCGGTAGGCGTGGTAGGCCAGGTAGGCAGGAAGTGCCTATACCGGAAAAGATTCCGGCAGTACAGGAGGGAGTTGGCTAGGCCAATGTGGCCGAGCCAGTAGGACAGCAGGCTATGGACGCTTTGGCCCGAGAGATAACAGGGGCATTCAGGGAGTCAGTTGGCATTCTTAGGGCTGAAAATCAAGCCCAGGTTGTTGTTGCGGATGCAGGACCTTCTTTTCAGAAGAGGGAGTTCTTCCGGTCTAACCCGGACGAATTTTTAGGTGATCCTAAAGAGCCACTTAAGGCAGATGAATGGCTCGAACAGACAATGAAGACGTTTGAGATGCTAGGCATCGAAGACGAGGTACTGAAAGTGACCTTGGCATCTTTCCAGCTGAAGGGGGATGCGGTTCAGTGGTGGAAGTTCACTAAGAGTCACATAGGAGGGACTTGGAAGGCTTTTGTCGACGCTTTCCAGGAGAAGTTCCTGTCCTCAGCTGTTGAGGAGAGGTTGAGAGAGCAGTTCTGCTAGCTTAAGCAAAACAGTTCTTCAGTGGCCGAGTTTGAGGCCGCATTTACTAGCTTGTCTAGGTTTGCACCTGAGTTGGTGGCGTCTGAGGAACGGCGTTGTATTGAGTTCGAGAAGAAGTTGAGGCGCGGCCTCAAGTTGAGAGTTGTAGGGACTATGATTCGAGATTATGGGCATCTGGTTGATACTGCAGCCCGTACTGAGATCATGATGCAGGAAGAGGAGGAAGGGCAGAAAGGCTCCAAGAGGAGTCAGGATGGTCAGAGTGATGGTAGGAAACAGAAGGGTTTTAACCCTCAGCAGTCTCAGGGTAGCTTTTCTAGATCGACTTTTCCAGTGTCGAGTGCCAGTTCTGGGAAAGGCAGCCAGAGAGACATTACCTGTTTCAAGTGTGGTCAGCTGGGCCACAAGTCTCCAGCTTGCCCGCAGAAGGGAGGTGGACAGAGAGCAACGTCATCTTCGGCTCAATCTCAGAGCCAGAGTCAGGGTAGAGGCCAGCCGCTCTCGTGTTATCAGTGTGGTCAGGAAGGACACATGAAGAGGTATTGCCCACAGTTGAGTGGCACATCTGGTGCATCTGGTTTGAGGCAGACTCAGAGTCATCAACCAGCTCAGTCAGTTCAGGCCTCGAAGGCCAATCAGGGGGCTTCATCGTCCCAGTCGGTGCAGCAGTCTTATGCTCCTAGGGGTGAGCAGGTTGATTAGAGGTCGTCTGGGCGCGTGTATGCTGTTACTGCGCAGGATCTTGTACCAGCTCCATCTGTTGTGAGAGATACCTTCTTGTTTTGCAATTCGGTTGCTAGTGTATTGATTGATACGGGTGCATCTCATTCCTTTGTGTCTGCTGCATTTGCATCTGTTTTGGAGTTGGAGTTAGCACAGTTAGCATCTCCTATTTGTGTTGGGGGTGAACTGATCTTGAAACAAGGTGTTAGGGGTTGTGATATAGAGGTCGCCGATCATAGGCTTCCGTTTCCTTTTGTAGTTATGCCCATGAAGGGCTTTGACATTATTTTGGATATGGACTGGTTATCGTCATACCGGGCAGTTATTGATTGCTACCGCCAAAGGGTCACTTGTTGTACCGTGAGCGGGGAGTGTTTTCATTTTCTAGGGGACCGGGTTGGTAGTGTTTTGCCACCAGGGTATGATCCGCGAGGGCGGAGTGAGCTTAGTGGTCTACTTGCTAGCTTTGAGAGTAGTGAGTGTGATGAGACCCAGACTGTGTTGCCAAGAGTGGTTTGTGAATACTCGGACGTCTTTCCCGAGGATCTTGTTAGTTTGCCACCTCATCGAGAGATTGGGTTCTCTATTGATTTAGTGCCCGGCACGGCGCCGATTTCTATGGCACCTTATCATTTTGCCCCAGTCGAGTTAGTTGAGTTGAAGATTCAGCTCCAGGAGTTGCTAGATAAGGGCTATATTCATTCTAGTGTTTCACCGTGGGGAGCACCGACCCTCTTTGCTAAAAAGAAAGGTGGTGCTTTGAGACTCTGTATAGATTACCGGAAGTTGAATCGGGCTACGGTCAAGAATAAGTACCCTATGCCTCGTATAGATGATCTGTTTGATCAGTTGAAGGGTTCCCGTTGTTTCTCTAAGATAGACTTGAGATTGGGTTATCATCAGTTGAGAGTTAGGGAGGAGGATATTCCGAAGACGGCATTCCGTACACGGTATGGCCACTATGAGTTTCTGGTGATGCCATTTGGGCTCACCAATGCACCTGCAGTCTTTATGGACTTGATGAACCGGATATTCCGGGAATTCTTAGATCGTTTTGTAGTAGTCTTTGTAGACGATATCCTTATCTATTTACCTTCAGAGGAGGAGCATGAGGAGCACTTGAGAGTAGTGCTTGAGTTACTTAGAGCCCATAAGCTTTATGCTAAGTTTGGGAAATGTGAGTTCTGGCTAGAGGAGGTGAAGTTCTTAGGCCACGTGGTTTCCAAGAAAGGGGTGTCTGTTGATACATCCAAAATTGAGGCAGTGTAAGATTGGGCGCAGCCTAAGAATGTTTTTGAGATCCGCAGTTTTCTGGGATTAGCTGGGTACTACCGACGATTTGTGAAGGATTTCTCCAGGCTAGCTTCGCCGTTGACTAGACTGACTCGGAAGGGAGTCAAATTTGTATGGAGTGAGACTTGTGAAAAGTCGTTCCAGGAGCTGAAAGTTAGATTGACCACCGCTCCGATTTTGATTATTCCGGAGAGAGGGTTGGGTTATGCTGTTTATTGTGATGTTTCACGAGAGGGTTTGGGTTATGTGTTGATGCAAGAGGGGAAAGTGGTAGCCTATGGCTCACGTCAGTTGAAAATACACAAGAAGAATTACCCTACCCATGACCTAGAGTTAGCAGCTGTGATCTTTGCCTTGAAGATTTGGAGGCATTACCTTTATGGTGAGAGATTCGAGGTATTCTCGGATCATAAGAGTCTGAAATATCTGTTTACACAGAAAGACTTGAACTTGAGGCAGAGGAGGTGGATGGAGTTTATTGAGGATTACGACTTTGAGTTGCATTACCATCATGGGAAGGCCAATGTGGTGGCCGATGCCCTTAGCAGGAAATCTGTTGGTGACATAGCTAGTATAGCCATCCGGGAATGGGAGATGTTGGGTGCACTTGGGGAGTTCGATTTGTTTTTGGGCGAATCCGTTGAGGCTGCGGCCTTGTTCTCTGTGGTTGTGCAGCCTACACTTATGACTCGAGTGTTAGAGGCACAGAGAGGTGACCTTGAGGTGGAATCTCTTCAAGAGAAGATCTCCAATGGGAAGGTAGAGAAGGGTTTGACGGTGTATCCCGACCTGAGTGTGAGATACCGAGACCGTCTGTTTGTGCCGGCGTCTTGCCGAGAGGAAGTACTCCGAGAGTTTCATCATTCACGCCTTGTGGTGCATCCGGGAGGCACTAAGATGTATCGGGATTTAGGTCGCCAGTTTTGGTGGCGGGGTATGAAGAGAGATGTGGTAGCTTTTCTGTCTAAGTGCCTTACTTGTCAGCAAGTGAAAGCCGAGCATCAGAGGCTAGCGGGTTTGTTACAACCCTTGCCTATTGCCGAGTGGAAGTGGGAGCATATCACTATGGACTTCGTTGTAGGCCTTCCGAGGACTCAGCGGGGTAGTGATGCTATTTGGGTGGTTGTAGACCGGTTGACTAAGTCGTCGCACTTCATTTCTATGCGCGTGAGAGATTCGGTAGATCATCTTGCCGACTTGTACATTCGGGACATAGTGATATTGCACGGGGTCCCAGGGACGATCGTCTCAGATAGAGATCCTCGTTTCACTGCTAGGTTGTGGCAGAGTTTGCAGAGTGCCTTAGGCACTAAGTTGACCTTTAGCACGGCTTATCATCCTCAGATTGACGGGCAGTCCGAGCGTACTATTCAGATCCTTGAGGATATGCTTCGGGGTTGTGTCCTTGACTTTAGTGGGTCGTGGGAGAGACACTTGCCTTTCGTGGAGTTTGCCTACAACAACATTTTCCAGTCTAGTATCGGAATGGCACCGTTTGAGGCCTTATATGGCTGACCGTGTAGGTCTCCAGTTTGTTGGGCCGAGGTGGGTGATGCACCTTTGTTGGGTCCGGAGTTGGTGAGGGAAACGACGGAGAAAGTTGAGCTTATCCGTAAGAGGCTTGTTACAGCCCAGAGTCGTCAGAAATCTTATGCCGACCGTAGAAGGAGACCTTTGGTATTTGAGGTGGGTGATCATGTCTTTATGAAAATATCACATAGGCGGGGATTGATGAGGTTTAGGAAGAGCGGGAAGTTGTCCCCTCGGTTTATTGGTCCTTTTGAGATTCTTGAGAGGATTGGCGAGGCTGCCTATCATTTAGCTTTGCCGCCACAGTTATCCGGAGTTCATGATGTGTTTCATGTGAGTATGCTTCGGAAGTATGAGCCGGATCCATCACATGTGTTGGATTGGATCGATTTAGTGGTCGACGAGGATGTCTCGTATGAGGAGAGACCGGTTCAAGTCTTGGATAGGCGGGATCAGGTTTTGCGAGGCAAGACCATCCCTTTGGTAAAGGTTTTGTGGAAACATCATGGAGTGGAAGAAGCCACTTGGGAGCGTGAGTTGGAAGTCCGCGAGAAATATCCGGACATGTTTGTTGATATGTAATCTTGTATTTAGATTTTGTAATATTGTTGGACTTAAGAGCTTTATATGTGTCTTAAGTTGTAAAACATAGAGAATGTTTTGGTCTAATGGAAAGTATTTTGAAACTTGCCTCATGATGGAAGTTTAGTGTAACATTGCATATGTTGATTTATTGTAGAATTGGAGTTATATCATGAAATTGAATATGATATGAAAATGAGAATCATGTATATGAAAACTATTTAAATTGAAAGGAAATTGCATATTGATAATGCAGGTTGATATATATATATACATTGTGAAATGCCTCTTGATAAGAGATGAAATGACCAGTATTGGGTCAAGTGGTTTATTATTGTATTGTCATATTATTGGAATTTGAGAAAAACCTGCTTTTGAAAAACTTATGCTTAATTTCGAGGACAAAATTCTTTAAGGGGGGAGGTTATAGCGACCCCGGTCTTTTCCCATTTGATTATTGTATCTGGACTTAGGTTCCGTAGATTCTGTCATTGTATAATTGTTGTTGTCGTCCTTATTTTCTCTTTTTGAGTTATAGGATGTGTTGGGCAGGCTTGTTTCAGGTTGGTTGGGTTCGGAAACCAAGTGTTGCTGTCCAGTTTTTGGGTTGGTCGCTCGAGCGAGAGTTTGGTCGCTCGAGCGAGGATTGAGTTTTGTGTCTTGTGGCTCGAGCCAGGGTTTCTTAGCTCGAGCGAACGATTGCGTCTAGTATAGACCTGAGAGCTGTATTTCTTGGCTCGAGCGAGCTTTCTTTTGCTCGAGCGAGTTTCGAGTCCTTGTAGACGTCCCCGAACGCATCCGGGAGGGTTAAGTCCCGTTCCGTTCATATTGGGGTCACTACAGTTCGGACTCGATTTGTGTCGGTTCTAAATCTGAACCAAAGAGTCCAACTCTGGCAAATCATTTGAGAAAACAGATTTTTTTGAAAAGTAGTGCCAAACATGGACTGCTTTGCCAGATACAGAGTCGCCACCTAAATGTTTTTAAAATGGGAAATTTAGGAAACCCTGACTCGGTGCCATAGGCCACGTGTTCGTCATCACCAAAGTTATCTTGTCTCGGGAGCTTGGGTACAATCTGGGAAGGTCAGCTATGAGCACCCCTTTCGCCCGGTCCGAAGACCGGCCTCTATTAACTGTGATATCCGATTTCAAAAAACGTTATGTGCTCTTATTCTGGTTATTAGCCTAGAATTACTATGTTATGCGCGCAACAAACAAGTATAGACTAGATTGCCTAATTTGGAAATAAACATTGCATATCTGTTCGTTTTGAAAGCGTTTCGGAATTTGCTACTCGCAAGTAGACTAAAACACGGATTTCAATGAGTTTTTCCAACTCAAGCAATCCAACCTCCACCCACAGGTATTCAAACAGTTTATCTCATATAAGCATTTATCCACATGGTAATCATGCTGTCATGTTAACATTCACACGCATGCGATATGCTAAAGCGTAAATACTTACATCGTACTCCGTGCCAAAACAATAAACCAGTTAGCAAACATGCGTGTCCTAGTTCATGTTAGAGTGACTAATGCATCGCATACAGAATGTGATTAGGATAGGCTCGGCTAACCCTAAAATGGCATGTGAAATGCAATCATTTGATGCACGTATTCAAGTTAGATTTAAAAATACAATGCGGTTTGTATGATGTACCGAGCCCGGTGTATGTCAACAAATGCATGGATGCACGCATGCATTACATAAGGTATGCTAAAATAAACGTGCCCTAATCTACCATCATAAGCAGGTAAATAAAAGGGAAGAAAGAAGTGGGGGTTGGAAGACATACACACCACTCACCCACACTTATTACAGATTCGCCCTCGCTCGGAGGGACCAAAAGAATAATACAAATTAATTAACTACGCAAGCTAATTAAATATTACAAATTAATTAAATTGACAAATTAATTAATCTAAGAAAAACAGTAAACCGCCTCGGGGCGAGGGCTCAATGCATGCGCGCTCGGATTCCGCTCGGAATTGCACTGCCATGCCTAGCCTGCCTCTGTTTTCCCTGTTTTGCTCCTCTGAAAACTGCCAAAGTCTCAAGGATGCCTCTCTGGACACTGGAGAATCCCACCGGCTGGAGGAAATGACCACCGGCACTAGGATGTGGCCCATCGGCACAAAACATATCCACCGGCCATCGATTGACTGCCGGTCGGCACTGAATACTGCCGGCCGGCAATAAATTCCTGCAGAACCTGCAACTCACAGTAGCAAAGGACAGAATCTGGCATGGCAATACTATTCAAGCTATGTATGCACCAATCATGCTCCCTATCATGTCAATGACTCAAGGGAGGATGTGCCTCGATTCTCGGGCCACCAATCACACATTTTCATGCATGATGGCCTAAAGAATCAAGTGTGCAATTTTCATGTCAAATGAAATGCAAACTAAACAATCAAAGAGCCCAATCCCCATCACCAAATCAAGGGACAAGGCATGCATGCAAGATGCATTGCAACCTAATCATGTTAGCTAGGGATGCAACATGAGCATGTGAACAAACAATGCAAGCATACAAGCAAACATGAAGTAAGCACGCAACCCGAACAAATGATGGTCTTAAACATGTTCTAGGCAACTCTAATTAGGCCTAAAACAATGGCCAAAACCAAGGAAATGAAAGCCAAAATGCACACACACATGCACGCGATCATGGTCCAAAACTTAAAGCATAATGGGGCGACTTTTAAACACATTTAAGAGCGCACAAATGTGAACAATTAGCATACAAGTTAAGCTCTGAAATCATGTTATAAAAGGTGCCAAACCAACTCACACAAGACAAGCAAAAGCATGCAATTGGCCCAAATACTTGAGGCAAGCCAAGAGGCATTGAACTACACTTGGCAAAACCTAACATGGCAAGACTTAAGCAACTAAAATCAGAGTTTTAGCACACAAAATCAAGCCCAAAGGACCACTTAGATGGCATCTAAATGGTTTGAATTCAAAGGCATGCATAATGGTCAAAACATACGGCATACAACACATGCTCTCAAAGTAATAAAGAGGCAACTAGGGCAAGCATATGAGCATGCCAAAGGGACTGAAATCACATGTTGGATGGTTCCAAACCACCAAAATGATGCAAGCAACATATGCTACACATTCACATACTTGAGGCATACAAACCCGACAAGCCACAAATGCAAAGAAGCTATACTAAGCATGCCAAAATCAATCCAAACAACTATGGACAGACCTAAAGCATGACAAAATAAGCACAAAACATTCATAAGTCTAAGCCTAAATCATGCTCAAACAAAGGCTAACAACCTAAGGCATGTTAAAGGATCAAGGAGGTATTACATGGCATCTATACTAAACATGTATGGAGTACCAAAACCAACACACAACATGATTATATTATGGCATAATAAGCATGAAATGCAGCCTAGACATGATCAACACACACTTGAACAAAGGCTTCCTTAAGAGACCGAAAATGGTCCTTTTCAAGGACAACAAGGAGAGGGGGTGGCCCTCCCCTTTTGGAGACTTCAAGGCACCATCTCCACCACTGAAATCCCTCAAGATTTTAGTGGTGAAGAGGCCCAAACACCAAAGTCTCGAAACTTGCACAAAATGGCACAAAATAAGGGCCTTTCAAGGCCTAAGAGGGGTCAAACTTCCCCAAAGCACAAAACACCCTTAATAAACTATCAAGAGGGCTTAAAAATAGAACTTTTTTTTATTAAACACTAAGCACAAAAATAGCTCTAAGATAGGTAAAAATACAAAGCAAAAAAGGGGTAAAAAGTGACTAGTTTCTTACCCTTGAAGAACTTCTTCACCAATGTTGATATTGTTTCTTCTTTGAGCTCAAATCCAACCAAAGGCCTCAAGAACAAGCTCTGGTCCTTGAAGGAACCAAGAAAAAGTGAAAGACTAGGTGTTTGTGTGCAATAGTAAGACACAAAACACCTAGAACACACACAAGGGAGATATAGAGATAGGATATGAATGGAACTCAAACCCTAAAACCAGAGCTTGCTCTAAGTTGTTTTTTTACTAAAAGGCCAACCCTAAAGCCAAGGGGGAAGGGCTCCTCTTATAGAGGAGCCAAACTTGTAATGCTTACAAGTTAAGCAACTAAGAGGGGCATCCCTCCATACACGTGTATGGAGGGGAAGCCAATGCCAGACAACTATAATAAAATATCTGAAAAAGCAACTGAACAGTAGTCGGCTGGCCAAAAATGTCATTTTGACAAAAATGACTGTCGACCGGCAACAAAGAGTGCCGGTCGGCAATATATATTGCCGGTGGCAACAAAAAGCAGCCGGTGGCCCCTAGCTAGTGCCGGTGGTGTGTGGGGATGCCTCACAAGGCATTCCCTGCCCCTCCAAGGCAAAACACAAGTGTTTGGTGCAAAACTAGACACAAAACAATCGAGTTCGGAGATCCTGAGGCAAGGCGCGTAGCCGAGAACTCCGGGAACTCGAAACAAACACAAACATGGATAATCACCAAGTGTTCAAGCGGTGACGTCCAAGTCTTGAGGACGGTCAAAAATGGAGTGTCTACAGTCCTTAGCTCGAGCGAGCATTCTGTCGCTCGAGCGTGCTTCTGGGTTGCGGACCTGAAGCATCGTATTGTTGGCTCGAGCGAGATTTCCTTCGCTCGAGCGAGTATTTCTTGTGTATGGTCGCTCGAGTGAGCCTGTCGGGTTTAAATAGGCAGCAGCGGTTTTTAAAACACTTTTTCACCCTTTTTTTGATTCCAGAACCCTAGGTACGACTTTTCTCTCCCTCCACTCACCTTCTCTCTTAGGTATCATCTCTTTTTAGGGTGTTTCTACCCTAGGTGCTTTATTAAAAAGATAAAGTAAGTCGAGGGCTTCCTTTTAATCTGAACAATCTTGGGTTTGGAGCACTTTGGATTTTCGTCATCTTCTCCATTCGGGTTATTTACATCGAGGTAAGGATTTCCTACTCCATATTATAGGTTTTATTCTAAGTTATGGTATTTTGATATGTTGGGGTTTGTTTGGTAATTTTGGGAAAAACCCTAATTGTTTTAATAAATTAATTTGTATAATTAATTTAAGGAAAAATTTGGGAATTTAGTTAAATTCATGGAATTGGACAATTATAAGTTTAAATGGTGTAGTTGGATAATTTTAATCACTCCCCTACTGAATTGTTGAGATTATAATTGTTGATATGTTTATTTCTTGTCTAGAAATAACTGTTTTGGGCTATCGGTGGAGGATAGTCGTGATTGTTGTAGACATTGCATGTGGATTAGGGAAAATTGAAACTAATCACTTTGGTTAAGTCATAAATTTTGACTATTGAATTAATACAGAAAATGCGTGTATTGATTGAGCATTGCATATGCATATTGTTTGGGAGGAGATAGGGGATGTACTCCACGGTTTAGGGGAAGATAGGGGATGGACCTCTAAACCGGATTTGTTTGGGAGGAGATAGGGGATGGACTCCATTAGCATCACTATTATGTGTGCTTATTGATTTATAGAAGTGTTTTTACATATTGTTGATACAGCACTAAAATGTGTATCAAATGAGAAGTATGAAGTGCTTTGATATGAACCTTAGTCTCGTTTAGTTTGTTGACATTGGAAGTAATGTTAATGTGATGTGTAGTTCACTGTTATAGTTTGGCCAGGTTCCGAGCCATATTGTTAAAAATGAAAAGTTGAATAAATAATGGAAAGTGAAACTGATATTTGAGTTAACCATCTATTGAAAGCTATTGCTTTATTCAATGCTTATATTTGGTTTAGTATATTTCTACTGGGCTGTGGTTCACCCTATATGGGAACATCATTTTCAGGTTCAGGTGATGTGCTACCTCCAAGGACTTAGCCTGGATGGATTTGGAGTTGAAGACTCTGTTTAGATTAGTTATTTATTTTGTTTTAATTTGATGTTACATGTAAACTCAAGCCTAGGGCTTAATGTGTAAATGAGTTAGTACTCACATTTTTGTGTCCAAGTGCTGGCTTGGAAAAATGTAAGCCCGTTGGACATTTACTTTCGTTATTACATGTAATGTCTTTCAATAAGATTACTCTGATAGATGAGATGATAATTGGTTTTCTTTTATCAATGCATGTTAATGTTATATAATATGGGTTTATTTATGAGGGCGTTACATGTAGTAACCAAGAAAAATCTTCTTCTGTTGGCCAATACGTGTTTGCCGAGAGGCAACGTGCCGAGAGCATCCATGCCGAGCAAATTGATAACGCTAAGGGAAGAAAAGTGAAAGCACTATTTTAGGCCAGTTCTGATACATAGCCCGAAATTTCCGAGCTCGAATTTGCCCCTAATCCAAAATGATGTTGTTTTGGAATTTTTTATTTTTTTTTCTTCTTTCTTTTTCGCTGTTTTGAAGATAAAGATGAAGAAGAAGCAGAAGCAGAAGAAGAAAAAGAAGAAGAAGAAGAAGAAGAAGAAGAAAAAGAAAAGAGAAGAGAGGAGAGAGCAGCTATAGCTGAACACATCAACATCTTCATCAACATCATCATCATCATCAACACGTCATCAACAACCAACAAATTTTTTTTTCCCCTCATCTTCAGATCTAGATCCACTAGAAAAAAAAAATCAACATCTTTATCAACACATCATCATCATCAACAACATCTTCATCAACACATCATCATCAGCCAGCAAAAATTTTTTTTCCCTTCATTTTTAGATCCGAATCCACTAGGGGGAAAAAAAAGAAAAAAGAAAAAAGAAAAAAAGTAGAATGGCGATCGGCGATACCCACAGGCGATCACCGCCATCACCGTCGAAGCCATCACTGTCTCCATCTTTTTCCCTTCTTCTCTCTCTTTCCTCTTCTTTTCCCTCTGTATTCAAAAGCAAAAAAAGGAAAAAAAAGAAAAAGAAAAAGAGAAGTCGTTTTGGGTTTCGAGCTAGTTAGTTTCGGGCTACCAAGTATTATTCATTTCAAGCAAAGCAAACGTCCCATCATAAAGGAAAAAGTGGAATTGACATGACAAAGCTAGAAAAAGGATAATAATGAGGTGGTGAGAGATCCTATAAATAAGAGATGCATGCTTGAAGGAAGGGTAAGTGAGAAACAATTAAGGGTTGTTTTGGTAACATATATAAAAAAGTTAAAAGTTTATTTTTAATTTAATTTAGGTTATATTATTTTTTACATAAAATAATAAAAAAAGTTAAAAAAATTAAAATATTAACTTTTAACTATCTTTTTGAAATAACTCTAAGAAAGATATTGCGTTGAATTTTAGTAAGAGTTTTCAAAGGACTAACTTAATGTTCGGAGGGTTCACCCGGTGTACAATGCCACCGGAGCTTTTTTTCTTTGCTGTGGGTAGGATTTAAATTATCCATCTTTCAAGAGGAGCAAGGCAATATTTTTCAGCCCACCTCAAACACTATCTCGAAAAAATATGTGTGTAACTGATTTCATTTTTTGAAAATATCCAAACACAGCTTTAAAGGCATTTCCACTTGAGCTCTCTAGCTGTTGCTCTATTGCCGTTCAAGGTCCTGTTCATGTTGGATTTTGATTTTGTTTGGGCTTTAAAGGCATATCCAAACACAGCTTTAAGGTATTTCAATTTCTTCTTTTTTAGATTTTTCCTTTTGGAATTTTATTTATTTATTGCATTTCTAATCTCATTTCCATGTAAAATTACTTAATACTTGAGAAAATTAGTGATAAATCTAATTTAAAAAGTGTTTAAGGAATTAAGTCCAAGAGATTTTTTTTGCTAATGAGAGATCCATATTTTGTGAAATAATTTGGTGAAAAGTTCTGAAAAATATTTTTTTTTTTCCAATTTCACCCCTTGACTTTTGTATCTGTTTGACTTTTCGTTGACTATCTATTTAAATTTATATCTATTTGTTCAAATTTTTTGTCCATTTGTTCACAAAACTTTCTATTTATTTAATTTTTTTGCCTATTTATTCAATTTTTTTCTTTTTCCGTAAATTTGCCATCTGTTCAAATTTTTCTATGTAAATTATCTATCTGTCTAAATTTTATGTCCAAATTTTATCTAGTCAAAAAAAAATTCTATCTATTCAAATATCTCTCCTTCTCCCTCTCCCTCTCTCTATCTCTCTCCCCTATCTGTGCAATCTGTTTTTATCATCAACAATAACAAGAAAACAACAACAACAACAAATCCTAATCTCATATATGTGTAGATGTGAGTCTTCTTTGCTTAATATTTCTGATGCTCTCCACAAGAATTAGTCAAGCACAAGTAATTTGAAATTCCAAATCTAGGGAGAGAGAGAGAGAGAGAGAGAGAGAGAGAGAGAGAGATGGTTTAGAGAAAAGAAAAAGTTAGAGAAAGATAGAGGCACAAGGGGGGAAATCATCAGTCATTCTGAGGTCACTGATCTGAATGTCTTTCTTGATCATTTTCAGATTTGGACCTGTACAAAACTAGATCAGGTTAAAATTAGATGATCAGTGTGAAATTGTTGTAATGAATGGTGGATATGAGGAAAAAAAGGTGTTGGAGTGTAATGGTGGAGGCAAAACTAAGGACAATAGATCGGTAGTTGAAGGTTTATTTTCGTCTTCATCTTCACTGTTAGACCACGGCAGTGTCCTAGATCTAGGGTTAGGGTAGGCAGATGTATGGTTATGCGAAAATGAGAGAGAAGATGATGAGTCAGAGTAGAGATGAGGAGGAGATCGGCGGAGGAGGAAGATAGAAGACAGCGGCGGCGATGATGGAGCATAGAGCGAAGCAAAGAAGGGAGTGGAGGTGATTTCGATGGTGATGGTGGTGGCTTAGCCCTCATGGGTCAGCGGTAGTGGTTCAATGACATTAGAAGAAGCTCCGTCATTCAACATCGTGGCACGACAGCAGAGCTGTGCCAGGTTCTTGAGGAAATGAGAAAGATGTCAACGGTAGCCTTTTCTTAAATCTAGACGTAGATGTGTGTGTGTGTCGATGGTAGCCTTTTCTTAGATCTAGACGCAGGTGTGTGTGTGTGTGTGTGTGTGTGTGTGTGTGTGTGTGTGTGTGTGTGTGTGTGTGTGTGATAGAGTGGGACTGAGTAAGAAATCCGTAAAATTCATAATCCGATCCGGTTCAGTCCAATCCGGTGGGTTTGGATTGGTTTTTTGAATTTGTGGTTCAGTTCTGGATTGAAAAATAAAAAATCCGTAGTTCACGGATCAGTTCCAGATTGAAAGTACATGGTTTTGGATTGAAACCAATTCGGAACGTATACAAATAACCTATATTTATATTATACACCCTTCCGGCATAGTATCTTCTCTTATTCCATATATAACCTATACCCAAACCTAGACCCGTATAATATCTTCTTTTATTGCTTTTGTTTGTTAGTTTTTAGTTTTAATTTGTAATGGTCTAAATATTTATGGTGAAACAAGTTTTCTTATGATTGTTTAAATTCTACAACAGTATGTCGCTATTATAGAAAGACATGTTACTATTGTGGAACTAATATGATACTATGTTTATATTTTTATGAAATTAAAATATTATATTTTTTTGTTATTTAATTATGTGAATCCGTGGTCCTAAACCGATCTAATCCGTGTTTTAATGGATTGGTTTGAATTGGTTCCATGATTTAAACAAATTGGATTGGTTCCAAGTTTTCAAGAATTATAAATAACGGATTGGTCCTGGTTTTATCCTAATTCTGACCAATCTGGACTATGCTCACCTCTGTGTGTGTGTGCGTGCGTGAGAGAGAGAGAGAGAGAGAGAGAGAGAGAGAGAGAGAAAGAGAGATGAGAGATAGAGGTGTGGTGGTCGCTATAGACATCCCATTTTGACCAGTCTTAAGACTTGGGCTCTTTTTTCCAAACATCGGATGATGAAAGTTAAAATGTGCTATTTTACGAATTTCTCAACAAAAGAGCTAGGTTCAAGCTTTAATCCCAACCTTGCACTTGTTTGGCCAAAGTATTTTAGAACCTTTGAAACCCCTTTTCAAACATTTCTACAAAAGTTCCGAGGCTTGCATTTTCAAAATTCAAGTGTTATATTTATTTAGTAAATTGAGCAAGGACAAAGTGAAAATGAGTGGAAGGAATGAGAATTTTTTAGAAAAAAAAATCCTATTTTTTCCTTTGAAAAACTATCTGGCCAAGCACTTTTTTGTCTGGTTGGACCCTTTTTTGTCTGGTCGGATGATTTTTTCTGGAAACAGAGCAATTTCGAGAAATTCGGCATTTTCTTCAAATTTTACACAAATATCTTAGATATTTTTCCTTTGGGCTTCCTCTGCAAATATCTCAGATGTTTTCTTTGCCACAAAAGTCTATAAATACACCTCTCCTTTTTCATTTCAAGGGGTTCCAAAATTGTTTATGCCTACACTCCATCTTCAACCTTCTTCTCCCTTTTCTTCGCTACTTCTTCACTCATACACCACCTTAAACTCCATTAAAGCTAAAATTAAGGTTGGAAATATTTTCTAAGAGGTTGAAAGATCATTTCTCAAAGGCTAGACCTTGAACTCAAAAGCTTACAACTTCTCCACCTTCATTTCTCATACACCCATAAGCTAAACACCATTAAACCTTACCTTGGAGCTCCTTGCTAAGGATTCTTGAACTTATTCAAGAACTTTGAGGGTGTTAGGAAAGAGTTTGGCAATAAAGAAATTCACCCTCTTTCAAAGGTGTAACTTTTGAACCTTTCCATATCTTTCTCTCGTCATTTCTTCATTTCAAGCTTTGTTTGCACTATGTAATTATTATAGAGATGTAACAAGTCCTCATGGATGTGAAGGGAACTAGGATTTAGCCACCCATCAATTGAGTTGATAGTTTTTTTTTTTTTTTTTTTTTTTTTTTACTTTCTTACTTTCCTTGGCTTTAACATCAAGTTCTTGTATACCTTGGACCTTTGTGGATGGGTTTGGGGATAACCATTAGCCATCCATTCACAAGTTCAATAAGTAGCTTTTCTTATTGTTACACTCATTCTCTTCATCTATCCTATCTCTCAAATGTATCAATCCATGTGTTTCAATTCCTTATTCAATATCAATGAGTGCTAGGGGTTGTTTCATAGGATTGCTTGGGTAATCCATGGGATTTGATGTTGAAAAGTTGTGTCTTACCTTCTCATTAAATATTTTGGAAGTGAAACAAGAGATTTTGGGTCAAAGGAAGTTGAAACCTCTCCTTTGAATCATTTGTGAACATAGAAAGGGGTGTAACCATCCTTGTTCTATGACTAGATGAGGAGTTTTCAATAAATTCGATGAATCCCTGTTTTTAATAAGCAAAGCTTCCACCAAGAAATGATTTGCATTAATCCACCACTTAATAAGATGAATTTGGATATTAATTTGCCCTTATTTACAAAGAGAAGATGTAGGTTCCTATCCATTTCTTGGGCTTGAATTTGTTCTTCGATTTTGATTCATTTAATTGTTGATTTATTGCAAAATATCTGTTGTACATATCTATTATATACTATTTTTAAGGATTGAGACCCATCTACCTCTTCCTTAAGTGTTTTCTGTGTGTGTGTGTGAGTGTGGGAGAGAGAGAGAGAGAGAGAGAGAGAGAGAGAGGTAGAAGGGATAAGCATTCCTTAAATGCTCTTAGCTTTTGTTCTGGACTTTTTGCACTGACCTAAATCTCAATTGAAAGAAGAATTTGGCCGGCTACTTTCTTGTTCGGCCGGCTTGTCCTATGTCTAGCCAGATGCCTCCTCTCAAGAACAGAGCAAGCAGTTTATAGGGAGTGCTCCCTTAGGTAGTTCTGGAGTTGCTGAATGGTTTATTTTAATTGTATAGTATGATTTATTAGATTCAGCTGTAACTTGGCTGAATTAATTCATTGTTGTAATAATTTCTTTAGTCCTCTTTCTTTTTGTTATTATTTACTCAAAGTGTTATAATAATCTCTCTCTCTCTCTCTCTCTCACACACACACACACACACACACACATACACACACACACACACAAATACACACACTTCATTTCTTATTCAAATTGTTGTAATAACTTCCAACCCCACATCTTTCTATTTCTTTTATTTACTTGCTTTTCATATATGTTGTATTGCATCATAGTTTATTTTGTTTGCCTGTATAATGTATCCATTTTTCATGCATCCAAGTTTGGTTCACTCGCATTTGTGGAATTTATTGTTTTCAAAAGTTGAATACATGCATTGTTCCATGCCTTGAGATGATATTTATGTCATATCTTAGTATCTGGACTTCTAGATGCATGCCGTGTATGTACTACATTAGTCGATTGTATATAGGATCATGCATATGTATATATTGAAACATTTCTTAGAACTTACCTCGAGTATTAGGTGAGAATTTTCAGTTTTAGCATATTGCATGTGTGTGTTCCTTATTATATCTGTTGCTATACCATGAGGCTAAGTGCTTAAATGAGATATCTATTTGAATGCTAGTAGATGGAGGTTATGTTGCTTGTATTGGAATGTGGTTGATTATTATGCTTTCTGAGTTTGTACGAAAAGGCTCTTTCAAAATGCTTGAAATCTAAGGCATACCAAAATAAATGACAAAATCTATACTTGATTGTTTCACATAGTAATTTGTAGCATTAATAAATAATCAGAACATGATCATATAATGTTTATAAAACTCATATCATAGGTTTAGTAGAGGCCGATCTTTTGATCAGGTAAGTGGGGTGCTCAATTCATGACCTTCCTCTCTCATACCTAAGGTCCCGAACTAAGACATTTCTAATTATGACGGACAGTGGCCTTTGGCTTGAGTTATGAGTTTTCCTAATTTTCCCAAAAGATTAGGTGGTGGCCCTGAGATCTAGCATGTAGTCCATTTCTAGCATATTTTGCAATAAATAGATTTTCTGTAAAAGTTACTAGATTTGGACTCTCATTTTTGTTCACATTGCACTATGAGACTAGATTAGAGATCAAAAGT
The DNA here is from genome assembly GCA_022316695.1 of Camellia oleifera. Classification (NCBI taxonomy): domain Eukaryota; kingdom Viridiplantae; phylum Streptophyta; class Magnoliopsida; order Ericales; family Theaceae; genus Camellia; species Camellia oleifera. The sequence continues at coordinate 49,417,326 of CM039313.1, read as the reverse complement.
CTGAACTGTTGGGCCCGCTTGGGTACACCTACAGTTGCCGACGCGGATGAAGGACTGGATGTGGCAAAAGAGCGATGAGCAGTAGTGGCGGAGGAGCCGTAGCGTTGGTGGTGTCGGAGTAATGGCTCGATAGCGAAGATAAAGACGCAAGAAAGGGAAAGAGAGAGAGAGAGAGAGAGAGAGAGAGAGAGAGAGAGAGAGAGAGAGAGACTAAGATGTGAGATATGAGAGGGTGAAATAAATCCACGCTTGGGAGGAACGCAAAATATGGAGGGGTAGTTGGTCATTTTGTAAGAGTTTATCCTTATGGACATTATTGTTTAGCACGTGGACATATGGATAAGGAAAATTTAATTTTAGACTTTTGACCCTAAGTGCCCTTAATACTTAGCTATAATTAATTAGGAAAAATTACAAATATACCCTTTGAGATTTGCTTAAAATACTGGATTGCCCTTATAGTTTGGAAAATTACAAATACTCCCTTATTAGAATTTTTTATTTAACATAATTAATTGAAAAATAAAATTTCTAACTGCTCTAGTATACAATAATAAAATTATTTAAATTATTAATTGAAATAAATTTGTGACATCATTAAAAGTTGTTAATTAATTTGATGGTTTATTAATAAAATGTGCCATTTGTTATAAAATTAGAAATTTTAAGGGGCGAGATGTAATTTACAGAGTCCGCAAGGGGGCAATTTGTATTTTAAATAAACCTTAAGAAGTGTATTTATAATTTACCCAATATAATAATATTAAAACACTAATAATACCACTTTTTCATCTTTCATCTTACATATTTTAATTGTTATTTATCAAATATTTTTCAAAATATAATATATCATCTCTCATTTTTATTAAGGTTACAAAATTACTCCATCCCTGCTTCATCCTAGTTCCATTGTGCCTCGACCACCTCTGCCCCCAATATGATTTGGAGCAGGGGCAGGGCACCACAAACCTGCACCACCCCCACATAGTTGCGATTTACTAATTTTGAATAATGAGAGTAAATTCGTGCTCTTAGCACACGTTAATTGTGACTACGATCACCGTAAAAAGAATAGGATGTGTAGTAAAAGAATATTAAATTCTTAAAGGTCAGTCAAACTCAACACCCAAATTTAAGCTCTAAATTTATTTTCTATTTACCAATAAAAAAATTCCCCTGTTAACTTGGCAAAAATGCCCACTTACTAACACAAATGACTTAGTATAAATTTGTGGTGTCTGCCAAAAGTTAAAAGTAAAAATTAGATGATGGTTTCCACAAATTATACACAAGGTGATTTTCTCTTTTTTGCACCATTTAATTTTATTAGACTGTACATATGGAGGTTTTGAAATATTTTTAGTCAAGTTTTCTCTTTTTATTTTTGTAATACATTGGAGATTGTAGTTTGGGAAGTGTGAGGAAGTGACTATGGAATGTTCCTTCTATCCAAATAAGCTCTTGTAGGATCTTCACAGCTGTCACTTGAAATGGAAATAAAATTTCGGATGGTGGTGCCAGAATTAGCACTTTGACAGGTATGTTGGTCTATGTAGAAAGATTGGTGTTTTATGATTTCTTCAAGTTCAAGGTTCTATTTCACATACTTATTTCTCTAGCCTTCCTCCTTCTTTTATAGAGTCACTCTCCTCGATCTTTACTCCATACAGCTTAGCCTTTTATCATCATTCTATCAGGGCCCATCATTCTACTATACTTCTTTGAAAGGGACAGTCTAGTCCCATCTAATGGGGTCATGCCGACTTGCTCGACATATTCGGCTCTGTTGTTCGGCACAAGTACCCACAATGTGGCGCTCACTGATTTTTTCACGTTTATTTGCACGTGTGATGACTCAAACCCGTCCCTATAGATTAAAGTCATAACCGGCTAGTAATCATGGGATTACCTACGGCCTCAAACAGAAATCAAACATATTTTATAACAATAATGGGGCCTAACAGAAGCAAACTCAAAAATTTTGTTCGATGAGCTATGCTTACATGGTAAAACAAACATTCCATAATAACTCACACATATAGACGAAATTAGCATCTTACATGTTCAGAAACTTTCAAACATATAGTCAGCCAAACAAAAAGCTTATGTATATGGTGATCCAACATATTCACCAAGGTAACAAAGAGAAAACAAAAGAAGCAAAACAAGTCTCATGTGTGAGATGTTCGGGCTGACTCTACAAAAACTTGACTTCTCTGATGTCTTGCACTGAGGCAGGGATTGAACATTTCTATGCTCACCTACACACATATAAATGAGAGTGAATGATAGCCCAGTGAATAATATCAAAATAAAGGAGTTACATGAATGAAATTTGTAGCAAACGTATCAAACGACCATAGGCCCATTTAAGTTTCCAACTAATAACTTAAACGGCCTCAGGCCCAAATATATCAAACGGCCTCAGGCCCAATTCATTCGTATCAAACAGTGTCGGGCCCAATTCTTTCATGTCAAATGGCCTTCAGCCCAATCACTCATGTCAAGCAGCCTTTGGCCCAATCATCCATGTCAAACGGCCTTTGGCCATATCAAACGGCCTTTGGCCTAATCATTCTTGTCAAACAGTCTTTGGTCCATCATTCATTTCCATATTCGCATTCATGTGTGTGTCATACCCATGATCATAAACACATTTGTGTTCGATTAGTCTTATGCGAAAGACTAACATTTAGACTATTCATCCATAATTCAAAATACCGATCCATAAGGCTTATACAGAAGTAACGTTGTGGAAAATAACGTACTAGAACATATCTTTATTAAGATTTTACTGATAGTGATCTACTGGATGATTTGTCCTTGCGCATGACCCTACACATTTCATAACAAATTGGGTCACAAGCGATTGAATCTGCTCTTTCATTTATTTATTCCTTTTAGGCCTTTTTCTTATCTTCTTAGTCCATTTACAATGCTCAATGCATGTCTAAGAGTGCTTAGAAATGAAAGAGAGCGGAAAACAAATCATGAAACTCATTTTCAAAGTTTTTGAAATAGGGCTCTCCGCTCGAGCGCAGATTTGGTCGCTCGAAGCAGGACCCCTTCTGTCTCCAAAAGTGTTGGTTGCTTGTAATTTACGCTCGAGTGAGACTATTGATGCTCGAGCGAGGAGTCATGCAAAGCACGGGTACGCTTGAGCGCAGATTCGGCCGCTCGAGCCACTGTGTAATCTCTGCAAAACTTCTGGGAGCTACAAATTCACGCTTGAACGAGGCTTTCCTCGCTTGAGCGGACAAGTTGAATTCTGGGTTTTCCAAACTCTGTTTGAGCTTCAAATTTGCATTCCAATTGATGTAACTTGCTTGTTATGACTCATAATTCCCATGAATTAATTACATGCATACTCAATTTATACCAAACTTATTTCCAATACTTGAAATTCATGCAACCAAAACTTATACCTCCATGAATTGTGCCTGCATGTGGAATATAATTTCCATTCTCAACTTAAGTGATGCAAAAGATGATCAAAAGCATGAATCTTAATCAAAATTCAACATGGATCATATGTTTCATGCTCAAATACACAAATTCATGGCAATCTTTTACATGCATATTTATAATGACTTCAAATTCATCAAATTCAACTTAATTCTTGTTCTTGATTACCATATAACTTTGAATTCACAAAATTATAAACTCAAACTCATGAATTTATGCTCAATTACTTACCTAGGAGCTTCAATCTTCACAATTTTAGCTAGTTCTAGAGCCTAGCCTTCCAAAACTTGAGTTCTCTTGCAAAATCTTCAAGAATGGCTCCCTCTCTCTCTCTCTCTAAATTCGGTTCACCCTCTCTCTCTCTCTAGAGTGTAGAATCTGATTTGAGCTCAAAAAAAATATGAGCTTAAGCATACTTAGCTCATTTATATGGGCTTTCCCTAATCACACTTAATTAGAACTAATCAATGATGCATAAACTAATTAATTCGTTCTGAATCAGTTTTTAATTGAATTTCATTGTAGGCTCTAAAAATTATGCTAATCACAATGGCGTTGTCAATTTCAGTTTCTGTGGCCGATAAGGCCTTCAATTTTCAGTTTACAACAGTAAGTTGAACAGATATAAGGCCAAAATCACATATAATCATGCGATTAACACCCAAATTCAAATTAATCACATATTCATAACATAATCATGATTAATTAACTTAACACAAGACAAGGTTATCACAATCTTCCCCCCTTTAGGAAGTTTGGTCCTCCAAACTTATTTTATCTCCGTTCGGAAACAATTGTGGGTAGCGTAGTCGCATCTATTCTCTTTTTCCCATTTAGCGTCCTCCCCATAGTGTTCTTTCCATTCTACCTTTACCATTGGGATGGACTTATTTCTCAACTGTTTCACTTGCCGGTCAATGATTCGTTCTGGCCATTCTTCGTATTCCATACTTTCATCGAGAGCTATCCGGTGGTAATCAATCACATGAAATGGATCTCGAAGATAACCCCTCAGCATCGATACATGAAACACATTATGCATTTGTTCGAATCTTGGTGATAAAGCAACCTTATAAGCAACTGGATCAAAGCCTTTCTAGAATTTGAAACGGCCCAATATAACGGGGCGACAATTTTCTTTCTTTTTGAACCTCAACTGGCCCTTCATCGGAATCACACGAATAAACACATGGTCGCCAACCACATAATCAAGAGGTTTTCTTCGAACATCCACATAATTCTTTTGCCTGACTCTATGCTATTTTGAGCCTTTGTTGAATGATTTTAATTTTCTCAAAAGTATCTTGCACAATTTCGGGCCCAAGTAAAGCCCTATTTCCAATCTCTGTCCAACAAATTGGTGATCTACACTTTTTACCGTACAAAGCTTTGTATGGTGCCATACTGATGCTAGAGTGGAAGCTGTTATTGTATGCAAACTCTGCTAGTGGCAAATAATCCTCCCAACTCCCTTGAAAATCTGAAGCACACATTCTGAGCATGTCCTCCAAGGTCTGTATGGTCCGTTATGATTGCTCATCTGTTTGTGGATGGAATACAGCACTGAATCTCAATTTTGTTCCCATAGCTTCTTTGCAAACTTTTTCACAATCTATATACAAATTTCAGGATCTCTATCTGAGACAATGGACACCGAACCCCATGTAAGCTGAACAATTTCATCAACATATATAGTAGCCAATCTATAAGCATCAAATGTAGTTCTAACAGGTAGAAAATGTGCAAATTTAGTCAAGTCTATCAACTATAACCCAAATAGAATCCATACCTCTAGGAGTTTAAGGTAGGCCAACAACAAAGTCCATGGTCACATGCTCCCACTTCCATTCCGGAATAGGGAGAGGTTGGAGTAGGCCACTTGGTTTTTGGTGTTCAGTTTTAACTTGCTGACATTGAAGGCACTAGAACACATATTCTGCAAATTTTCTTTCTTTATTTTGGGCCACCAATAACTTTGCCTTAAGACCCAATACATTTTGTTGTTACTCGAGTGCATAGCAAATACTGACTGGTGAGCTTCATCAAGAATTCTTTTCTTTAGTTCCGAAACGTTTGGGACACACATTCAGTTTTGAAATCTCAACACTTCACTGTCAATACTGAACTCTGGTTTCGGATTTGCCTCAAATTCATCAATTATTTTCTTGAGGAATCATCCTCTTTTTGCCTTTGCTTAACTTCATTAATTATTGTTGGTTCAACTGAAATGGAAGCTACCAACCCAGCTTGTTTATACAACACGACTTCAATCTCGGTTCTCTCAAAATCTAGCAAAATTTCCTTCTGTTCAGTAAGCAAGCTAGATTCCCCGTTGATTTTCTGCTCAAGGCATCAGCAACTATATTGGCTTTCCCAGGATGATACTGAATCTAAAGATCATAATCCTTTATTAGTTCAAGCTATCTCCTTTATTCAATTCCTTCTGGGTAAAGAAGTACTTCAAACTTTTATGATTTGTGTAAGCTTCACATTTCGCCCCATACAGGTAGTGCCGCCAAATTTTCCTAGCAAACACTGTTGCGGTTAGTTCCAAGTCATGTGTCAAGTAGGTCTTTTCATGCGGTCTTAATTGACAAGAGGCATAGGCGATCGCCCTTCCATTCTGCATTAGTACATAGCCCAAACCTTTATAAGAAGCATCATTATATATCACAAAGTTTTCCATACCTAAGGGCAATGTCAAAACTGGTGCAGTGGCTAGTCATGTCTTCAATTTCTGAAAGGCAGACTCTCTTTCGTCAGTCCACTCAAATAGTTGTCCTTTGCGTATAAGTTGGGTAAGTGGTACAACTATTTTTGAAAAATCCTTTACAAACCACCTGTAATATCTGACCAGACCCATGAAACTACAGACTTCTGTTACATTCGTTGGAGTAGGCCAATTCACAATTGCCTCTATCTTCTGTGGATCTACTAAAATCCCCTCCTTGTTAATAACATGCCCTAAGAAAATAACTTCATCCAACCAAAATTCACATTTCTTTAGTTTGGCAAATAATTTCTTTTCTCTAAGTGTTTGCAAGACAGTTCTCAAGTGGTATTCATGTTGAAGTCTACTCTTTGAATATATCAAGATATCATCAATAAAAACCACAACAAAATTGTCAAGGTAAGTCATAAAAATTCGGTTCATTAGGTCCATAAATGCTGCAAGAGCATTAGTCACCCCAAATGGCATAACAAGATATTCATAATGGCCATACCTTGTCTGAAATGCAATTTTTTCAACATCCTCTGCTTTTACCTTCAACTGGTGGTACCCAGATCTCAAATCAATTTTGGAAAACACTTGTGATCCCTGCAGCTGGTCAAACAAGTCATCAATTCGAGGTAAGGGATATTTATTCTTTATTGTCACTTGTTTAGTTCTTGATAGTCAATACACAGGCGTAAGGTTCCATCTTTCTTTTTCACAAATAACACCGGTGCACCCCACGGTGAAGTGCTCGGTCGAATAAACCCTTTATCCAGTAGGTCTTGCAACTGTTCCTTCAATTCTTTCATTTCAGTAGTAGCCATTTTGTAAGGGTTTTTTGAAATAGGCTGAGTGCCTAGCACAATATCAATAGTAAACTCTATCTCCCTGTCAACCAATTCTCCGGGCAATTCATCTGGGAACACATCTGGAAACTTGCTAACAATAGGGATACTGTTTAATTCAACATTCACAAATTGTTCGGACAATACACAACATAAATAACCTTGGCACCCTTTCCTGATTAATTTGCATGCCTTCATTGCAGATATCAAATAAGGTGGAGGCACTACCTCGTTGCCCACAAACACAATTTCTTCCTGTCCTGGTGTTCTAAATACAACTTGTTTCGTTACACAATTGATGGTGTCATAGTATTTAGATAACCAGTCCATGCCTAGAATTACATCAAAATGTCTAAAGGCCAGGGGTAACAGATCCACATACAAGGTAGCATTCCCGACACGCATATCACAAAATCGACAAATAGATGTATACAACACAGATTCCCTGGATGGAGCAGATACACATAACAAATATGGCAATGACTCTAGAGGTCTACTCAATCTAGATGCAAATGCATATGTTACAAAGGAGTGCGTTGATCCGGAGTCAATTAACACAAATGCATCCTGATTACATATAGAGAAAGTACTTGAAACGATGGCTTCTGCGTTCCATGTATCACCCGGAACAAGTGCAAAGACTCTTCCCTGTGTCATGGTATCTTTGGTGGAAGTAGGCCTTGTAGTGTTTCTCGGTTTTGGGATCGATGCAGTTGAGCTAGCAGCTATCTTCCCACTGCTTTGATTACAATCCTTGGCCAGTTGCCTTGTCTTACCACACTTAAAACAGGCCCCTGATATATCGTAACAAACCCCACGATGCCTTTTACCACACTGGTTGCACATTGGGGATGTGTCTTTGGAAGAATTTGATGTACTTGAGGAGCTCGTATTCTGCTTCTTTGAAAATCTCTTCTTTGAAAAGAAGCCCTGTCTTTTACTACTTTTCTTGGAGGTTGATGATTTGGCCTGTCTGGCTATATTAGCTTCTGATATTATGGCCCGGTCTAACATTTCGGTATAGGTTTCTAGCTTGAGTACATTCACCTTCTCTAAGATATCATCTTGAAGCCCTCCTTCAAAATGTCTTGCTTTCTTGTAGTTGGTATCGACCGTATGTGGTGCAAATCTAGCCAATTTAGTAAACTTGGCCTCATACTCAGCTACGGTCATACTATCTTGCTTAACTCCCATAAACTCTAACACTTCCTTGTCACGGACACATTGTGGAAAGTATTTGTCGTAGAAAATCTCCAAAAATCGTGCCTAACCAATATCTTTATTGCTTTCACGTATTAACATCCACCATTTTCTTACCTCATCTTCAAGAGTAAAGGTGGCTAGTAACACCTTCTGGGTTTCAAGACAAGTAAATACCTCAAACAGTTTCTCTATGCTGAGGACCCATGCTTTAGCTTTTAATGGATCCAATCCCCCATGAAATTGTGGCGATTTCATTTTCTTAAACTCTTTGGTGAGAGATATTGTTCAGTCATCATTTTGTAGGTCTGGTCCAGGTAGTGCTGGAGGTGGAGGGTGTGGCTGTTGTCATTGTTGTTGCCACTATTGTTGTTGTCTCAATGTTTCTACCATATCCTGTATCAACCTTTCCATAATTCTGGCAGTAGAGGACTCCTCTATTTCATCACCTCTTGTTCTTACCATTATTAGATTAGACTTGCATTATTCATTATACAAAATGTTCACAAGCACACATATACAAAGGAGTACACGATATTCAAATAATTCACAATACAAGTAATTCACAAAATATATAGCACATAGTCATTTTTTTCGAAGCATTTAAGCATATGTTCGATGTCTTCAAGTTCATACTAATCACATGAATGCATCCAAGATCTTTTCTAGATGCTTATTGCTCATTTGGACAAGTGTGTGAGTTATTACTCGTGCTCTAATACCATTCTGTCATGATCTGAACCTGCGCTTATAGATTAAGGTCATAACCGGCCAGTAATCATGGGATTACCTACGGCCTCAAACAAAAATCAAACATATATTATAACAATAATGGGGCCGAACGGAAGAAAACTCAAAAATTTTGTTCGATGAGCTGTGCTTACATAGTAAAACAAACATTCCATAATAACTCACACATATAGATGAAATTAACATCTTATATGTCCAAGAACTTTCAAACATATAGTCAGCCAAACAAAAAGCTTATGTACATGGTGATCCAACATATTCACCAAGGTAACAAAGAGAAAACAAAAGAAGCACAACAAGTCTCATGCGTGAGACATTTGAGCTGACTCTACAAAAACTTGACTTCTCTTATGTCTTTCACTGAGGCTGGGATTGAACATCTCTTTGCTCACCTACACACATATAAATGAGAGTGAGCGATAGCCCAGTAAATAAAATCAAAATAAAGGAGTTACATGAATGAAATTTGTAGCAAACGTATTAAACGACCATAGGCTCATTTAAGTTTCCATCTAATACATCAAACGGCCTCAAGCCAAATATATCAAACAGCCTCGGGCCCAATTCATTCTTATCAAACAGTCTCGGGCCCAATTCGTTCGTGTCAAACGGCCTTCGACCGATTCATTCATGTCAAACGGCCTTTGGCCTAATCATTCATGTCAAATGGCATTTGGCCCAATCATCCATGAGAAACAGCCTTTGGCCCAATCATTTTTATCAAACAGCCTTTGGCCCAATCATTCTTGTCAAACGATCTTTGGCCCATCATTCATTTCCATATTCGTATTCGTGTGTGTGTCATACCCATGATCATAATCTTATGCGAAAGACTAACATTTAGACTATTCATCCATAATTCAAAATACAGATCCATAAGGCTTATGCAGAAGTAACATTGTGGAAAATAACGTACTTGAACATATCTTTATTAGGATATTACTCACAGTGATCTGCCTGATAATTTGTCCTTGCGCTTGACCCTATAAATTTCAGAACACATTAGGTCACAAGCTATTCAATCTACTCTTTAATTTATTTATTCCTTTTAGGCCTCTTTCTTATCTTCTTAGTCCATTTACAATGCTCAATGTATGTCTAAGAGTGCTTAGAAATGAAAGAGAACGGAAAACAAATCATAAAACTCCTTTTCAAAGTTTTTGAAACAGGGCTCTCCGCTCGAGCGAACCCCTTCGGTCTGCAAAAGTTCTGGTTACTTGTAAGTTACGCTCGAGCGAGACTATTGACGCTCGAGAGAGGAGCCATGCAAAGCAGGGTACGCTCGAGCGCAAATACGGCCGCTCGAGCCACTGTGGAATCTCTGCAAAACTTCTGGGAGCTACAAATTCACGCTCGAGCGAGGCTTTCCTCGCTCGAGCGGACAAGTCGAATTCTGGGTTTTCAGAACTCTGTTTGAGCTTCAAATTTGCATTCCAATTGATGTAACTGGCTTTTTATGACTTATAATTCACTTGTACATCTTCTAACATGATACAAATATTAAATTTATAACATTATGAAGCTCAATTCACATGAATTAATTATATGCATACTTAATTTATACCAAACTTATTTCCAATATTTCAAAGTCATGCAACCAAAACTTATACCTCCATGAATTGTGCTTGTATGTGGAATATAACTTCCATTCTCAACTTAAGTGATGCAAAAGATGATCGTAAGCATGAATCTTAATCAAAATTCAACATGGATCATATGTTTCATGCTCAAATACACAAATTCATGGCAATCTTTTACATGCATGTTTATAATGATTTCAAATTCATCAGATTCAACTTAATTCTTGTTCTTGATTACTATATAACTTTGAATTCACAAAATTACAAACTCAACTCATGAATTTATGCTCAATTAGTCACCTAGGAGCTTCAATCTTCACAATTTTAGCTAGTTCTGGAGCCTAGCCTTCCAAAACTTGAGTTCTCTTGCAAAATCTTCAAGAATGGCTCCTCTCTCTCTGTAAATTCGGTTCACCCTCTCTCTTTAGAGTGTAGAATCTGATTTGAGCTCAAAAAAAATATGAGCTTAAGCATACTTAGCTCATGTATATAGGCTTTCCCTAACCACACTTAATTAGAACTAATCAATGGTGCTTAATTAATTCACTTTGAACTAATTAATTCGTTTTGAATCAGTTTTCAGTTGAATTTTACTGTAAGCTCTAAAAATTACGCTAATCACAATGGCGTAGTCAATTTCAATTTTGTAGCCGATAATGCCTTCAATTTTTAGTTTACAACAGTAAGTTGAACAAATCTTCCTACGGTGAACAAATATAAGGCCAAAATCACATATAATCATGCAATGAACACCCAAATTCAAATTAATCACATATTCACAACATAATCATGATTAATTAACTTAACACAAGACAGGGTTATCATAGGACGTCTGTTCGGCAAAGACATAGTTCTGTGGGCTTTGGCTTTATTCGGCCCATCTTAGATGGGTTTGGATGCACTGTTTGTCGTTTCAAGTATAACCACTTTTCGGCTCTCACAGGAAGAAAAAAGAAAATCAAATCCTTGACCTCTAATGCTGTGGTTGGTTAGGAGATTTGGAAAAGGAAAGAGAAAAGGTGTGTAAAAGTAAATGAAATTTAAATATATTTTATTCATATTTTACTTACTTTTTCTTTTTCAATTTTCTTTTCTATATCACTTTCTAAATTTTCGAACCAAACACGACATAAGTGAAATGCTACACATTGTGATTCTTGGGTTGTAATGGACCTCCTTTATTAATTTGTGATTGGACATTATCACACTAAAGATAAATACAATATTAGTCAAGATGAATTTTGAAAAGATGTACAAAAATTACTAAAATCCCATTAAAGGTTGCTAATTGTTTTGCATGGCATGTGATCCATGTTAAGATTTGTATTAACCTATTCATGTCTCAGCTATTGTGACAATCTTGCTTCAAATAAAGTATGTTATCACTACAACAAACTTGAATTTTTACGGCTTGCAATGCATGCCGTAAAAAAAAAGTCTTTCACGGCATGCACATAAATGCTGTTATATGACATGCTGTGGAAAGTTAAGCGTCATTTACCGCATGCAAGTAAAGTTGTAAAAAGTAATAGATTAAACATTAATGACATACTTTGTATGTCGTATATAATTTTTTACGACATTTTTGTTATGTCATAAATCATCATACTTTCCATGGCATAATTTTGCATGCCGTAGAAAGTTATTTTAATATATTTATGGCATACTACGTATGACGTATATAATCTTTTATGACATTTTTCTTGCATGTCATAAATCATTACACTTTTCATGACATAATTTTGTATGCTGTAAAATGTTATTTTGAATATATTTCTGACATACTTTGTATGCCATATATAATCTTTTACATAATTTTCTTGCATGTCATAAATTATTATACTTTTCACGACATAATTTGTATGCCGTAGAAGGTTATTTTTAATATATATATACATAGAGAGAGAGAGAGGAAAAACAAATTCAAAGTTCATTACATGAGTAAACTCAATCTATGAACACATGATATCACTATAATGCCCACTTTAGTACTTTAAAAGCAAATTACAAGATCAGATAGCAAATTATATATACAAATGAAAGCAGCAAGTTTATACACAACACAAACTAGTCAAGTCTAATTCAGTATTACGAGTAGTAGAGAGAGCTAAATAATCAATTAACTTGGCCAATACAGAAAGGCTCTGTCCCAATACCAATTGTAGGGATTCGAAAACCAGATGTTGCAGCAGCAGCAACAGGTGCAAGCACAAATTCCAAAACAACAGAAAATCACCCAGCTTCCTACAAAGCCAGGTCAAACTCAACAACCTACAGAAAAATAAATCCATCTTAATAGGAAATCTCTTCTTCAAAGCTTGCAAACTTATGAATTTTTTTGAAAAATATATAATAGTGGTAGGGTCATAACAGTTTTATGCACTTTGCATCACTTAGCAAATTCAAAATTGACAAAAGCTATCTAAAATTGGGTGGGAACCACATGAAACTGCGATAATTAATTTTATATAGTGGCAAAAGCTACCCAAAAACAATCTGATATGGCTAGCTAGATTTGGTTTGAACATACCTGGTGAACCCAAATGGGAGAGAATATCTAAATAAAATGGCATTACTTCATAAGGGTCATCGGCATAACTTTATCCAAAGTGATGTTTAGATCATTCATACCCATTGGAGTATAATTTGCCACAAATGACAGCATCCAAAAGGTCATTTGGGAAATGTAGAGGTAAAGAAGTAGGCTCCTTAAAGGAGAGCTGCATTGTTTAGGTAGCTCAGCTAACTGATTAGGAAACTACAACTTACCTTGATCCTCATTTTTGTTATATTATTTTCACAGTAGTTGCTTTATTTAAAAAGAAATACCTCTATGAATGAAAAAAAAATACCTCTATGATTTTTATATTTGAAAAAAAAAAATGCTTTTACATATTATATATATATATATATATTTTTTGGTGCCAAAGTACACACTGATGCTATTATATAATATTAATATGTGAATAGTCATCCCATATACATTGTAAAAATACTCATGAAATATCGGAAAACCAAAAGAATATTGGAAAAATTGAGGGACCATGTCATATATATTATAGAAATACTCCAAAATAGAGGGTTATTGGATGAATTTTGGAGACCTTAGGCCATAAGCAGCTTCCTCACTGACTCTAACTGCAACTGTCTTAACCTGTAGCTAACATGTGGCTACTGTGAAGCATATCACAATTTTAACACTACCTTATAACAATGTTGCAGTGTATATATACAATAATACCTCTGTAACATTTCAAAAAAGAAAAAAGAAAAATAATTGAAGTAGGTTGATTTCCATTAGACTAAATATTTAGGGGGAAAAAAAGAACAGAAAGTCAAAAACAAACAAAAAACTAACCTTGGTATGAGGCCAAAGTTGGTAGGAGAAACATGCATCGTGCATTCCTCTTTACCAGACTCCTACTTGACAACAAAGCAAGCAAGTACCCTTGAACCAAAACTAAACCACAAACTCATGAGCCCAACTGCCTCAATGCGAAAAAGCCCTCCTCATCTGTTCCTGAAAATTTGTTAGATGCCTCGAGAGCACTTTTTGCTCCAGCTGTTGCTTTACCATTGAAGTTTGCACTGTCTTCTTCTAGTTTCTCATCTGGTCTTACTCCAAGCATTTTCGCATTCCAAGTGCAAACATTCTAGCATTGGAGAGCCTTTGGATATCTGCCACTAACTTCTTGATGCTATCTGCCTCCATAGAATGATAACTCAAAACAACACCTTCCGGATCATAACAGATATGAGAATCTGCATTAGACGTACTGGCAATACGAACACCAGATCCCCATGGAGTACTATTGCTTCCCTTATGAAGTTCCCACAAGTCCCTGAAGTGTTGGTCATTTATTGTGACATCCCGATACATGCTTTCAAGTTGACCAAGTTGCAGACACATGTGTTTCCATGTATCGCCTCTTGCAAATAGGAGTCGGAACCATAAATTTGAGGATGCATTTCTTAGACCCACTTCTTCAACATATGGAATGTCAAGTGCATCCATTGGCTAGATAATCGAGCATGCTTGATACAAAGTGAGCAGTGTTTGACCACATGAAGAAGAGCTGAAACATATATACTAGAAGGTGCATTTCCTTTATTTGCTTCAACAATTAGACTTGCATAACTGTAACCTTTTAGTTTTGCCAATCATCTCCAATGAAATGAGTGTCTGAGATGAAGTCTGATGACTGAATCTTGAATCCATGATTTTTCTTCTCTTACTAAATCCTGACTGGAGCTCTAAACATTAAAGTGATGGAATCAAATTCAACATATCTGAAACTGTACGCTTTCTTGATCTTCTATCATGTCTAGTAATAGCATTTAGATTTGAGCTAGGACCAATTGCAAAATCTGGTGTTTCGGCTGAAAGGAACACATTTATCACAAATACAGTTAATTAAAAAAATACTATTTAATTGAAATTTATAAGTCGCAACTAATACAGATAAAATCAAAGTAACTTACATATGGCAATTGTAGCCCAAGGGCTAGATCCAGAAACTTTAAAAGATCGAATTGCTGAGGTTCTAGGCCCATTAGGTATTACAATTGGTGTAGAAACTCAAGGGGCCAGTCAGCCTTGGTGGGGAAGACAAATCCATTGTGGCACAAGAATTAGCAGAATGTGGAGATCTAAGAGAAGCCAAATCCTTGTCAGATTTTGAAATAGATAGTTTTTCAAAGTTGTGCTCCTTCCTAAACTAGAAGGTGGTGAACTCACAAAGCTAGACTGCATGATGCCCTTCAAATTGCTTGTTGAATAAATAGAGCCATTATTATAATGGGGAGATCCACCATAAACTTCAGGAGCATTATTGATCTGTGTTATTTGTGTTCCTCCCTCCCGCTTAGGTGAGGAGGTTCCAACTTTCATACTCTAAAAATTCATTTGAACAGAGCCATAATGCACTGCAGTAGATGAATTAAATGATGAAGAGAGACCGACTAGAAAAAAGAAGGTGCATATGACCCTCTCTCAAGCTCAAACACTTCATCAACAATAAAGGAGAAACTTGATAGCAGATTTCCAGAACTAAGCATAGAACCATCGACGTTGAGCTCAGAGAGAAGACCTTGTTCAGTTGTCTGGTTAGCACCTACAGCATTGGGTGAAAGTGAAAGTAGTTTTCCACAGTCAAGAAGGCTCAAATTAAGTACATCTTCAATCATCTGAATCTGATCAATGTCTACATTTTTTACATGGGTGACACGAGGGGGGGGGGGAAGAACAGAAAGTCAAAAACAAACAAAAAAGTAGTTAATTATACAAACAAAAAAAAAATAGCCACAAACAGGGCATAATAGGGCACAAACGCAACACATGTAAATTTGATTTTTTTCTACACAAATATTCAACTTCATGCAATCAATTTCTACCCACAAACAAATAATAAAAACAACAACAAAGGCTTATCTAGGCACTACAAATCTAGATTTTATTTACCAAAATATTTGCTTTATGAAACTTTCTCTTACAAACGCCCCTCATTTGGTCTTCAAGTTTTCTGCTACTACAATAAGAGATCAGCTTGAAGAAGCCATCTTAAAAGATGTTTTGCACTATTGTCTACTTTGCAATTATGCTCTACTACTGCAATGTTTATGGGTCTTCTTGAGTAGTATTGAGGATTAACCTTCCCTATATACTAAATAAAGCCTTCAATACTCACAGTGTTTCCCATGGAATGCATTACCATATCATAAAATATACTGGTGCTAAAGAAGCAAAAACACATGACTTTGTCTGAGAGCTTATTTCCAGCAAGAAAGAGTTGTTGCAAATTTGCAATAGAGCTTATTTCTTGCAAGAAAATCTATCACTACTATGAACAAATTTAGCAGTGACAGACTTTCACTCACTGCTATGAAAATCTATCTACATTGTTTTGGTCAAGAATAGGAAGCCTTGCAATATAAACTTAGAGATCACAAGCACACAATAACTCAAGTAAATTCATGAGGAAGCAATCACTCAAGTTCAACTTCATAGCATCACAGATTGAATTTCACGATTTGACAACTATAAATTCATATTCAAATTCAAATTCAAATAAATTGAACACATGGATTCAAATTCAAATCTCTCACAACAAATTTATAATTAAATATGAACTTCAAGATCAGAGAGAGAATTTACAGCTTGAAATCGCAAGGGGCAAACCCTAGGAGGAGATTCAAGATTGTAAACCCTAGGAGGAGAAGAATACATAGTATAAAGACAAGCAATTAAATTACAATAATATTTTTTAATTAAATTACATTAGAGATAATTTTGACTCTTTTTATCTCAATACATAGTATAAAGATAGGCAATTAAATTATATTATATATACATAGAGAGAGAGAGAGAGAGAGAGAGAGAGAGAGAGAGAGAGAGAGAGAGAGAGAGAGAAGAGAGCCTAATCTATACTTAAATATGCATTTCATTCATATTTGAGAGCCTAATATTTGTTTTGCAGCAATCAAATCTACAAACCATATGAAAGTCTTCTAAAACCACTTCGACCCAATGTAGTAACATAAAAGGACTCAATCAAATAAATATATGCAAGTTCAGTAAGAATAAAATTTCGATAATATTATTTAAAGGACTTCGAAAAAACACCAATACCAAGATATATGAAACAACACATTGCCATTTGTGACTTCTAACCTAGAAAGTATGCTATATCAGCTTCCTGATGTATTTCAAACAAAGGGACTTCATATGAGCTTTATAAAAAGGTCAAGAGATCTACAGCTGTGCAGAAGGTATATGAAGCCACCATTTGAAGCTAATGAACTTGATGGACCCAAACCCAACACCAAGCATTATCAAAATCATACTTTTCCCTCAAAATATTGAGAAATTTAATTTTGGATCTCAATTCACTCCAGAACTGAAAATTAATGCATGCAATGCACTCCACAAATTGAGCAGTAAAGTGGAGAAAACCTATTGAAACACACGGTTAGTAGCTTGATAAGAAGTCCCAAAAAAAATGACTGAATTTAGCTAGATATTTTGACAACACAAGGTGTAAACTTGACACTGACTGTTGACTAGTTGAATAACAATTTACACAAAGAAATTGACAAATTGTGCAATCATTATCAGCAAAGCCAACAAAGTGCAGTGCAAAGGGGAAAAATAGCATAAGATATAACTAAATCTAAAACAATTTGAAATTTGCTCGAGGGCAAATTTCATGTTACCAGCTTGTGGTTTGGTGCATGTGGACATGCCTTGTCATTTGGAAATAAGCACACAACCCACATGTGGTTTGTGAGTTAAAGCACACCTTTAAGCCTATTAATGGCTTAAGAGAGAGAAAAAATTAAATACCCTTACAAAGTTGTTTTTCACTAGGAGAAAAGAAAATCATTTTGAAGCTAAAAAAATAAATGAGATTTGCACTTTTAACTTGACGAAAAAAAAAAAAAAAAAATTAAAATACCAAATGTACTGAAATGAACGATAAGTCAATTTGCAGCAAAGTACCTTCGACTGGTCCAAATGGGATATTGCCATCCTCCAAGCCTGAGAAAGTGTAACAAATAAATAATTAACTAGAACTAAGGCCAGTGAGACCTGCGCCTAGGTTCCCTAAATTTTGGCCAAAAATAAAGTCTTAAATTTTGAAAATTCTTTATACCATTAAGTTTTAAAAAGATCCAATTATTGTTAGAGGCCCTCCAAAACAAAAAGTCCCACTAAAAAAAGGCCAAAACAATAACTTGTGCATTTTTGCTATTTATTACATTACTCAAATTTTTTGTTTGAAAAATATGTAGAAGGACTCCTCTTGAAACTTCGCCTAGGGCCCTATAGAATTCAGGGCTAGCCCGGGTTATTCTTTGTTTTTCATATCATATTTTAATTTGTTAGTAAGATCTGCAAGTTGTTAGAACAAAATTAAACCTCACGGGGAGGTGCTCGTAGGCCTCACACCAACGTCTAATAGATTGTATATACAATAAATACATATAATTACATATTTTTAAGTTAGAAAAATATAATATTATAAAAAAAAAACATACTTTATTAACAAATACTAACTTTGTTTTGATTGAGATTGATATATGTTGACTAATTTTGACATTTCAAATGTTAGAAATGTAATTTGAGCATGTCAATTTTGTCAAGCAATTATGTGAAGGTTCTCTTAACCTCAATGAAGAGTACTTTGTTGTGTTGTGTTCAAAAGCGGAACCAATATTTTAACTCAAATTTGTAACAGAATAGGAGAGAGAGACTGGGCAGAAATTGCAATTAATTAATTGAATAAACATGTTACCTTTAGTAAGGGTAATTTCAAAGCTTTAAACCGAACAAGTTTTGGAATTACAAAGTTAATTTACTCCTATGAAATGTAAGAGTAGTGCATAAAAATAAAGTGCTGAAATTTAAAGATAAATGAAATTGATAAAGACTAGGAATGACAATGGAGGGCGATGGAGTAGATATTAATTCTTCATTCCCATTTCTCTATTATAATTTTTCCAATTTCCCATCTCTCATCCCCCATGGAGACTACCCTCCCCATCTCCTAATGGGTTTGAATTTTTCTCAACCCACCTTGACCTGTTTGTTTTTGTTTTTTGTTTTTTTGTTTTTTTGTTTTTTGTTTTGTTTGTTTGTTTGTTTGTTTGTTTTTTTTTCTCTCTTACATGGTACACAGCCAAAAGCCAAATACACATTCAAATTTTTTAGGAAAATGCTATGAACCCCAAATAATTTACTAAATTTTTTACCAAATCTCTCACATAGATATGGGACCCACACCAACCCAAATGTGTGTGGGTCCCACACCATGTGAGAGGTTTGATAAAAAAATTTGGTAGATTATTTGAGATTCATAACGTTAATCAAAATTTTTTTTTTTGGTTCAATAGCACAATCAAATATATATTAGTTAAATAATTAAGAAACTTATCTTAAAGTAAAAGAAGAAACACATTCTCAAATAAAGAAAAAAAAAAACTAATCTGTATTATATACACAAATTCAGAATATCTAATATATGTATGATCTACCTAATATATATATATATATATGATCAGAATATCTAATATATATACATGATCAATAAGCGAAACATGATTTGAGATTTAGGAAATTGAATGTAAATATAAATGTATGTATATGTATAGGTGTGGTTTAAGCTGTGAATGAAGAGAGAGAGAGAGAGAGAGAGAGAGAGAGAGAGAGAGAGAGAGAATTGAATGACTAGAAAGAGAGAGAAACTTGCATTTCTAGAACATATCAGCCCGAGATCATTGCCTTTGGACTCGAGAGAGAAATACGAACTAACTGAGTATGCCAAAACACATGGAGAGATGGCCGGGTACTTATTCCCAACCCATTTCTTATGGAGATTTAAATTATGTCATTGACTTGATTTGATAGGTAGAAAAATGGAGAAATCCTGTGTATTTTGAATCGGATCTCTATGGATAACCATTAGGTAAGGTCTCTGTGGGTGTTGGTTTTTGACCACACAACCAAACAGGGAAAACTCAGCAAGAGAGCACCGGCAGAATAGATTAAGCCCGAACAACCTGCTACAGAAAGATAAGAATCCGGTGGTGGTTCATCCACCCGAGGGCACTCTGACGATCAAGTCAATAATTATCTCTCAAAGATAGCCAATAGTACTTAACTCACTAGACAGAGCATAAAATGCATACCTTAGACCCACGAGGGTGCCTTACTTTTATAGCCACCAGTAACCTGATCCTTGTAGAAGCCTAGCTTCAATGGACTTTGGCTCAATACTCATCTTGGATTCCCAGCCAGGTAGAGATAAACTCCCTAAAAGCTTTATCTTTATCTAGACTGAGGTCCTCCCTCATTTTAGGACTCTTGTCCCTTATCCGCTCATTTTAGATTCCGGTATCTCCGCAGATAACCGTGGCCTAGCCGAGATCGCCTTGGCAACATGACCAAGACACGTTGTACCTCGGCTGACACTCCGGTGCCACCTTGGCCACGTGTTGTCATTTACAAAATATGTCCCCCGCAACTGCTCCCTAGGTTCTATTACCTCGACATCTTGAAGTGATAGAACCTACATTGTTTGTGCACATGGCACGTCGGCTAAGACTTACTCTATCCTTCATATGCCCCCACAACTGCCCCTAGGTTCTATTATCTCGGCATCTTGAGGTGATGGAACGTACATCGTTTGTCCACATGGCACGTCGGCTAAAACTTACTCTATCCTTCATGACCGAGATGGTCACCTGTCGTCTTCACATGACCACGACTCTGCAGTCTACTTTATCAATAACCAAGAATCAATAACCAAGTTCTTTGAGTTCCTTAATCGAGATCGCTTCCCTAGCATGAGGTTTTGCTTCATTAAATCAAGAACTCCAAGAGTTTTATCTGTGCATGAGCTGTCACGTACGGTTTTCTCAACCGTTTCCGCCACACGTCCTTTCCTCATTGATTCGTACCTGACACACGCTATCAAGACACGTCCTCCAAGGCACATCATTATGATCTGCTTCCTTTTTCATAATTTTGACAAAACGTCTCCCTCACTCCCCATCTCTTCACTTCTGAATATTCATTTCGCTGTGAAACTTTCTCTCTCTAACATCTCTCTCCCAAACCACCATTGTTCAAGCTCTCAAGTTCTGCAACTGTTCCGATTACCTCCTTCGGCAACCTTTTCATTGTCTGTTTATGATTATTCGCATAGTGTGACTTCAGCGAACCCCATATCTGTGTTCATTTTATTTGGTTCAGTCTCTGATTTATTTCAAAATCTATTGCCTATTTACACACTGTTTGATGCCATAGCAAATCTGTTTATGTTCTTGAATCTTTACTGTATGCTGTTCAATACACCCTTTTGTCTTATTCACTTTTGTTTGTGATTCGTAGTGTTCATAAATTTGAAGTTTTAAAAACTTTGCCACTGTTCTTGGCTTTTGCACACCTGCATACACTTACTCATTGTTCTTGATTTTCTGTTTATTTTCTTGAGTCTGAACCATTGTTCTTTTCTATTTTTCTTGCTTATTTCCAAATCTTTCCCTTGATTTCTTGTTTCTGTATAGATTTAGGCCTTGGTTTTTGATAGAAATCACTATCCCTAGGAAAATTAAAACGAATTCCCCCTAGATCTTGAAAAACCCTTGCCCCAGTGCCAGTCTAGGCTTTAACCGAGATTCCAAACCCATAACAAATTTTCTCTCCTGAAACTGTGCACTAATCCACCCTAAGTCGACATCATGGGAATGTTTAGGTGGAGAGTAGACACCCTGACCAAACTAGAATACTTCAGGTGAGAGTTCTCCATTCCAGTTGACGTTCAAATTTGGATAGTTGGAAAGGATGACTCCATTATGCTTGGAAAGGATTATATGCCCTTTCTCGTAGTCTCCATCATTGAAGGAGGAGTCAGATTCCCCCTCAGTATCCTCTTTAGGGAGGTCCTCCACTACTACAAATTGAACCCCATGTAGTTAGCAGTAAACTCTTTTAGGATTATAAACGGAATTGCCAAGTTGGAACGTCGACAGAATGCTAGGATCACCTTGTCTGATATCCAGTACTGCTGCACGATGTATGGCCTTAAAACCAGGGCTGACTATACATATTACCTCAAGCCAAGATCTATCCAATACAAGCTGATAGCTGACATTCTAGACTCAAATAAAGGTGCGAAAGACGACTACCTGATTGTCTCGGGCAATTGGGAGTTCGTGCCAGATGATGAACTCCACCTCTTCTCTTTGTGCCGTGAAGTTTTTAGGGATGACAAGGGTAAGGACTTAGTTTTCCTCCTTAGAGTCCCTTCTTTTATTTACTTAGTCACCCTTTTGTTAATTTGTTTCTAATATATGACCTTTTTTTACAGCTCTTCCCTAGCCAGAAAAAGGCTTCCACCAATACTAAACGCTGGGCAAAGACTTGGTTCACCTTCTCGACTTGCCAATTGAACTTCGCAAGGCTCCATCCTCCTCAACTACATCCCGACATATCAGAGCCCGCTGCTTGACGTTCCTTGAAAGAGTAAGTCTCCACCTTCAGCAACAACTCCCCTTGATACTTCATCACCAAGGATTGACCAAGTCTCAACTTCTAATCTAGCGGAGCAGCCATCAACATCTACTCCCCAACTGATTCCTCTAGCCCAGTGCCAACGCTGACGTCGAGCTCCACTCTTCACTCCTGCAGGTAGAACTCATAGCCGTAAATGCCAAAATACTGAGTCGTCGGTTTACGATCCTACAAACCCACCTACCACACTTCCAGCAATCCGTTTCGGTACCAAACTCACTGTTGCCACCATCGCTGACGAGATAGAACATAGCAAGGCTATCGTTGAAGACCTCTTGGCCGACCTGCTTGGTGTTGAAATAGTGCAATCCTCCCTATCACAATCCTAACCCAAGGCTAAGCCAAAGAGGGTAAAGAAAGCCAAAGCCAAGGCAACAGTGACTCAAATCGACTCTGAGGACATTACACCAATCTCCAAGTTGGCCAAGGCTAAAAAGAGTACTCCTTCGGCTGACAAGAGGCCAGCCGAGGTTAAGGCGTCTGACCCACCATAATCCAAAAGGCCAAGGTCCAGAAGCTCCTTTGATCTTTCTGGTTTCCGTGCCGATGCACCCTGAAATCCATCTGTCATAGTCGGAGACCGATCTCTTCTAGCGGGGGACAGTGCTCTGGATAGTTTGGAGGTCGGTGTAGCTATTTCTACCGTTGTTTTACTCCCAGCCGACATTAATGGGATGGCTGAGCTTTCGAAGTATGAAAATTATGCAATGATGATGCAACATTGTGTCTTGGTAAGTTTCAATACTTGTAACTTTTTATCTAACTTTAACTCTGATTTTCATACTTAACTAATTTCCTTTGCACTCTTGCAGGCTATCCAGCAGGGTTACTCCCTTGCAGTCAAGACCAATGAATTCAAAAAAGAACTTACCCAAAAAATGAAGGAGGCTGCCAAACTCCTTTCCTCACTCACTAAGGCTGAGGCCTGCATCCGAGGTCTCCTAGACCAGGCCAAGGCTACTGAGTTGGCCTTGAAGAACGTTGAGGACTAAGCTGAGGCTGCAAAAATGTTGTCGAGGTCGCTAAGGCCGAGGCAAAAGAAGCCAATGAGAAAGAGGCCCAGGCCCAAATCGAGCTCCAAACGGCACTGGCTACAAAGTCAGTTGAAATCAAGGAGGTAGACGAGAAGGCCTGTGCCGAAGAGGCAACCGACGTCCGTGAGGAATACAAAAAGTAAGTGAGACAGGCATGCAACAGGGGTTACACCCTTGGTTGGATGGCTGCTCTGAAAAAGCTGGCTGTCCCTGAGGACTTACCCATTCGAGATGAGAGCTGAATTGTTGTGTCATTCCCCTCCGCTCCAAGCCAATCTGAGGGTGAGGCTGGGGAGAAAGAAGAAAAAAAAGAAGAAGAAGAAGCTGAGGTCAGAGCTGGTACTGAGGGTTCTGCTGGGGCCAAGTCTCTAACTCTGAATGAGCAAGTCTTGGACTTGACTCAAGACGACGAGGACGAGGTCTCCAAGAGTGTCTCTCCCAAAAGAACCATGTCAGGGTCCGAGGTACATACAGCCGAGAAGAGCCTCGATCAAACTCTTCATGTGATCGATGCCGAGATTGAAGCTGAGAGGACTGCTGAGAAGCTTTCGTAGCTGTCTGCCAAGGTCGATACATAGCCCATTGCTGAAGCAGAGCGTTCCACTTTGAATATTTTCTCTTTTTGTATTTCTTTTTTGTTTGAACAATGTTTAGCTTGAAATTTGGCCGATGTGCCCCTTCTGTAATTTGACCAAGTTGTCTTTTACCAGGCCGAAGTGCCTTTTTTGAATGCAAGTCTCCGATTTTCTTCTAAGTGTTGAATGTTTGTTTTATGTATGCTTTTACTGCTTTCTTTCATGCCTTTCAAGCTTCTATACTTAGAATATTTTTGCATTTCTTCAAAGTATACCTATAGCTGTATAATAACTCTGGAGTATAATACCTCGGATACAAACCTTGACTGTTTTCCCTTGCCTCGGCTAACACTCAAAAACATCAAAAATATTTTTGCAAGTGTTTATTCAGTATTTCTTTTGTATCTCCATATGTTATACTCTGTTAAGACTTTACCCTTTCCAAGTTTGGACGACCTGGTTGGTTACCTCGGGTAAGATGTACCTCGGATACTTTTTTCTATATAACCTCAGCTAACTTCAACTTGTAAATTTTCTTGAAATTTCAACAAGTGTTAAGCCCATTCTGACTTGTAAATTTTTGTGTCTATAAAATTTTAACAAGTTCCAAGAACTTCAAATTTCTAAGCTTTATTCATCATTCTCCAGCTCCTTGCCCCCTAATGTGAACCTAAGTTTTGCTTATGTTCACATTAAGCATGTATAGTCTTTCACCGAAGTCAGATTCAAACAAAGACTAGCTGAGGTTGTCAACTTTGGTTTCTCTGTTAATCTAACTGAAATGCACTTCTAAGTTTAATTCTGACGACATGGCAAGTCTAGTTTCAATTCAACTTAGTTCAACTCTATTATATGTAAGTATAATTCAACTCTGCCATATAATAAGTCTAAGTTATTCCTTATCTTTCAATCAGAAACATCGCCAACTTAGTTCAACTATATTATATGCAAGTATAATTCAACTCTGCCATATAATAAGTCTAAGTTATTCATCATGTTTCAATTAAACACATCACCAACTTAGTTCAACTCTGTTATATGCAAGTATAATTCAACTCTACCATATAATAAGTCTAAGTTATTCGCCATGTTTCAATTAGAAACATCGCCAACTTAGTTTAACTCTATTATACGCAATTATAATTCAACTTTGCCATATAATAAGTTTAAGTTATTTGTCATGTTTCAATCAGAAACATCACCAAAGGATTGGTCAGTCCTATTACACAAATTTCAAAATCAAGCTAAAATTTTATTATTACTTCGGCTAACGACATAAACTTCGAAAATACAAAAATCTAATGATAGAAAAATTTCAAGTTGCAAGTGTTCCAGGGTCTTGGTAACTCTTTGCCCTCACTGTCTTCAAGCTGATATGCCCCGTTGCTGGCGACTGAGATAATTCTATAAGGCCTCCCCCCAAGTTTGGCCCTAGCTTGCCCTTCCTAGGATCCTTCTTTTTGTCGACCACTTTCCTCAGCTCAAGGTTCCTAACTTTGAACTCTCTTGGGTTAACCTTCTTGTTGTGAGCCCTAGCAAGTTGTTTCTAGTATGCCCCCAGCCGAATTGCTGCTCTTTCTTTTTTCTCCTCTAGAAGGTCTAGATCTCGGGCTAGAAATACTTCGTTAGTACCATTTTCCACTCCTTGGGTTTTGATCCTTGGAATGTTGACTTCTAGTGGGATAACTGCTTCAGTGCCATAAGCCATGGCAAATAGAGACTCCCCAGTTGATCTCCTTGGCATAGTCCAATATGCCTAGAGTACATTGGGCAACTCTTCCACCCATTTTCTCTTTGCTGCTGCCAGCCTCTTTTTAATCCCATCTAAGATAGTCTTATTAGATGCTTCTGCCTGACCATTACTCTGAGGGAAACTTGGAGTTGAGTAATAGTTCTTGATTTTGTACTTTGCACAAAAGCTTTTGATTAGCTTACTGTCAAACTGTGTACCATTGTCTACTATTATTTCCATTGGGATCCCAAACCTGGTGATGATGTTCTTCATATGAAGTTCTTCACATTAATATCTTGAATCTTCGCAAAGGGTTCAGCTTCTACCCACTTTGTGAAATAATCAATTGCTACTAGTAAGAACTTTCTTTGTCCAGTTGTTTGGGGTAGTTGTCCAACAAGATCCATGCCCTACTGGGCAAATGGCCAAGGACTGGACACTAGGTTCAAATCTGCTACTGGTTGATGTATTAAAGGTGTGAACCTTTGACACTTCTCGCACTTTCTGACATAGGCTTCAGCATCCTTCAGCATGTAGGGCCACCAGTACCCTTGAGTGATAGCCCTATGAGCAAGTGATCTGACCTCCAACATGGCTTCCACATACTCCTTCATGTATTTCATACAAGAAGTCTCCACCCTGGGAGGGATGCACACATCTCAAAAGGGTACTAGTAAAAGACCTTCTATAGAGATGTTTTTCTACCGTTAGGCTAAACCTAGCTGACTTCAGCCTGGTCTTGTGCGCTTCTTTACGATCATCTAGTAACTTCCCATCTCTAAGGAACATTACCATTGCATCTATCCAACTTGGACCCATCTCCACACACATTGCTTCATACTCTATGATTAGTGGTTCCACACTTGGGCCTGACAAATAATCAACCATTATTGTCCTTGCCTCCCCTGATTTCATTGCACTAGACAGGTTAGCTAAGGCATCGGCATGACTGCTGTCATCTCGGCTAACTTGTTGTACTCAGCAATCCTAAAATAAGGCTAACAGTCTAACAACCTGTTATACATAGGCTATCATTCTTTTCATCTCGGGCTGTATACTCGCATGTTGCCTGGTTTACAATAAGCTAGGAGTTACAGAAGACTACCACCTCGTCGGCTTCCATTGCTGCTGTCAACTTTAATCTTGCGATCAGTGTTTCATATTCAGCTTTATTATTTGAGGCCTTAAACGCCAATCGAATAGATTGTTTCCAACATCCGCCTATCTGGCGATACTAGCACTACTCCTACCCCCGCTCTATGACGGTTTGAACTCCTATCAACAAACAGGCGGAAGGAGTCGCTAATGTAAATGTCACAGGCGTGAGTTTTTTTTTTTTTTTTTTTCCTGCTATAGGGTTTTTCATTCTTAACTGGGTCTCTTCTTGTTCCCCTGGACATCCTAAGCCGTGGCTCATCGGAGCCCGATGTAGGATGGCACCAAGTGTGAACTCAGCCACAAAGTCGGCTAGAACCTGGCCTTTAATTGCTGTTCTGGGCCTAAATTCTAGGTTGTATTGGCCCAATACTATTGCCCATCTGGCTACCCTGCCTGTCAAATCTCCTTGTTATAGCAGGGACTTCAAGGGATGCTCAGTCAATACCATAATCTTGTGGGCTTGGAAGTAATGATTCAACTTCTTGGAAGCCATCATTAAGGCTAGTGTCAATTTCTCCAGAGGCAAGCACCTGGTCTTTATGCCTGCTAGGGTTTTACTCATATAGTATACTGCCATTTGTTCTCCCTTCTCTTCTCTAATTATCACTGCACTCATTGCATGCTCTGAAACTGTCAAGTATAAGAATAGCTCCTCTCCAGGTACTGGATTTGATAGAACTGGAGCTGTTGTCAGGTACTTTTTCAAGTCGGCCAAAGCGACTTCACACTCTTCTGTCCACAAAAAATCTATGGCCTTCTTTAATAAACTGAAAAATGGTTTACATTTATCTAAACTTCTGCTTATAAACCTATTGAGGGCTGCGGTCCTTCTTGTTAACATCTGCATTTGCTTTGCCGATGTTGGGCTTTTCAAGTCCAGAATAGCTTTCATTTGATCTGGGCTTGCCTCAATGCCCCTTCTGGTAACTAAGTATCCTAGGAACTTACCAGACCCAACTCCAAATGCCCACTTCGACGCATTGAGTCAGAGTTAATATGTCCTCAAGATGTCAAAAACTACCTTTAAGTCGGCTGGGTGATTCTCAGGTTCTTTGGTCTTCACGTCCATGTCATCAATGTATACTTCCACTGTTTTGCCAATTAGATGTCTGAACATCTTGGTCACCAATCTTTGGTAAGTTGCTCTTGCATTTTTCAACCCAAAAGGCATCACTCTGTAGCAATACAACCTTTTTGAGGTGATGAATGCTAGTCTTCTTCTCATCAGGGGGTATATAACTATCTGATGGTACCCCCTGTAAGCATCTAGGAAGCTCATCCTTCCATGCTTTAAAGTGGCATCCACTAATTGATCAATCTTGGGGAGTGGGAAGCTGTCTTTGGGACAAGCCTTATTCAGGCTGGTGAAGTCCACGCAGACCCTCCACTTCCCATTCTTCTTTTTCACAACAGCTATGTTTGACAACCAAGTTGGGTAGTTTACCTCCCGAATGGCTCTGGCTTCCAACAATTTGTCCACTTCTTCCTCTACTGCCTCTACATGAACCAACGTCGACCTCCTTGCTCGCTGAATGATAGGTTTAGCCGACCTGTCTACATTGAGCATATGGCATGTGAACTGGGGATCAATGCCAGGTATCTCGTAGGGCGTTCAGGAAAACATCTCTATGTTTGCTCGCAAGAATGCTTCCAACTTCCCTTCTTCCTCCTTGACTAAACCTGAGTCGAGAAGGAAGAAGCGCTCTTCATCACCTTGTTGGACCAGAACTTTCTTCAAGGCTTCCTCACTTTTGTCAACCGGCTCTTTGCTAACGTCATCCAAGACCTCCATGTCCTCGTCCTCAATTTCTATTGTCTTTGCCTCTCACACGCTACAGGTGGATTTCATTGCTACCATGGAGCAATGCTTTGCCTGTACCTAATCCCTCTGACCTCCTCAATTCCATGCTTTGTTGGGAACTACAACAGCTAGTGCAGTGTTGAGGGAACAACCCTCATTGCATGTAACCACGGCCTTCCCAAAATGACATTGTAAGGGGAGGGGGTATCAATTACTGTGAACTCTATGCTTACCTTCTTGGTGCTGCTTGTGCCTCTGAATTTATTGCTCCCAGGGGCCAGGTCGACATTCCATTGAACCCGACCATTGGACTGCTCCAGATTATCTCGGTAAAGGACGAGCTCCTTGTAACATCTGACATACATGATGTCACAAGAACTGCCTTGGTCAATTAGAATGTGCTTTACCTGGCATTCTCCAATCTCGAGGGATATCACCATAGCATTGTTGTGTGGATGCTGCACCATGTCCAGGTTGACCTCAGTGAAGGACACCATTGGTCCCTGGTACTTGTCTGTCCTAGGCCTCTTTTGCTGGACCTGATATACATGTTGTAAATGTTTCACCCTCTGGGTCTCCCCACGTACCTCGTTCTCATTGACCTTTGAGTGAATCACATTGATCACTCGAGGTCCGTCTGTTTGTGGTTGCGGTGTTGGTAGAGGTGGTGCTGCCAGTGCCTGGGGCAGTCTTGCCTGTTCTTCCCTCGTTCTGGCCTCATCTACCAGATCTCTCAAGTGGCTATGTCTGACTAGATCTTCCAAATGTGTCTTCAGGGCTCTACACCCCTTGAGTTAGGTGTCTATCCTCATTATGGTAGGCACAGTGCTTCTCAAGGCTTCTTCCCATAAATTCGCTAGGAATTTTCTCTAGTGCTCTATCGTACGACTAGTTCCTGATCCTTTCTAGGACTTTGTAAACTGGGATCCGGAACACTATGGTGACTGCCTGTGCAACCCTCAGTCATGTTTCTTGTCTATTAAAATTTGTATTACCTTGACCTCTCTTCGGCGAGCCGTTCCTCTTCTTTTGCTTTGACGCCTTTGTTCCTGGCATGTCTTCTTTTGCTCTCTCATATTTCTCGATTCTGGCCATGTGTTCCTCCATACTTTTTGGTAGTGCCTTTGCCAGTGATTTTCGAAGCATGCAGTCATCGTTCAGGCTGTTCTTAAAAGATATGACCACTAACTCTTGGTTGCACCCTGGTATTCGGTTAAACACCTCATAATACCTTTTGGCATAAGCCTTGAGGTTTTTATCCTCGCCAATTCTTAGAGCCATCAGGGAGTCTACCCTCAATGGCTGCAGTTTGTTTGTAACAAACCTGGCCACAAACATCTCGACAAGGCCTTCCCAACTTTTCACAGTTCCTTTCTACAACGTGTGAAACCAATCTGATGCGATTTCTCCAAAGGATGAGGGAAACACCTTGCAGAACAACGGTTCGTTCCCGGTATACAATGCCATTGAGTTCAAATATAAGCTAACGTGAAAGTTAGAATCGGACTTATCGTCGTAAATCTGGAATCTCAGCATGTGGAACCTTTTTGGGGCCTTAAACTTATCCAATTCTACTAAGAACGGCGTTCTCAGCTTGATCGGAGATGTAACCTCGGCATCTTGTCACTTCCTCTGGAGGTAGTCCCTCAAATCCTCCTTAGTCCATCTAGGAGCTCGGTTGTCAATGGATTTCAACCTTTTTGGTGCGCTGCTCTCGGTGTCGTTATGAGTCCTCTTGGACTTTCCTTCATTTATCGTGTCAAAACAAAGCTCCTTCCTTTGCACATGCCGATGTTCCTTGACATAAGTTTCCTTGGCACGAGGTGTCTCTTGAGACTCTCCCCTCATTGATTCTCCTAGCCTGACCTCCCGTGAAGGCCAATACGAATGCTCTTTTGTCCTGTCATGCTGAGGGACTGCAGGAATTGCTTTCTGCTCCCCTTTCTAGGCATCGTTCTTGGCCACTCGAATCAGCATGTCTTCTAATGGAAACGGTGGTTGCATGATGTTGTTCTGCATCATGAAGTTGACAACCGATTGTAGGTCTGCCAATTTGTTTGTCATTCCCTTCATCTCACCGTTCTTCCTCAAGCATCTATCTTTCCATACTTGGAGGTCGCTTTCGTTGTAATACTCGCCTCGGCCTGCCTTCTTTGGTACGTCTCCCTCTTGGCTGGACGTCCTTTTGCCCGGGATTCTGTTCCCGAGGTTCTTCGTTACAGTTCTCTTCTTCTACATTAGGATCAGTGTGTTTGCCACTTCCACTAGGGATGTCGTCCCCGACCTTTTCTTTCTGCACGTCGTTGGCCATATATTCTTCTCACGTTCCACAGACGGCGCCAAATTATGGGTGTTGGTTTTTTACCACACAACCAAACAGGAAAAACTCAACAAAAGAGCATCGGCATAATAGATTACGCCCGAACAACCTGCTACAGAAAGATAAGAATCTGGCGGCGGTTTGTCTACCTGGGGCACTCCGACAATCAAGTTAGTAATTATCTCTCAAAGATAGCCAATAGTACTTAACTCACTAGACAGAAGCATAAAATGCATACCTTAGACCCACAAGGGTGCCTTACTTTTATAGCTAGCACTATCCTGATCCTTGTAAAAGCCTAGCTTCAATAGACTCTAGCTCAACACTCATCTTGGACTCTCAGCCAGATAGAGATAAACTCCCTTAGAGCTTTATCTTTATCCAGACTGAGGTCCTCCCCCATTCTAGGACTCTTGTCCCTTATCCACTCATCTCGGATTCCGGTATCTCCGCAGATAACCTCGGCCTAGCCGAGATCACCTCAGCAACATGACCAAGACACGTGGCACCTTGGCTGACACTCTGGTGCAACCTTGGCCACGTGTTGTCATTCACAAAATATGCCCCCACAGTCTCCATTACCTAAAGACATAGAGTTAGATTTGGTTAGGGGTCTCTTAGTTTTTGTTTTCATCTATTTATAGCCTTCTTCTGATGCCTTCGAAGCAGTTAGGCTGCTATCTTTCCTCATGATCTCCTTTCTTCTCGCTACTTCCTTGGGACATAATGTTCTCTTCGTGTGTGTGTAACTCTTAGTAACTGCCCTTTGTTAACTCCTTCTTCACGTGCCTCTTACATCACTATATAGGAAATTGCACTTTTGGCAGCCAAATTTGGTGACTAAATTTTTTTTAGTCGCCAAAAGTTGTGGAATT
The DNA here is from genome assembly GCA_022316695.1 of Camellia oleifera. Classification (NCBI taxonomy): domain Eukaryota; kingdom Viridiplantae; phylum Streptophyta; class Magnoliopsida; order Ericales; family Theaceae; genus Camellia; species Camellia oleifera. Next base: position 49,385,202 of record CM039313.1, on the reverse strand, counting down.
GGTGACCAAAAATTATATTAGTTAGCAAAAGTATAAGATTTAGCTACTAATTTTTTTTAGTCGGGGTATATTGATTATTGGCGGCTAAAAAAATTTAGTTGCTAAAAATACCACAATTGGCGACTTAAAAAGTTTTTGGTCGCTAAAAATGCCACAATTAGTGACTAAAAAACTTTTTAGTCACTGCATAGTTAGTTTTAGCTATTAAATTTATTTAGTTTCCGAATGAAAAACAAAAATTTACTTTTTATTTTTGGCGACCAAAAGTTTGGTTGGCAAAAATTTATTTTCAGCAACTAAATATTTTAGTCATTGTGTAGTTAGTTTTGGCTACTAAATTTATTTAGTCGCCGAATGAAAAACAAAAATTTACTTTTTATTTTTGGTCGCCAAAAATTTATTTTCAGTGACTAAATAAATTTTAGTCGTCATATACTAAATTTTGCTGACTAAAAGAAATTTAGTCGCCAACCAAATAATATATTTTTTACTTCTCTCTTTGGCGACCAAATATTTGGTATGTAAATATTTATTTTTGGTGACTAAACTTATTTAGTCGGCAATATTTAGCTACTAAAAAAAAATTAGTCGCCTTTAGATGACTTTTCCTGACTAAAGTTTTTAGTTGGCAATTATAATTAAAATTTTGGAGGAAGGATTTTCAATTTTTGAAGGGTTCATTAATTAATTGGCGACAAAACTATGTTTTATTCGGGAAAATAAGTAAACAAGGATGTAAAATGGATGGCTAGGATCACTTGAAGAACCAACGGGTGAGATGAATACCTCACCAAAACGACGTCGTTTTGATGCAGTAATTGAAAATAAAATATTAGGGTTCTCTCTTCATTTCAGACGTGAGGAAGAGAGAGATGGAGAGAGAGAATGAGAGAGAGAGAGAGAGAGAGAGAGAGAGAGAGAAGAAAATATGAAGCGTTGAGGAGTCCTGCTGTGTTGCCGCTCCTCCTCGCGTTCACTGGCAGCCATAGCACCTTTTCCTCTTTCTCCTCCGCTATCGCCATGCAACCACCACTGCCGCCACTGCCCTCTTGCTCTCTCTTATTTTCTTCTCTTCACCTTCCGTCACTGCTGATTTTCATAGATTTGAGTACTGCTGATCTTTTGACGCCGCCGCCGCCTCCTCATCATCTGCCTCCTCTTCTGCTGATCTTCACAGATCCATCATACCAATCAAGTCCCCCTCTCTCTCTCTATATATATATATATATTTGTGTGAAAGACATTTAGGTTTTCTGAGACTAGATGGTTCTTAATCGCCTATAAAGACATCATTTGTTATTTATTCAAAATTTTTCCTTTCTTATTTTCTGAGTGTTCTGTTGAGTTCTGTCGATTATGTTATGGATGTCCTTGTATCTATGTATATTTTGACAAAAAAATGCTTTGAATTTCTAAAGAAAGATCAGTAATTTATGACAAAAACCTTCAGAATTTGTAAGCTAAGGCCATAAAGGTTTTATAATACCTTTCTTTTTCTCTATATTGCGGCATCAGTGTTGCTGTGTTTGTCTGTGCATTTGCCTCTGTGCATGGCCCTAGATATTGATAAACACTTTTACTCTGGTCAGCTCGGCCTCTGGTTGTGCTCATCCTCTGGTTCATGCTCCCAGCTCTACTGTTCATGCCCATTCTTAAAGCATCCGTGAGATATTAAAATTGTACGCATTTGGGTGTTATATGACCAAAAATGATTAAAAAAAGGCCCAATTTTGTGTGTTAAGATTTGTTAGTTTAGTGGATGTTTGCGTGTTGCAATGGAGATGGCAAGTCCACTCGAGTGTGTATAAATGTGTATGGAAAGAAAATAATATAGTTAAATGATGTAAAAGTACCTTCACTTTCTTGTACGATATTAATTCACTATTCACAGTTATGATAGTTAACAAGTGAATTAACAGTTCCATTGGAGTGAGATTTTGCATGTTAACTTACAAATCTGTTAACTTCTTACACAAAAACTCATACTAACGAACCCTTGTGATGCTCTTAGCTCGACTCAGAGACTCCACGGAGTGGTCTCCCAGGCTAAGCCTTGGTTTGGGTGGAAATATCTACATCAAATCAAGGATATTTTAAAATTTTGACAATAAAACTTGCTTCTTTAATTCCTAATAACATTGTTTAATCTCATCATTTAGCTCCCTTCTTACTCTTCCCTTCATACCTTTCATAGGACCTGATTGGAAAGGTTACAAGCTTTCTACCTGTACTACTTTGTAGTTTGCATAGTTTAGTAGGAAGCACTTCACAACTTTTACTTATCATTTTTTTATTATTGCTTTTGTCCTATTACTGTGAAATGCTTAAAGACCAGAAATGAGTACAAGAACTCTACTTTATTGATGCTCCGTCTCACGTATGCTTTTTTTTTTTTCCTCACTCACTCTTTCTATATATATGTTTGTATATATATATTGTAACAACGCCGACCTGTGATTAGCTATTAAACCATGATTAAGGATGCCTACTAAGTAATTAAGAGGAAATCATGTGTTAATTGCATGAATTATATGTTATTTGCACATGTATCTGTCTATCGTAGAAATATCTGTTTGTGTTTCCATTCTGTTCTATGAATTGAAGGCCTTATCGGCATCCGATCACGAAATTGACTTGATTTATGTGTTATTTGGAATTTTTAGAATTTTGTGGTAAATTTAATTGAAATTCAATTCGGAACCAAGTAATTAGAATAAAATAATGATACTTAACTAATTTTAAACCAACTTTACTTAAGCTTTCTTAATGAGCCTATATAACGCTAATATGAATCCATTAGTTCATTTTGCACCTTCATTTCACTATCTTGAAGACTCCATACGTGTAGAGAGAGGAACCAAGAGAGAGTTGAGTTCAAACTAAGGAAGTAGCTTGGAAATTCAAGGATTTGGCTTAGAATCTTAGTGAATTCACCATCTAGAGCTTAATTGAGAAGTCGAGGTAATAATTCAACATCTAGATTGTATGATTATGGTATCTAAGAAATGAATTCTAGAGGATTAAGTAGAGTTGTGCAAGAATTGAGCTAGAAGTGAAGGAATCTAAGTCATACCATACATGTATGCATAATTCATGGATTTTGAGTTTTCATTTCAACAAATTCTTACATGCAAGGACCTATTTTGTTCAATTATGGGAGCTTATTGTGGTTATGCACTTTCACACTTCATTTGTGCATGTTTTGCAAGGTTTGAGATTATACCAATACAGGCATGATACACATACATATAATTCAAGTTTGTTTTTGAAGAATTCACTTGCTTTTGGGCTTTGATTTTGCGAAACGATTTTGAATTCACCAGAATTTACAAGTTTACACAAGTTTCCTTACGTTTTGGCCCAAAAGAACTTGATTTGCAGCTTTGAATTGAGTTTCGGAGCTTGGAAGCAAATCTGGAAATTTCATAATTCTGTTTCTCCGCTAGAGCGACAGAACCTCTGCTCAAGAGACCGCTCTTGATTTTACACTTCCTGCTCGAGCGACCAAAAGTGCACTCGAGCATAAAATGCATGCTCCTAGAAGTTTACAAGTTTTGCAGACCGCTCGAGCGACCAGAGTTATGCTCGAGCGAAAACCTTAGTCACGCGCTTGAGTGACCGTCGAGCGGTTGCCGAGTGGAAAAATCAAGTAACCAGTACTTTTGCAGAGTTTATAGACTGCTCGAGCAACCAAAGTTGCACTCGAGCGACAACCCTTATTTTTGAATCTTCGCTTGAGTGAAGAAAGTTGCGCTCAAGCGAAGACCCTGTTTTCAGCAAATTTGACTAAGTGTTCTAAATCACGTTTTGGCATCCTCATTGCATTGTAGGCATTCCTAAGCCCTAATTAGGACATAATTATGAGGATAAGACTTAGAAACACAATAAGAATGAAACAAAATGAGTTAAGCATTTTTTGAGTGCTTGTTTCAATATGTGTTTCTGTTTTGTTGTGTAGGTCACGCACCATAACCTATTTGATCTGTCTGCTCTGTCTGTCTACTTTTGGAGTCAACTGTGAGTAATAACTTAGTAAAGCTATGTTTAACTTTATTTATTTTCTATATGATGAATTAAGATCTATTTTCTGAAATGATATGTTCAGTACAATGAATGATTGTCCAATTTTTGACTATGTATTCGTGGTATCCTTAGCATCACATGATATTTGTTAGCTATTACCCGGTATCGGAGGTTTCATCATGGAACTTAGTATATCTGTTAACTGTTACCCATACCGAAGTCTCCATTAAAGAGCTCAGCGTATTTGGTATCTGTTACCCAGTATCGGAGGTTCCATCATGGAACTTAATATGTCTACAATCTGTTACTCACACTGGAGGCTCCATCATGGAGCTCAGCATGTCTATTATCTGTTACCTGGATCCGGAGGTTCCTTTATGGAACTGGTTATTTATAACCACCATCTATTATATATCTATTATGTTAGTACTAATGGATGTACCACGTATGATTAAGCAGCAACTCTAATTTCTGTGTATGATTTGAACAAGAATATGAATATGGATCTACTTCTGTTTCTAAGTCTGAAAATGAATTTGTTTCCCGAATCTGATATGGGACATCATTCTATTAAAACCCTTTACTCTATTATTATTCACTAGGCTCCCGTTCACTCTATTATTTATGTATGCAAGTGATCAGGCGCGTGGCCAAGCTCAATGATGATCGCCTGGAGTTCTGTTTTGTTGGCCAACCCTTGTGCCTCTCGAGGAGGTTCCGAAAATCATGTGGTCATGTTTTGTGAACATATAAGACTTTGTTTTCTTTTTGGAATATGAACAAGATTTTTGTTTATCCATACATTGGGCTAAGTTCTTTTTTTTTTTTTTTTGGTTATATCTGTAATGAATGGGATGTAAGATGACTATAATTATGACTTCACATGAATATATATAAAGTTTTGAACTTTTTGTCCTATTGTAGACACCCCATTTTTGACCGACCTTAAGACTCAGACGTCATCAATTGAGCACTTGGTGATGTTGCATATTGTGCTCGTTCTGAGGTTGCGGAGTCCCGGCTACGAGCCTTGCCTCCGGACTTCCGGACTCTTTTGTGCTTTGCCTCGGTTTGCGAACCAGGCTCCGTTTTCTCTGTTTTCTCTTCCCGAAGGGAGGGAGAGGTCTCGTAGACCATCTCTCAGTGGCCGTAGGCTACGTTTTGTGGTCGCAGGCCATTTTTCCCATTTCGGAGCCCGGTTCCCGGTTTTCGGAGCCGTCAGGCCATGTGCCTCGGTTCGGGACCGTCTAACCACCTCCGTTTGTCCCGATTTTTGGCATGCATCCTATTTACTCCCTTTCAAGGGACACTGGGGTCCAAGAGACCAACTTCGTGGTCGGACACCACTTCCGGTGCCTAACAGCCCACTTACGGGGCCCCGAACTGCGTGTTTCGGCTCCCGAACCCTCATCTTGCATTTTTGGGCCCCGAACCGAACTTGAGATAGTCATATTTTGAGGTCCTTTTCATGTTTGATTAAGGACCTTTTACTGTTTGACATCTCCATCTGTCACTTGTCTCTTTACCTCTTTTTAGGCCCGTTTTGCACGGTATTTTAGGCGTACTTGTGGGCTGTTTTGGGCTTGGTCATAAACTACAAAGTTTCTTATTTTGAGCCTCTCTTCAACTTTGTTGAAGGGCTCTCGGCCATCTGAGACCCACAGCTATCACTTACCCCTTTAACCACCTTTTGGCCCCTTTTGGTGCACCCTTTGCTCAAGGCTTCTTGAGGAAGCCTTGACCCCTTGTCTTGGCTTCCTCAAGAAGCCTACCAGCTGTATTGGCTTCCTCTATAAGCCACAAACCCTTTGCACCCTTTGGCCCCTTTCATTTGGCTTCTTGGAGAAGCCAAGCACCTTTGTCTTGGCCTATATAAAGAGCCCTTCTCTCCCATTGTTGGAGGTTGGAGGTTTTGAACAAAAAAACCAGAGGATATATACATACATTCTGATATATACATATATCCCTCCATTTCCCTCCATATCTCTACATTCCAAGCTCCAAAGTCCATAGTTCTTGGCCCCTTTGCACACCACCTCTCAACCACACCTCTCCATCATCCATCTAAGCTTCTTGGAGGCCATTTTCAGAGGCTAAGGAACTGGTTTTTGGGACCAAAGGCTGCTGTCCACGTTGGTCTACAAGGGTGAGTATCTAACCCTATTTTATTCCCCGTTTTTGCACCAGATTTTAGCCCATCTTTCTTGTGGTTTTGAGCTTTGTGTATAACATAAAAAAGTTCTGTTTTTTTGTGTTTAAGATACTTCATTAAGGACACTTTTGTGTTTGGGGTCGTTTACCCCTTCTTAGGCCTTGTTTGGCCTCTTATTTGTGCATTTTTTGTAAGCTTCGGGACCACCTTGTATTGGCCCTCCCACCACTGAAATCTTGAGGGATTTTAGTGGTGGGGGTGGTTTTTTGAGGTCCTAAGAAGGAGAGGGCCATCCCCTCTCCTTGTTGTCTTGTTTGCTTGTAATTTTGGCCTTACAAAGGAGCCTATATTTGCACACCTCTTGAGATCAGATCAGGCATTTTTCAGTGGGTTTTAGGACCCCTATAGGCCATTTCCAGAGCTGGTTTGGCCTTGTTGAATGTCCATCATGTATGTGCTTAATAACCTCTTGCATAGCCCTCTAAAGGAGCTCATCATTTTTGCATGTGTTAGCTTCATTTCAGTGGTTATTTGAGCATGTTTTGGCATGGTTTATTCACTGATTTTTGATGGTTTGGTCAGATTCCATGTGCATCATACACTTGCCATGTAAACCATGTTAGCTAGTCAAATTCGCATGCTAATTTAGTCCATCTTGTCAGCACTTTTTGGCCATGCTTAGAACTGAAAAAGTCCATGTTTTGGGACTGCCAAGATTCTGTCATCATGCTTCATAGTCCAATAACGCATGCTTTGTATAGCTGTAAGTCATTCCATGTGCCTAGTTTTGCATTTCGGGGTTCATCTCATGCATCGGGTGCCATATCTCCATGTTTCGGGGCTGTTTAGCATCATATTTTGGTACTGAAATTCACATGCTTATATTCCATCTTGTATCCCTTGCCATGCTTTGGTAGAGTTGCATTTTTGTGCCTTAAGCTTGGTTAATGCATTGCGCATGCATTCCATGTATTTTGTTGCCTCACTTACATCATTATGGCCACTGTTTTGGACCTAGTAGAGAGCTGTCCAAGTTAGTGTAAGACCATCCTTTGCATGTCAATGCATGCTCACCTTGTGTGTTGTTACATACCATGTTTGTTTACATGTTTAGGTTGCGCGCCTAGCATACGTTGTTCATTTGCATGCCCATCTTGTATACTAGATCATATGCCTAGGTTACATTACATTGGCATGCATGCCTTGCCTCTTGATCAAGTGATAGAGGTTGGGCTTTATGTGTTTGTTTGGTTTGCATGACATTTGAAATCAAAATGCATACTTGGTTTCTTGGGCCATCACGCGTCGAAATGCGCAATTGGTGGTCCGAGGATCAAGGAACATACCCCTTTGAGTCAAAATCATGATAAGGGATGTGTTGGTGCACACATTTGCTTGAAATTTCATGCCATGCACTGTCTGTCCTTTGTTGTTGTCAAAACTGTCTTCTGCAGGAAGTTTCTGCCGACCGGCAACATACAGTGCCGACCGGCCATTTGTGAATGGCCGATAGCTTCATCAGCAGCCGATAGACATTCCTCATGGCCGGTGGGAATTTCCTCCAGCCGGTGGTGTACAGCAACATGCAAGGAAGGTATTCTGGGACTTTGGCAATTTTTGGAGAGACAGGGCAGTAAAAACAGAGGCAACAGTGCAATGGCAGCGAGTTTTCGGGCGAAGCCAATCCAAGCATGCGTGCATCCCTCTTCCCGAAGCCATTTTACTGCTTTAAATAGCTTAATTAATTTGTTAATTAGTTAAGGGTTTGTAATATTTAGTTAGCTGGGGTAGTTAATTATTTATTCGGTCTGTATTATTATTTTGGTCCCTCCGAGTGAGGGCGCAATTGTAATAAGTGTGTGTGAGTGGGTGTATGTCTTCCAATCCCCATTTCTTTCTCCCTTTTATTTACCCGCTTATATTGGTAGATTAGGGCACATTTAAATTAGCATACCTTATGCAATGCATGTGTGCATTCATGCATTTGTTTACATGCACCGGGCTCGGTACATCATACAAACTGCATCGCAATTTTCAATTCCAAATTGAATACGTGCTACTCGCGCACTTCACATGCCATGTTTAGGGTTAGCCGAGCCTGCTCTAGATTACATTTATGCCTGTGTTGCATTAGCCACTTAACATGAACTAGGTCATGCATGTTTGCTAACCGGGTTATTGTTTTTGGCACGGAGTACGATGTAAGTTTTTTATGCTTTAGCATATCACATGCGTGTGATTGTTAACATGACAGTAGGCTTACCATGCGGCTAAATGTTTATGTGAGATAAACTGTTTGAATGCCTGTGGGTGGAGGTTGGATTGCTTGAGTTGGAACAACTCGTTGAAATCCGTATTTTAGCCTACTTACGAGTAGCAAAAGAAAACAACACGTTTTTTGAGACAAAACGGATATGCAATGTTTATTTCCAAATTAGGCAATCTAGTCTATACTTTTGTGTTGTGCGCATCACGTAGTAAATTCTAGGTTAATAATTGGAATAAGAACGCATAAAGTTTTCAAAATTGGATATCACGGTTAGTAGAGGCCGGTCTTCGGACCGGGCGAAAGGGGGTGCTCATAGCTGACCTTCCCCGATCGTACCAAAGCTCCCGAGCCAAGACCACTTTGGTGATGACGGACACGTGGCCTTCGGCACCGAGTCAGGGTTTCCTAAATTTCCCATTTTAAAAATATTTAGGTGGCGACTCTGTAATCTGGCAAAGCAGTCCATGTTTGGCACTACTTTTCAAAAAATCTGTTTTCTCAAACGATTTGCCGGATTTGGACTCTTTGGTTCAGATTTAGAACCGCGACACAAAGGGAGTCCGAACTGTAGCGCGAGGTGGTCCCCCGCGGACGTGTTACAGTTTCTGGCGACTCTACTGGGGATTTTAGAGAGCTTGACTCGAACTCGTGATATCCTGTTTTGACTACACTTATGTGTTTCTTTGCATTGCATGTGCATTGGTGCGCCTAGGACACCGTGTTGGCCATCTGCTATTCCTGAGCGGTTTGCCGGAGGCTTGTCTTGTCAAGGCATGTCCATAAGGCTGACCGGTTGTGGGCTCTGCCAGTATGGGAACACAAACCCCGGTTTTACCGGGGCACCCCTTTCGACCATTCGACCTAGTGCATATTCGGATCCATAGTGACCATTCCAAATTAGGACAGGTTGCTTACCCGATATAGGTTGTTTGAAACCGCTGTGTGCGTAGTGAAACCCTAGCTCCTGACAAAATAGGACAGGGAAACCCTACCCCAACATAGGGGTGTTTTGGCTCTCTTTACTTGCTATGTGCTTTGAAAGTGTATCTCTACAGGGAATGCATATACCAGTTCGCAAGTTTGAGTATCCGGCCTGCGGGCACCAATATCAGTATTTTGAGAATCAGTTATATCTGTGGGTATCAGACTCAGTGTTTTGGGGCAGTGATTTTGTGGAATAGTGATCAGTGTTGAGCACATTCGTTCCGCTATGCTCATATCCGTTCCAGTGAAATTGAGCTAAGATGCTGTCGGTTTTCTCTTTTGCTAGGGTAGTCCTGGAACCATAGCTTCAGAAGGCTCCACTATCCCCCAGGTACATTGAATTTGTGCTGATAGACTTTGTCAGGTCAGAGACTCAGTTCAAGGATAATCAGGGCCAGAGAAGGCTAGTCAGACATAGACCACCAGTACCACAGCTACCAAATCAGTGATCTTTGAGCAGTCGGGTTGAGATTTCCGAGCCTACTGCAGACACAAATATACCGGTTGCTCAGTTAGATCAGGACAATATGTCGAGTCTGGAAGAGATGGTGCGCCAACTCCAGGATAGTATGAAAACCATGCAGCAAGACGCTGTCTGTCAAGCAAAATTCGCCAAGCAACGCGCTGTGGTCATAGCCCAACAGGCAGAGACAATTGCCAGGCTAGAGCAACAAACCGGAACATCTGCTTCGCATCAAACTCCTCCACCACCAGGGGTTCAGACACCCGGGGAAGCACCCAATGTCCAAGAAGGTATAGACATTCCGGTAGGGTCGGCTCCGCCCCCAATTTTACCCCAGCAATCCAAAACACCTACCAATCTACCGGACTCTCGCTTTGAGTTCAAGACGGACCCCACAGCGCTGAAGCTGAGTAAGCTGGAAAAGATGTTTAATAAATCCCAAGGAGTCAAGTCCATTCCCGACATTGAGGATGGATATACGGACGCAACTGTGACGCTGCCAGATCGGTTCAAGATGCCACAAATCGACCGATTTGATGGGTCCGGGGACCCCATGGTGCACCTGAGGCTGTTTTCAGATATCTTAAGGCCGATGGGCCTCACCAGACTACAAAAGCTGTCTCTGTTTGGCCGAACCCTGTCAGGTGTGGCAGCCATCTTGTACGCGAAACTGGAAGACGATGTTAAGAAGAATTGGGATGAGATGGCTGAGGCCTTTATTGCTCAATACTCCTACAACACACAGATCGAGGTCACAACTCGTGATCTCGAAGCCACCCACCAAGAACCAAAGGAGAGTTTCTCAGAGTTCGTGATGAGATGGAGAGCAAAGGCCTCAATGATGACTACAAGGCCTTCTGACAAAGACCAGATACGGATGGTTGTGCGCAACCTCCAACCCAAACTGATGCAAAAAATGATAGTCTTACCCTTTCCTACCTTTGCGGACCTACACGAGATAGGGGTACAGATTGAGGACGCTATGAAGCAGGGCCTTATTGACCAGGAGAAGGAGCAACCAAGGAGGGAATTTATCCACAGTTCGAATGCGACCACTAGTGGTGACACAGCTGCTATAACTTCAGACATGGGCATGGTCACCACTACCACACAAAAAATGACCACCCCATTCGCCGGTACATCCGAAACTAGCTCACAAACAGCCAAAAACCCACCTCAGGGCCAAAGGGTGTTTACTCCACTGTACATGTCTCTATCAATGGCCCTGAGGACCTTGATAAAAAAGGGGTATCTGAAGCCACTGGAGCCACAACCGCTACCAAAGAAACCCCCTCCCTCACATAACCCAGCTGATTACTGTGCCTTCCATCAGCGAGCTGGCCATGACACCGACATGTGTTTTCGTCTTCGCCATGAGATACAAAATCTGATCGACAACGGGGTCATCCCCGCACCAGGTCCTGCAAAGTCTATCGGCACTTGATCAGTGAACTTGTGGGGGATAACACGATATGATCAGGGGATGAACCACCTGCGGGCAACGTTCAGTTTACTTCAGATGTGGTGGACGGCATGCACTGTTTTGAGCAATGTACAAATGCTGTTAATTTTGCTTTCTGACTTGGGTATTGGGTCAGTCTTGTCTTTTTGGATTGAGTCAGTCCTTTCATACTGAGTCAGTTGGGTCTGTCTTGTTGTATCGAGTCAGTCCTGTTTTGTTAGAGTCGGGTGATTCCAGGGGTGTTACCTCGAGCATCACCATTTTGTTTTGTGTTTGTCTTTTCAGTTTCTTTTGAGTCTGTTTCTGCCTTGGAGCCAGTTACACCAGAAGATCTAAATGAAATAGCAGTGATTTTCACGCTCTCGCATTTGCTTCTGCCTTGTGCCAGTTATGCTAGAAGTTCTGAATGAAATGATAGTATTTGACTAAGAACTCTGTCTTTTCTGTGCCTTGAAGTCATTGTAATGACCTGAGTTTTTCAAAACTTTTTGAACACTGCGGTGAAAACAAAGAGGAAGGAATTCCTCGGGATTTGCAAAACTTTGATCAACTGAGAGAAAGAGAGGCGTGCTAAGCCCTTAATGAATGAAATCATGCTTGTTAGTGTGAGTACTGAGAAGGACCCTAGCTTTGATCCAGATTGTTTCTACACTGTCTTCAGCGCAAGCGATTTGTCGCTTTCTTAAAAACTTTCAAAAAATGTTTTGCGCGGTCCTGCGAAGACTTGTGTGGAGTCGTTCTTGAGATTGTGCAGCCTAGGATCGCTCTCAGCCTCGAGACTCGACCCCTCATTTTTAAACCTTGGACTCAAACTCAGAATGTTCAACGGTTAACTACAACGTGAGGCCTGCGTGGCCAAATTCAAAGCAACCCTCGAACTAGGGGCAAGAGAGTCAGATCAAGAAGTTCAAGTGTTTTCAAAAGAAGCTTGCAAAGCTAGATCAGAAGCACCCCTCGAACTAGGGGCAAAAAATATCCGATGTGCTCGAAGAGCCAAAGAGGGATCCTTCTGCAAATCGATACAACAGCCACTCTCCGGGATACAGAGGGCTTCAATCTCAAAAAACCATTTGGCATGGACTTGTTACACTTTTTACCCTTTGAGAGGCTCGCTGGGCCGAAAACCCGGAAGGGCGACCTAGGCAAAAGTTAGAGCAAGCAAAAAATACATACAAAAGGAAAAGAAAAAAAATACAGAAAAAAAGAAAAAGAAAAAGAAGCTCGCAAGGTCGAAAACCCGCATCGGGCGCCTTGGCAAAAGTTAGAGCCTAAAAGAAAAAGAAAAAAAAAAGAGAAAAAATGAAAAAGAATTGAAAAGGAAAGAAAAAGAAGCTCGCAAGGTCGAAAACCTGCATCGGGCGCCTTGGCAAAAGTTAGAGCATAAAAGGAGAGGTTAAATACCCGAGTGTACCTTAACCCCGAACTATGTAAGGCTTGATTCCCATGTTTGGGATACGTAGGCAACTTCATTCTGAAGTCCAGCCGTAAACACTTCAAATTCGACTGTGTCCATGCAATGTTTTGACCATCTTTGCCTTCTCTGTATCCGAGGGTTTGGTTGTGTTCATCACTCTGAGGACTGTCTACGATGCGCTGTAGTGCCATTCAAACAAGGGGCAACTTTCTGTTGCCATTCAATGCACTGTGGTGCCATTCAAACAAGGGGCAACTTTCTGTTGCCATGCGGTATCCTTCAGACAAGGGGCAATTTTCCATTGTTATGGATTCGAGGTTGCGCATCTCAAGGGTAGGTTCCGTACTTGTTGAGCAGTGGCCGTTTGCCAAAAACAGTTTTTGAGAATTTTTACTGAGGTTGACTATTCTCTCAAAAACCACTCCATTTTTCCAAAACTGGACCATTTCTTGGACCCAAAAAAGGGAAAATTTTCAGTGCTCATAGCCTGACTTGCATGATTTCAAATCAAAAATCGAACAAGCATGTTAATCTAACTCTCATGTTGGTCAAAACTGTTTTAGTAGAAAGTAAAAACAAAAATGGTCAAAATGATGAACTAGGGGCACAGTTGAGTCAGGCTTCCTGTCTTTTCCCCATCATCAACATACTTGCCAGAAAGGCACTCTACCTGCCAGAAGAGGGCACAACTGATGTCAACAGCAAAGGGCTGAAAGCTCTCAACATCCTCCAAGCAACGAGGTATCAAGCCAAGTGCGAAACACAAACTGGAATGGATCAAGATGTTCCACTTCCTCATCTGGACAGATCTAACCACGTCCAAACTCCCCAGCAGGACATCATCAACCGATGTTAGCTGCTGTGTGCAGAAGAAAAAGAATCTAGCAGAATGCTAGGGGCACGAGCCCACAACTTGCAGTTTATCCATCAACCATCCAGGGGAGGGATTGAAAAATGAGAGATTGAAGAATAGAGAGATGTGCGTTGAGAGGAAAAGTGAGAAAAGGGCTTTTTCAGAAAAACAGAGCTTGAGGGCCGAGTGATGTGAGAATCACAAATGAGAAAGGGTGGGAAATAATACCCGGTGAAACAGGCTCCCTGTGCACATTTGAGTCTTGTGTTTTGTTTTGTCTGTTTCGATTCTTGTTTTGAGCCGTTTCGAGTGTCAATAGATGTGTTTAGGTTGTTTACCTTTGTTTTTGTTTGTTGAGTCTTTTTCGCTGTGTTCAGTCATAGGCTCAATACCCGGCTAAGAACTCATTTCTTAATTTCAAAAAAAAAGAAATCAAATCATCTTGTGCTCAGAGTGCCGTGCCATTCTCCACATTTGTGCAAAACAGATTCGTTCTTTCAAAAACTGCAAGGTTTAACCCAGGTCATGTGAGAACAGTAAAATCAGGATCTATCTGAAGCTATATAGGTTCCAGACTGCAAAGCAAAAGAAAAGAGGGAAAATCGAAGCATCTGAGTGTGTTTCACCTCCAACAAATTTCGTGGGATGTACCCCGTCAAGCCTTGTCAATGCTCCGAAGTATGGGTGTGCCCCTACCTCAAGCTCAGGATATTTTTGCGGAAGTATCAACTGATGTCTCCGATGCGTAGCTCATCGTCGGTTCGCATGCACGAGCTGTATCCTTTTGGAATCTATTGTGACTCCTCTGAGAGGTAAATCGGAGGTTGCGTTTGAATTGGTCCCATTAAGGCGTGTATTTCCTTATTCGACATTTTATTTCAAACACACTGTTGAGATTGCATCGAATATGCATTGATTATTGTGTACAGAATGTGTACACACACTCGTCCCACTTGCATTATGCTGTATGTTCCAATTGCATTGTTATGCACCTACTTCATTTGCATCATGATGCACGTCCCAATCACATTGTTATGCACTCATCTCACTCGCGTTATCACGCATGTTTCGCCCACATTGTTGTGCGCCTTTTTTTACTTGCGTTGCTGTTCTTTCCTCTCTCGCGTGTACTACGCTGAGAGGCTTTTCTCTTTCCTTTCTCGCGTGTACTACGCTGAGAGGTTTCTTTTTGCTTTCCTCTTTCCTCTCTCGCGTGTACTATGCTGAGAGGCTTTTCTCTTTCCTCTCTCGCGTGTACTACGCTGAGAGGCTTTTCTCTTTCCTCTCTCGCGTGTACTACGCTGAGAGGTTTCTTTTCGCCTTTTCTCTTTCCTCTCTCGCGTGTACTACGCTGAGAGGCCTTTCTGTTCTTTCCTCTCTCGCGTGTACTACGCTGAGAGGCTTTTCTCTTTCCTTTCTCGCGTGTACTACGCTGAGAGGTTTCTTTTTGCTTTCCTCTTTCCTCTCTCGCGTGTACTACGCTGAGAGGCCTTTCTGTTCTTTCCTCTCTCGCGTGTACTACGCTGAGAGGCTTTTCTCTTTCCTTTCTCGCGTGTACTACGCTGAGAGGTTTCTTTTTGCTTTCCTCTTTCCTCTCTCGCGTGTACTATGCTGAGAGGCTTTTCTCTTTCCTCTCTCGCGTGTACTACGCTGAGAGGCTTTTCTCTTTCCTTTCTCGCGTGTACTACGCTGAGAGGTTTCTTTTTGCTTTCCTCTTTCCTCTCTCGCGTGTACTATGCTGAGAGGCTTTTCTCTTTCCTCTCTCGCGTGTACTACGCTGAGAGGCTTTTCTCTTTCCTTTCTCGCGTGTACTACGCTGAGAGGTTTCTTTTTGCTTTCCTCTTTCCTCTCTCGCGTGTACTATGCTGAGAGGCTTTTCTCTTCCCTCTCTCGCATGTACTACGCTGAGAGGCTTTTCTCTTTCCTTTCTCGCGTGTACTACGCTGAGAGGTTTCTTTTTGCTTTCCTCTTTCCTCTCTCGCGTGTACTATGCTGAGAGGCTTTTCTCTTTCCTCTCTCGCGTGTACTACGCTGAGAGGCTTTTCTCTTTCCTTTCTCGCGTGTACTACGTTGAGAGGTTTCTTTTTGCTTTTCTCTTTCCTCTGTCGCGTGTACTACGCTGATGAGGTTTCTCTTTGCCTTTCCTTCTTCTCTTGCGTGTACTACGCTGAGAAATTTTATCCTTCTTCTCTTGCGTGTACTACGCTGAGAAATTTTATCTTTCTTCTCTCGCGTGTACTACGCTGAAAAGTGTTGCTCTTTCCTCTCCTGTGTACGATACGCTGAGAGATTTTGTGCTTGAGACTCTGGGTATTCTCGGTAGTCGCTTTTAGCCTTCTCCGCGCAAGACGCCGTGAGAATTGCATAATTCTCTTACATCCTTTCTGCATTGTAGTGTAGATTGGCATATTCTAGCTTATAACTGTTGCATGCGTGCTTCATTACAGCTTTCTTTGCATGATCATAAGTTATGCTCGGCTTCTTGCATTGTCAGTTGCATTTTGCCCCTGCATTCGGGCGCATATCTTTATCTGTAGCTTGTGTGCTTTGTCTAAGTCTTCGGCCTTGTCAAAAATGGGACGTCTCTGGGCTTTGACATTCACTCCCGTCATTCTTATGACTTTCGAGTTCTGTCAAAGAGGGGCAACTGTAGACACCCCATTTTTGACCGACCTTAAGACTCAGACGTCATCAATTGAGCGCTTGGTGATGTTGCATATTGTGCTCGTTCTGAGGTTGCGAAGTCCCGGCTACGAGCCTTGCCTCCGGACTTCCGGACTCTTTTGTGCTTTGCCTCGGTTTGCGAACCAGGCTCCGTTTTCTCTGTTTTCTCTTCCTGAAGGGAGGGAGAGGTCTCGTAGACCATCTCTCAGTGGCCGTAGGCTACGTTTTGTGGTCGCAGGCCATTTTTCCCATTTCGGAGCCCGGTTCCCGGTTTTCGGAGCCGTCAGGCCATGTGCCTCGGTTCGGGACCGTCTAACCACCTCCGTTTGTCCCGATTTTTGGCAAGCATCCTATTTACTCCCTTTCAAGGGACACTGGGGTCCAAGAGACCAACTTCGTGGTCGGACACCACTTCCGGTGCCTAACAGCCCACTTTCGGGGCCCCGAACTGCGTGTTTCAGCTCCCGAACCCTCATCTTGCATTTTTGGGCCCCGAACCGAACTTGAGATAGTCATATTTTGAGGTCCTTTTCATGTTTAATTAAGGACCTTTTACTGTTTGACATCTCCATCTGTCACTTGTCTCTTTACCTCTTTTTAGGCCCGTTTTGCACGGTATTTTAGGCGTACTTGTGGGCTGTTTTGGGCTTGGTCGTAAACTACAAAGTTTCTTATTTTGAGTCTCTCTTAAACTTTGTTGAAGGGCTCTCGGACATCTGAGACCCACAGCTATCACTTACCCCTTTAACCACCTTTTGGCCCCTTTTGGTGCACCCTTTGCTCAAGGCTTCTTGAGGAAGCCTTGACCCCTTGTCTTGGCTTCCTCAAGAAGCCTACCAGCTGTATTGGCTTCCTCTATAAGCCACAAACCCTTTGCACCCTTTGGCCCCTTTCATTTGGCTTCTTGGAGAAGCCAAGCACCTTTGTCTTGGCCTATATAAAGAGCCCTTCTCTCCCATTGTTAGAGGTTGGAGGTTTTGAACAAAAAAACCAGAGGATATATACATACATTCTGATATATACATATATCCCTCCATTTCCCTCCATATCTCTACATTCCAAGCTCCAAAGTCCATAGTTCTTGGCCCCTTTGCACACCACCTCTCAACCACACCTCTCCATCATCCATCTAAGCTTCTTGGAGGCCATTTTCAGAGGCTAAGGAACTGGTTTTTGGGACCAAAGGCTGCTGTCCACGTTGGTCTACAAGGGTGAGTATCTAACCCTCTTTTATTCCCCGTTTTTGCACCAGATTTTAGCCCATCTTTCTTGTGGTTTTGAGCTTTGTGTATAACATAAAAAAGTTCTGTTTTTTTGTGTTTAAGATACTTCATTAAGGACACTTTTGTGTTTGGGGTCGTTTACCCCCTCTTAGGCCTTGTTTGGCCTCTTATTTGTGCATTTTTTGTAAGCTTCGGGACCACCTTGTATTGGCCCTCCCACCACTGAAATCTTGAGGGATTTTAGTGGTGGGGGTGGTGTTTTGAGGTCCTAAGAAGGAGAGGGCCATCCCCTCTCCTTGTTGTCTTGTTTGCTTGTAATTTTGGCCTTACAAAGGAGCCTATATTTGCACACCTCTTGAGATCAGATCAGGCATTTTTCAGTGGGTTTTAGGACCCCTATAGGCCATTTCCAGAGCTGGTTTGGCCTTGTTGAATGTCCATCATGTATGTGCTTAATAACCTCTTGCATAGCCCTCTAAAGGAGCTCATCATTTTTGCATGTGTTAGCTTCATTTCAGTGGTTATTTGAGCATGTTTTGGCATGGTTTATTCACTGATTTTTGATGGTTTGGTCAGATTCCATGTGCATCATACACTTGCCATGTAAACCATGTTAGCTAGTCAAATTCGCATGCTAATTTAGTCCATCTTGTTAGCACTTTTTGGCCATGCTTAGAACTGGAAAAGTCCATGTTTTGGGACTGCCAAGATTCTGTCTTCATGCTTCATAGTCCAATAACGCATGTTTTGTATAGCTGTAAGTCATTCCATGTGCCTAGTTTTGCATTTCGGGGTTCATCTCATGCATCGGGTGCCATATCTCCATGTTTCGGGGCTGTTTAGCATCATATTTTGGTACTGAAATTCACATGCTTATATTCCATCTTGTATCCCTTTCCATGCTTTGGTAGAGTTGCATTTTTGTGCCTTAAGCTTGGTTAATGCATTGCGCATGCATTCCATGTATTTTGTTGCCTCACTTACATCATTATGGCCACTGTTTTGGACCTAGTAGAGAGCTGTCCAAGTTAGTGTAAGACCATCCTTTGCATGTCAATGCATGCTCACCTTGTGTGTTGTTACATACCATGTTTGTTTACATGTTTAGGTTGCGCGCCTAGCATACGTTGTTCATTTGCATGCCCATCTTGTATACTAGATCATATGCCTAGGTTGCATTACATTGGCATGCATGCCTTGCCTCTTGATCAAGTGATAGAGGTTGGGCTTTATGTGTTTGTTTGGTTTGCATGACATTTGAAATCAAAATGCATACTTGGTTTCTTGGGCCATCACGCGTCGAAATGCGCAATTGGTGGTCCGAGGATCAAGGAACATACCCCTTTGAGTCAAAATCATGATAAGGGATGTGTTGGTGCACACATTTGCTTGAAATTTCATGCCATGCACTGTCTGTCCTTTGTTGTTGTCAAAACTGTCTTCTGCAGGAAGTTTCTGCCGACCGGCAACATACAGTGCCGACCGGCCATTTGTGAATGGCCGATAGCTTCATCAGCAGCCGATAGACATTCCTCATGGCCGGTGGGAATTTCCTCCAGCCGGTGGTGTACAGCAACATGCAAGGAAGGTATTCTGGGACTTTGGCAATTTTTGGAGAGACAGGGCAGTAAAAACAGAGGCAACAGTGCAATGGCAGCGAGTTTTCGGGCGAAGCCAATCCAAGCATGCGTGCATCCCTCTTCCCGAAGCCATTTTACTGCTTTAAATAGCTTAATTAATTTGTTAATTAGTTAAGGGTTTGTAATATTTAGTTAGCTGGGGTAGTTAATTATTTTTCGGTCTGTATTATTATTTTGGTCCCTCCGAGTGAGGGCGCAATTGTAATAAGTGTGTGTGAGTGGGTGTATGTCTTCCAATCCCCATTTCTTTCTCCCTTTTATTTACCCGCTTATGTTGGTAGATTAGGGCACATTTAAATTAGCATACCTTATGCAATGCATGTGTGCATTCATGCATTTGTTTACATGCACCGGGCTCGGTACATCATACAAACTGCATCGCAATTTTCAATTCCAAATTGAATACGTGCTACTCGCGCACTTCACATGCCATGTTTAGGGTTAGCCGAGCCTGCTCTAGATTACATTTATGCCTGCGTTGCATTAGCCACTTAACATGAACTAGGTCATGCATGTTTGCTAACCGGGTTATTGTTTTTGGCACGGAGTACGATGTAAGTTTTTTATGCTTTAGCATATCACATGCGTGTGATTGTTAACATGACAGTAGGCTTACCATGCGGCTAAATGTTTATGTGAGATAAACTGTTTGAATGCCTGTGGGTGGAGGTTGGATTGCTTGAGTTGGAACAACTCGTTGAAATCCGTATTTTAGCCTACTTACGAGTAGCAAAAGAAAACAACACGTTTTTTGAGACAAAACGGATATGCAATGTTTATTTCCAAATTAGGCAATCTAGTCTATACTTTTGTGTTGTGCGCATCACGTAGTAAATTCTAGGTTAATAATTGGAATAAGAACGCATAAAGTTTTCAAAATTGGATATCACAGTTAGTAGAGGCCGGTCTTCGGACCGGGCGAAAGGGGGTGCTCATAGCTGACCTTCCCCGATCGTACCAAAGCTCCCGAGCCAAGACCACTTTGGTGATGACGGACACGTGGCCTTCGGCACCGAGTCAGGGTTTCCTAAATTTCCCATTTTAAAAATATTTAGGTGGCGACTCTGTAATCTGGCAAAGCAGTCCATGTTTGGCACTACTTTTCAAAAAATCTGTTTTCTCAAACGATTTGCCGGATTTGGACTCTTTGGTTCAGATTTAGAACCGCGACACAAAGGGAGTCCGAACTGTAGCGCGAGGTGGTCCCCCGCGGACGTGTTACACCTATGTATGTCTACACAGCTCAATGGACTATGTATGTTTAATATATCTGCTTCCGCTAGCCCCTTAATTATATGTTAATATATTCAGAGGCCTTCGGTAATCCAATGATTACTGGCCAGTTACGATGCTAAACCTATAGGGGCAAGGGTCGTGACATATATAAGTATATATGTGTATCTATATGTATATATATATATGTAAGTATATCTGTGTATCTATAGATATTTTCTCTTGTTCCTCACAACACTGTTTAATGGTGTGTCCACCATGTGCTCCACCATGTGCCGAAATGAAACACACATAAATTGACAATCAGATGTGAAGCTTGGTGGTACTAACCTATTGTATCTATAGATATTTTCACTTTTAGCCCTAATCTATTATTCTGATTGGTGTTGGTGGTAGTAATAATAACATTGTAATGTTGTGAGCACATGCAAATTTGTTGACATTTATATTAAGGGTGATTCTCCCCATCAAACATAGAACCTCGAAATCAAAATAGAAGTATAATTTCATCTCATCACCAAAATGAAGTCTGTTGGGGTTTTGTTTGATAATTTGTCATGGCACTTATGAATTCAAATGTTGGTCTTAGCTTATACAGAGTTATAAGCCTTTATATATAGGTTTCTTTTCATTTCTCTTGATAATGAATTATTTTCTTTTATTTGCAAATATCAACATGTGTCTAAGCATGTTGTTTGGTAGTTGCTTTAAGCAAATGATTGATCTCACTTTTGAAAGCATAAATTCTTGGACATGCATATTCAAATCTTAAATTACATGTAGGAATCCAAAAGATAGCTTCGAGTGATGAAGACATGAAGTTGTGTGGCGGGTCTTGAAAGTTCAAAAGCTTGGAATTTTCCCATTGAAACTGTTTAAGTAATTGAAGTGTAGATTTGTGATACAATGAGAATCTGCATTGTTGTATTAGATTACATTGTTGTATTTCCCATTTAAACAATCTGCATTTTAGAGGAGTTGCAAATAGTTCTAGATTCAAAGGTTTTGAATGGTACAAAACTGTAGTAACTTTGGAGGAAAAAAAGTCTCTTTTGCGACAATAGCTAATTTTCAACAAACCCAATTGCCTTCAAACCAAAAAATTTAACTTTTTATTGGTTTTGAATTGTATTTTTGGAGTATGCTTGTATTGGTTTTGAATTGGATTTTATTTGCTGTATTTTTTTTTTTTTGGTTAGATGTGAGGTTTTTATGATATTTGACTGCCCGTGAAGATATTGTCCATGTTTTTTTGGTTTATGTTTTTTCTTGTAGATGTGAGTTAGTGCACATGCAAGTATAACTGTTCTTGATGTGAATGAGTTTCATTTATCTAGAAAATTAAGAAAAATGGAGTAACGACTACTAATTTAATCTTGATACACTATGTCACGACCCCCACGTGCGAAGTCTTCTAAATGTGTTAGAGTGTTTAGTGCAGTTTTTATTTATAGTTTATGAGGTGGAAGTAACTTAAATAAGTGGAAAATAGCTGATTATTAGGAAGTAAGAGAAGATGTGATTTTAGCTTTTGGTTTATGATTTATCAGCTTTCAACGTACTAGAAACTACACCAAACAAGCTCTTAGTTTGGTTCAATGCATGCCGTAAAAACTCTTTCACGGCATGCACACAAATGCCATTATATGACATGCCGTGGAAAGTTGAGCGTTATTTACGGCATGCATGTAAAGTTGTGAAAAGTAATAAATTAAACATTAATGACATATTTTGTATGTCGTATATATTTTTTTATGACATTTTTGTCATGCCATAAATTATCATACTTTCCATGGCATAATTTTGCATGTCATAGACGGTTATTTTTAACATATTTATCGCATATTGTGTATGTTTTATATAATCTTTTATGACATTTTCTTGCATGTCATAAATTTTTACACTTTTCATGATATAATTTTGTATGCGGTAAAAGGTTATTTTTAGTATATTTCTGGCATACTTTGTATACCGTATATAATCTTTTACAATATTTTCTTGCATATCATAAATTATTACACTTTTCACGACATAATTTTGTCTGCCGTAGAAGATTATTTTTAATATTATATATATAGAGAGAGAGAGAAGAAAAGCAAATTCAAAGTTCATTACATGAGTAAACTCAATATATGATTACATGATATCACTAAAATGCCCACTTTAGTACTTGAAAAGCAAATTACAAGATTAGATAGCAAATTATATGTACAAATGAAAGCAAAAAGATTATACACAGCACAAGCCAGTCAAGTCTAATTCATTATTATGAGTCATAGAGAGAGCTAAAGAATCAATTAACTTGGCCAATACAGAAAAGTTCCGCCCCAATTCCAATTGTAGGGATTCGAAGAGCAGATGTTGCAACAGCAACAACAGGTGCAAGCACACATTCTAGAACAACAGAAAAGCACCCAGCTTCCTGCAAAGCCAGGGCAAACTCAACAACCTGCAGAAAAATAAATCCATCTTAAGAGGAAATCTCTTCTTCAAAGCTTGCAAACTTATGAATTTTTTTTTGGAAAATATATAATAGTGGTAGGCTCATAACAGTTTTATGCACTCTGCATCACTCAGCAAATTCAAAATTGACAAAAGTTACTCAAAATAGGAAACAAAGTCGTAACAGATTATTGGATAGAGGAAAAAAAGTTAATTTAGCAAACCAAAATAGGAACATTAATCATTTTTGCTTGATCTTAATCCTTTTGGAAGTAACTTCCCTATTAACAATTAGATGTCATAGCAGTTCAATGTTGATGACATTGTAATTAGGAGTCGCACTAAGAAGTGATCAACTTTATAAAGAAATAGAAAAGCATGACATGACACTTTGAAGTGGAAATTTATAACACACCCAGCCTCAGCATTATCACAATCACAAAGCTATGCAGGATGAAAATTGTTTAGATGGTACAGTACAAGATCAGCAAATAAAAAAAATCATAGAAAACTTATTTCGAATTGTTTCAAGTAAAATTTTAGCACATTTTAAAGGTAGTGATTTATTGTGCTCCCTTGATACAACTTCAAAATATTTTACTTCAAGTGTCTCTTTGACTAAAAAACTTATAGAAAACAGTAGGTTAAAGTAGAATTCAATGTAGTAGTAAAACATAACTCAACCTAGTTTGAGATTTATTTAAAATTCATTTATTGGAATTTTCTTATAGAAATTTTACACAATATACTAGACTTATGGAGGGATTGCCTTTTAAAATTTCATGAAATTACAAGATAGAGAACTATTTTTAAAAATTCATCGAAGTTAGGCCTCTGCACAATCATGAAAACTCACCCCCAAAATAGCTATGATTTTGCTTTACTAAAGCCTCTTTCCATTCCATCTTTTAAACATGATTTAAACTACATAAAAGATCAATAAATTCAAGCCTGAAACAATTTAACAACAAATTAAAAATTGAATTGAAAAATCATAGGAATCTCGGCAAGGAATATCAAATTCAAAATCAATTCACTCCACTAAACCACCAAAAAATCATATAAAAATACATAGGAAAAGAAATCAACAGGAAAGTATATAAATACATAAAAATGAATTATATCATACCTTTCAAGGTAGTCTTGGAAGAAGGAGAGAGAAGGATCGGAGAGGATTGAGGGATTGGACTTGCAATCCTTGATGAATTGCTTCAACAGGTTCAAGTTCGTGATCAGAGAGGAGATTGCAAAGAGGTCGGATCATTCGATACAGAGGAGCGTGTAGAGATTAGTTAGGGTTTGAGATCAATTGATTGAGAATGCATTTGGCTTCACAGTCTACATTTCCATGGCTCTCACCAAACCCTAACTTCAAATAAAATGATGAATTCAAAGCTTTTGGGAAAAACTAATCGAGAGACAGAGAAAAATTGATCGATTGGGAGAGGAAGTGCATGACATACAATGTGAGGCCATGCGAAGTCGCGTGATTGATCAAGGTAGTGCTCAAAGAACATACCTCAAATAGAATAGAACGAAGAGAGCTCGAGAGCTCGCTTGTGGAGAGAGAGAGAGAGAGAGAGAGAGAGAGAGAGAGAGGGGGTGGGTTTGGGGCAAAGGCATGTATAATGTTTTTCAGTTTTTTTTTTTTGTTTTAGTTATTGTAAGTTTTTAAATATTTTAAATAATTTTTTTTTTACTTTTAAATTCAAATAATTTACATATACTTAGAAGAAAAATATTTTTTTAATTTTCTAAAAAAATCACTAAATTCAAAAAAATATAAAATTTGATACATTTCATATATATATTATTTTTTTTTACAAATATTTTACTTTTTAGTTGTATCCAAATTAGGCACATCTAAAAAGTAAAAAATAAATAAATTATTAAAAAAAGGGGAAAATATCAAATCAAGGTAATTTTAAAAAAAAAATTACAAATTAGTGAGAAGTAATATAATTATTAATCATTAAAATTATAAACTTTTTCATGAATATGTTATTTTTTTTCCCCAAAATCCCACTGGGTCAATTATCCCTTAAAAGAAGAACTAAATTAGAAAATAATGTATAAACTATTTTTTACGTTGTCCTCAATTAGGAAAATTTAAGGTAAGAAGCTTGGTTGGAAATTGTTGGCTTTTTTAAATTAAAAAAAAAATCGGGTTGAATTTTTTTTAAATAAAAGTTTTCATGACATACTAGTGCATGCCGTGTAAAGTTATAATATTTTTACAACTTGAAATGTATGTATTTTACAACATGAAATGTATGTCGTTTTAAGTGCAAAGATTTTATGACATATTTTTTAAGTCGTGAAAACATACATTTTTTACGGTATACTTTTATATGCCATAAATATGTGAATTAATGACTTACATGGTATGTATGTCGTTATTGAAAAACCATTAACGACCTGCAAAAAAAAAAAATTGTCGTAAAATGTACTAATTACGACATGCATTTGATGTATATCATAAAGTTAAAGGCGTAAATAGTTAGTTTTGTTGTAATGACTGAAGAGAACTAGCTTCTTAGGAAAGCAGTACCTTGAACACAATTTCTCAAGGGCAAAGACTGTGAAACTTGTGAAAAGAAGAGTTTAATGGTTTAATCAATAACAAGTTCAACTTCGACATCTACTTGGTAAATCAATGGGATAGTTATACTAAAACTCCTTCAATTATTAGGAAATATTACCTTATCTCTTGATCTATTAATTTGTATATTTTGATCCTCTCTACTCTAAAAATATATAATTTTCACCCATTCTAGATCACTTTTAAAATGGATGTATTTATATGATTTTCATATTTGAGGAGATCAACATGTATGGATTGATAGATAAGGGGTTTTGATGTAATTAATCCTTCCTAAAAGAACTAAAAGGAAATTGATAATTCTTCATATTTTATTTTATTTTATTTTATTTTAATGATTTACCTCATCATGGCACAACACCTGCAAAGTAAATCTCAGATACTTAAAATTACTTGCAAATTACAGGTATCAATTAAGATTGAGAGATGAGAGTTGAATCAAATATATCTTATAACTAACTCGTCTCAAAGTTTGTCCTCTGTTGAGCTACTTGTATAGGTTATTATTCCTCTTTGCCTTCTGTAAATTTTAATGTACTATGCTTGAAAAAATATTTTTTTTATTTTCTAACGTTTGGTCAGATGAAAAAAGAAAATCAAAGCAAAATGTTTTTCGTGGTAAAAAAAAAAAAAAAAAGAAGAGTTTTTGGGTTTTTTTTTTTTTTTTTTTAACTTTTGATATTTTCAGATTAAAATACAAATATCATATTGGGTGGGTCCCTCCTTAACTGGGTGGGCCACACAAAGACTCTCTAGAGTCAATATTATTGTTATATATGTTTTGCTTGTAAAGCTTCCCAGAGAAGCTTTGGTTTTGTACCTGCAAGTTAAACAAGAAAAAGGAGTAAAAAGTGACTTTTGTCTCTAATGTTTGTACACACAACAACAAAACAGAGAGTGTTGAGAGAGAGAGAGAGAGAGAGAGAGAGAGAGAGAGAGAGAGAGAGAGAGGAGAAAAAAGGGGAGAAAAGTTAGGGTTTTTTTTTTTTTCTATAGTTCAAACCAAGATTGGATGGTCATTTCTTGCCGAATCTTGATGAAATTTAAGCATGTTGCTCATGGAATCAAGCTCTACATTTTGATTGGAGTTGATCTTGTCAAAGCTCTCTTGGACTGGTAGTTTGGGATATCTACTTTGGTGAGACCTAAACTTTATCTCTTGTTGATTTTGTTGAAACCCACCTTTATGGTGATGATATAATTGTTGATTAGTGATCCAACAATATTCTCTTGATGATTGTATGCCTCTAGTTATGACTAGAGATGATATCTTGTAACCCCATTATTTTATAGTGGAAATTGATTCGGAGTTGGACCTGTGAATGTAGGTATTTTTGCCGAACCATGTAAATTTGCTGTTTTGTGATTGTTTTTGTGCCTTTAATTTCAGCCATATTATTGCTTGTATTTTGTGGTTTGTTGCCCATTTTCTAATTACACAAGGAGCGAAAAATGTAGGAGTTTTCCCAACAAGTGGTATTAGAGTGGGCGGTTTGTCCCTATAAAGTGTTTGATAAAATTCTTGTGTGAATTTTAGAATGGAAGATAATTCGGGGGCTATGATAAAATTGACCTCTTCGAATTATGCAATTTGGAAACCATGAATGGAGGATGTCCTTTGCACGAAGAACTTGTATAGACCAATTTATAGTGAAAGTAAAAGGCCAGAAAATATTGATGTTGAAGATTGGATGATAATGAATAGAAAAATCGTTGCTCAAATTTTCCATTAGATTGATCAGAGGGTGTTTTTATCATGTGGCTCAAGAAACCAATGCTCACACTTCGTGGAAGAAATTGGAAGCCATTTATGAGAGGAAAACTGTGCAAAACAAAGCTTCTTTAATTATAAGGCTTGTAAACTTGAAATACAGAGATGGGTGCATTGTTGCAAAGTGTCACGACCCAAACCCGGCCCTATGGGTTTAGCACCGTAACTGGCCAGTAATCCGAGATTACCAAAGGCCTACTGAACAGTAACACAGTTAAACAGAGTACAGGGCCTGGCGGAAGCCAATACAGTAAGTAACTAGTGTCCATTGAGCTGTGAAAATCTGTATGCCAAAAACATTTTTCATGCATTCATACAGTTCGGAACAGTACGGTCTATACAATCATATACAAACATTCAGTACGGGGACCTAATCCCTCGACAATAGTACAATAAAACAGTAGACAGTCTATACAGTAGTACAAAACAGTAAGGAGACCGATAGGGGACACAAAAACACCCCAAGCCATAGCATGGCAACTCGGAACCTCACGGTGAGGCACATAGGCTGGCTTGACAAAACTGGGGACCAATCCACGCTCCTAGCTCCGGTCTGGCTGCTGAGAACCTACATATATATAAACAGTGAGCTAAAGCCCAGTGAATAACATAATGCGTAAAGGGGTTATGAATGAATGTCCTTACAGTAATGAAATCAGTTCATTAAACAGTATTTCAGTCTTTCAGTATTTCAGTCAATCAGTCGTATGTGGTACATCCATTAGCCTATAAACAGTAGGTCCAAAAGGACCGGGTCTTAACAGACCCAACAGTAATGATGGCCATCAATCAGTAAACAGTATGGTTCCACAAGAGAACTGACAGAGCTCTGTAACAGTAAACAGTAAGTGCTAAGGATGCCACAGTACAGTTCAGAATACAGGACATACATTCATTCAGTAAACAATATCAGTTCAATAAACAGTTCAGTTCAGTATTCAAAAGATAATCATTTGAACATATCTTTACACAATTGTTACTCACAGAGGTTGGGCTAATAGCAGCTAGAGCACGTCCCCGAGAGCCAACCCTAAACAGTTAACAAATAGAACACACACTAAGTTTCACAGTCAGGAAGGATGATAATTAAATCCCTAAATTTCCTCGGTGTGGTTCTATGTCTAAATCCTCATTAAGATGCCTTAAACTAGGCCTAAGAATGCCTAGGATGGGATGAGGATGCAAAGATGTGCACAGAAGTGAAACAGGGCCTCCGCTCGAGCGCAGGTTTCCCCGCTCGAGCGGACAAGCAAACAAAGGTCCCCGCTCGAGCGTACATTTATCTGCTCGAGCGGACTGATGAATGGTGCAAGATGCTGGATGCTCGATTTTTCCGCTCGAGCGGACTGTAAAACATGCCAAAAATACTGGGAGCTTGTTTTCCCCGCTCGAGCGGACAGCCAAAATCTGGGAAATCCAGATTCGACCTCCAAGTCCCAAACCAAGTTTTGATGCTCCAAATTCGTTTTTCTTGGGCCCATTTTCTGGGAAACATTTGTAAACTCATATAACAACATGATTTGAAGCTCAATTTAAGAAATCAAGGCCCAAGGGTGTTTCAATTAAACTCAATTTTCAAACCCATTTCCATGAACAATTTCAAAACATGTCATGCATGAACTTTAGTCCAAAATCAAGCTTTAACTCTTGCTCAATTGAGCTCAAAAGTTGGAAAACAAAATGAAAACATGGACCATAGCTTAAACATGGACATGCATGTACAATTCCAACATGAATTCAACTTCAAAATGCACCAATTCAAGCATGCATGCAACAATGGAGTTCCAATTCAACATATATGAGCAATTTCATGTCTTAACTTCTCTATAACCATGATACATGCAAGATGAAGCTCAAACACTAAAATAAGAAGATGGAATGCTACCTTAGACCTTGAATTATAAGATGACAAGCTCAATTATACAATCTATGCCTCAAATCTTCAAGCAATTCCACAAGATGAGCTCAAATCTCTCTTATCCCTCACTCTCTCAAGTTTGGTCGGTTGGAATGCAAGAATAGGGCCGTGGAATGTTTTGATCAAGTGTATAGGCTCAAGTGATAATAATAAATAAAGGTCTACTAAGTGGCTTAAGTGTAATTAAGTCAATCTTGGCAATTAAATCAATATTTAATCTAATTTAATCATACCTACTCAGATTTTAGATAACTATACCATACATTCACATAAATCATGAGGATTATAAAACATCAATCAGTTCCTAATTCGGCCGCCGATAAGGCCTTCAATTAGCAGTTTAAACATATGAATTCAAATAGATAATCAAATAATCAAACAGATGCAATGTGCAATTCAATAGATAAACTTATTCAATTTCAGTTTCAATTTCAATCGGTCCATTCAGTACTTCAGTTAATCCAATTATCAGTCATTATTAGTTCAGTTTAACAGTAATCAGTACGTAATTCAGTGGTTAATCGGTAATCAGTACGAGGGTTGTTACACAAAGCACATGATTGACTTCCAAGGCTTGATCAATCAATTGACAACAATGAAGATAGTGTTGGATGATAAGTTGTAAGCATTGTTGATGTTGAGCTCTTTGCCTGATAGTTGGGAAACATTGGTTGTGACTATGAACAATTCGACTCCAAATGGTGTGGTCACCGTGGATATGGTGAAAGATAGCATGTTCAATGAAGAAGCTAGAAGAAAGGAGCAGGGTACTTCCAGTGAGTCACAAGCTCTTGTTGCTGAAAATAGGGGAAGAAGTAGAACCAGAAAAATCTACAACCAGGACAAGTCAAGAGACAAGTCTAGAGGAAAATCCCAATCCAAGAAAGACATTGAATGATATCATTGTGGCATGAAAGGGCATATTAAAAAGGAATGCTGAAAGCTTAAAAGAGAGCAAAAGAAAGAAAGAGGTGGTGAGAACAATGGTGATAAAGAAACAACTGCACTTGCTTCTAAGGATGGTGATGTTATCATTGTCAGTGATGATGACTATGTTGGGCTCATAGGGCATGATCAGTCTAGTTGGGTGATTGATTTAGGTGCTTCCTTCCATGTTACTTTACATGAGGACTTCTTTACATCCTATACACTTGGTGACTTTGGCAATGTAAGGATGAGAAATGATTGTGTGTCCAAGATTGTAGGAATGAGAGATGTTTGCTTGGAGACCAACACTGGTTGTAGGCTTGTTCTTAAAAATGTGAGACATGTTCTAGACATTCGTCTTAACTTGATTTCCACCGGGTAGCTTGACGATGAAGGCTACAAAAATCAATTTGGTGATGGAAAATGGAAGCTCACCAAAGGTTCCTTGATAGTGGCAAGAGGAAAGAAGTGCTCCACTCTTTATATGATGCAAGCAAAGCTAAGTAAAGGCAATGTCAATGCAGTTGAGAAAGAGATCTCTACAGAGCTATGGCACAAGAGGCTTGGTCATATGAGTGAGAAAGGCATGTAAATTCTAGCCAGGAAAGATCTCCCTCTTGAGGTGAAAGGTACACAACTCAAAACTTGTGTTCATTGTTTAGCCAGAAAACAACATAAATTTCCTTTCAATAGATTTCCTGCATCTAGAAAATCGCATGTTCTTGATTTAGTATACTCTAATGTTTGTGGGCCAATGAAAGTTAGTACACTTGGCGGTGCACGTTATTTTGTCACTTTCATTGATGATCATTCTATAAAAGTTTGGGCTTATGCTTTGAGAACTAAAGATTGTGTGTTGGAAGCATTTAAGCTTTTTCAGGTTAATGTTGAAAGGGAAACTAGGAGACCTTTGAAGTGTATCCGGTCAGATAATGGTGGTGAATACAGGGGTCCATTTGAAGATTACTGCAAGAAGATTGACATCAAGCATGAAAGAACTATTCCCAAGACACCTCAACAAAATGGTCTGGCAGAGAGAATGAATAGAACAATTGTGGAAAGAATTAGGTGTATGCTCTCGCATGCAAAACTGCCTAAATCCTTTTGGGGTAGGTAGTGAGGACTGCGGTTGATCTAATCAACCTTTCTCCTCTAGCTCCACTTAATGGTGAAATACCAGACAAAGTTTGGACAGTGAAGGATGTTTCTTATGGGCATTTGAAGGTGTTTGGGTGTAGAGCATTTGTGCACATTCCTAAAGATAAAAGATCGAAGCTTGATGGAAAGACAAAGCAGTGCATCTTTCTTGGATATGGCCATGAAGAGTTTGGGTATAGATTGTGGGATCCATTTGACAAAAAGGTAGTGTGGAGCAAAGATGTAATCTTCTTTGAAGATCAAACCATTTAAGACCTTGATAGAGGAGTTGAGAAGCTAGCTTCCACAAATGAGTTTCCAATAACCTTGGATTCAATCCCTCCACCTACGGTGCATAATGATGATGTGGGAGATTGTAGATGCGCCCATGGGCTTCACTCTACAGTTCGGACTCCCTTTGTGTCGCGGTTCTAAATCTGAACCAAAGAGTCCAAATCCGGCAAATCGTTTGAGAAAACAGATTTTTTGAAAAGTAGTGCCAAACATGGACTGCTTTGCCAGATTACAGAGTCGCCACCTAAATATTTTTAAAATGGGAAATTTAGGAAACCCTGACTCGGTGCCGAAGGCCACATGTCCGTCATCACCAAAGTGGTCTTGGCTCGGGAGCTTGGGTACGATCGGGGAAGGTCAGCTATGAGCACCCCCTTTCGCCCGGTTCGAAGACCGGCCTCTACTAACCGTGATATCCGTTTTTGAAAACTTTATGCGTTCTTATTCCGGTTATTTATCCTAGAATTACTATGTTATGCGCGCAGCACAAAAGTATAGACTAGATCGCCTAACTTGGAAATAAACATTGCATATCCGTTTTGTCTCGAAAAACGTGTTGTTTTCTTTTGCTACTCGCAAGTAGGCTAAAATACGGATTTCAACGAGTTTTTCCAACTCAAACAATCCAACCTCCACCCACAGGCATTCAAACAGTTTATCATGTAAGCATTTTGCCGCATGGCAAGCATACTGTCATGGAAACATTCACATGCATATGGTATGCTAAAGCGTAAAATACTTACATCGTACTCCGTGCCAAAACAAGAAACTAGTTAGCAAACATGCATGTCCTAGTTCATGTTAAATGGCTAATGCATCACACACAAAGATGTAATCTAGACAGGCTCGGCTAACCCTAAATACGGCATATGAAATGCGCGGATAGCACGTATTCAATTTGGAATTAAAAAAAATACAATGCAGTTTGTATGATGCACCGAGCCCGATGCGTGTAAACAAAATGCATGAATGCACTCATGCATTGCATAAGGTATGCTAAGATAAACGTGCCCTAATCTACCATCGAAAGCGGGTAAATAAAAGGGAGAAAGAAATGGGGGTTGGAAGACATACACCCACTCACGCACACTTATTACAGATTCGCCCTCGCTCGGAGGGACCAAAAGAATAATATAGTCCCAAGAGAATAAACGAATAAATTAAATATTACAAAATTCTAACTATTAAAATTAAAGAAAATAAATGAGAGAAAAGGGGCCCCAGCCCTGCCTTGGGGCGCGCGAATGATGCATGCTCGATCCGATTTGCTCGGAAAACCCGTGTCATGGCATTGCTGCTTCTGTTTTTACTGCCCTGCCTCTCCAAAAATTCCCAAAGCTTCAGGACACCTTTTAAATGATCTGCAATAACCCACCGGCTGGGGGAAGTGATCACCGGTTGCTACAATTGACCACCGGCTGCATGTGGGGTTTATCGGCACAAAAACAGTGCCGGTCGGCACAATATACTGTCGACCGGCAGAAATTCCCTGCAGCAGACAGTTTGACAGCAGCAGCAAGACAGCAATGCATGGCATGGGTTTTGGGGGACTTGTAAGCATGGTCATTGCCTCCTATCGTGCTTGGGGACTCAAGGAGGCAAGACCCTTGGTTCTTGGGCCACCACTAGTGCATCTTGATGCATGATAACCCTAAGAACCAAGGTTGCATTTTGATGTGAAAATGCATGCAACACAAAAATGCTAACCAAGTCCCTATCATGACAATATCAAGGGCCTTAGTGACATGGGAATTGAGGTGTGTTTTGTCACTTGAAGTACAAACATCCCTCATTTCCCATACTTAGTTTGACACCACAAACCAAGTGATGAAATGCAACTTATGCAAACATGCATCAACAATGCAACATGGCAATTTAAGATGCTATCGCAATAGGCACGCAAAATGCTAGAATATGCATGGTATAAAAGAAAAGTCACGCAAAGAGGGACCAATTGAGCGTAGAACTAGCATGTGCTCAAGGCTTCATTGACCAAACATGCAACAACCATGAAACGAGCATACAATGGTGGACCAAACGCAATGAGGCAGCCCTCAAACTCCTCTAAAACAGTGGCAAAATATGCCTCAAAACATGATTAAAATGCTACACAAGCATGCTAGTCGATGGACCTAAGTCTAAGGCACCAAAGAGAGTAACTTGACACCACTTACACAACCACTCATGGCATGCATCTAACAACCAAAAACAGACTTTTAGCATGTGAAATGACACCCAAGCCCCATATAGGGCAGCCCCAAAATGCATCAAACATGGAAGCATGCACAATGCTCATTCCTAGACATACAAGAGCACACCTTTATGGCATGAAATAGGCTACACATGCATATATACAAGCATGATTTATGGACTGAAAAAATGACCCTAGATGATGCCAAATCATAGGATCAAGACGAGTTAAGCATGCTAGGAGCCAAAACATACAAGGCTTACAAGCCTAAATACAAGACAACCAAACCAAGCATGCTATACATGACTAAATCAATGCCTCACAACCCTCATTCATGGTAATTTGATGCTAATACCCTCATGGAACCAAGCTACAATATGCAAAGAACATGGCTCGAATGCATGGCATTCTTTTAAGCATAAGGGGACATTACAAAGCAAGCATGAGATACATGTTAAAGGCTATAAATCTAACCTAAAATAGAGATCAAACATGTTCCAAAACAACTCTGAAATGAAGCCAAAATCGACCATGCACACATGCTACCTTTTAGGTCAAAAATGAAGGCAAACAAGGGACAAAGGGGAGAGGGGTGTCTCTCCCCTATATGAGACTTGGAACCACCTTCCTCACCACTGAAAACCCATTGGTTTTCAGTGGTGAGAAGACCAAATCACCAAGTAAACAAAGCCTTAAGAAAAGAGGGCTAAAATGGCCAAAGCAAAGCCTAAGAAGGTGAGTTTTCACTCAAATCAAAAGGTGACCTTAATCAATGTTCTAGAGAAAGTAAAAACAAGAGTTTTTTCAGTTATATACAAAGCTCAAAACACAAAGCAAGATGGGTAGAAACTAGTTGCAAGAAGGGGGAATCTAAAGTAAAGTGTTTACCCTTGAAGATCCCTTGAAGAACAAAGGTTCCAGCCACTCTCTAGTGATCAAAACCAGCTCAAAACCACAGCAATCAACCTCCCAAGTCTCTCAATCTCGAGCTAAGGTGTAAAGGTGTGTGTAATGGTGCAAAAGTAAGGTAAAATCACACTTTTTGGCCTAAAATCACACATACAAGAGGAGAGAGAGGGAGAATATAGAGAGGGAAGATATATCACACAGATCTATAGATATAAACTCTGGTTTTGCCTTCCAAAATGCTAACCTTGAGCCAAGAGGAAGAGCTCTCCTCTTATAGGCAAGGAATACTTAGCCACTAAGCAAGCCAAGGGCTCATCCCTCCATACACGTGTATGGAGGGGAGCAAAAAACTTTACAGCTGCAAGAAAATATCTGATAAAGCAAGTGTACAGCGCTCTGCCGGCAAAGAGTACCATTTTAAAAAAAAACAGTGCCGGTCGGCACAATAAAGTGCCGATAGAAGCTTCAGCCAGCCGGTGGCCTCTAGCCCCAGCCGGTGGTGTGTAGGGATGCCTCATAAGGCATTCCCTGCCCATTCATGGCAAAACACAAGTGTTTGGTGCAAAACCAAACACAACTGGTCGAGTTCGGAGATCCTGAGGCAGGGCGCGCGCAGCCGAGAACTCCGGGAACTCCAAACGAACACAAGCATAGATAATCACCGAGTGTTCCAACGGTGACGTCCAAGTCTTGAGGACGGTCAAAAATGGGGTGTCTACAGTTGCCCCTCTTTGACAGAACTCGGAAGTCATAAGGATGACGGGAGTGAATGTCAAAGCCCAGAGACGACGCATTTTTGACAAGGCCGAAGACTTAGACAGTCATGCAAAACAAGTAAGATATGCGCCCGAAGGCAGGGGCAAAATGCAAGACAATGCACGAAGCCGGGCATAACTTATGATCATGCAAAGAAAGCTTTAATGAAGCACACATGCGACAGTTATAAGCTAGCATACGCCAATCTACACTACAATGCAGAAAGGATGTAAGAGAATTATGCAATTCTCAAAACGCCTCATACGGAGAATACAATACATGTGCGGCTCGTCCGGTCACGCCGGCCTCAAATGAGCCGTACATACAATATCGTGCCTGAAAAGAAAGTAAACTTAACAGGTACAATATTGTTAGTGACATGTATATCATGTAATTGAAAGTGCGCGACGGCGCAAATCGAAAGGGGTGCCTAACAATGCTGTGAAGGTACAGACACATGTAAGTAAAGCATGCAGTCTATGCAAACAATGTGTATAGGCAGTTATAATTTGAACACATGTGAATAAAGCAGTACACGCATGTAAGCAATGTGTATAAAGGAACTTGAACACATATCAGTAAAGCAAAGCACGCATACAATGCAATGTGTATAATAGAAACTTGAACACATACCAGTAAAGCAAAGCACGCATACAATGCAATGTGTATAATAGAAGGAACTTGAACACATATCAGTAAAGCAATACACGCATACAATGCAATGTGTATAATAGAAACTTGAACACATGTGAGTAAAGCAAAGCACGCATACAATGCAATGTGTATAGAGAAAATTGAACACATATCAGTAAAGCAATGCACGCATACAATGCAATGTGTATAGAGGAACTTGAACACATATCAGTAAAGCAAAGCACGCATACAATGCAATGTGTATAGTAGAAACTTGAACACATATCAGTAAAGCAAAGCACGCATACAATGCAATGTGTATAATAGAAACTTGAACACATGTGAGTAAAGCAAAGCACGCATACAATGCAATGTGTATAATAGAAACTTGAACACATGTGAGTAAAGCAAATCACGCATACAACGCAATGTGTATAATAGAAGGAACTTGAAATTGAACATGGTAAAGCATGATGTTGAAATGCAACGTATTGCAACACAGTATAATTGAAACAATTTCTTTTGAAATTCACAAGATATAGAAGGATACGAGAAGGGACATCCTTCGCATGTTCCGAGCATTGCTCACAAAAGTCATGGCTTGAAATCAACTCGAAGATCCATTAACATTCCAGAAGTGCACTTCCCCGCACTGTTCTTAAGTGACGAAGGTGCCAGACCTCGTAATCAACCCGGACAAGGGCATGAAAGGTACTCTGATTGCAAGGGGAGATTTTCGGTATCCAATCCGGTATTTTGTTACCCCGCTGTCTTCTGCTTTACATTCCTTTTCATTAGTTGTTTAAGCACATTGCACTGCCTCAGGCAAGTTCTATATTCTTTTGAAATTGCGGGTTTTTACAAAAACACACGACGGAGATAAGACAGCTATTTGCTTGAAAAGATGTTGCACTTGTGTGCATCGCATCGCAAGGCATCACATAACAATGTGAATGAAATTGAAACTGTTTTCTTGAAAACAAAGCATCGCGTCGTAATAACCAGGTAGTGAACCGACTTACAACTCGATAAGCAAATCAAAGACTCGACAGACTAGCCAAGTGCAAGCACAACTTGATAGACACAGCAAAGACTTAAAGTGAGTGGCATACAACTCGATAAGCAAATTTACAACAACTCGATAAACAAAT
This sequence comes from Camellia oleifera, assembly GCA_022316695.1. Classification (NCBI taxonomy): domain Eukaryota; kingdom Viridiplantae; phylum Streptophyta; class Magnoliopsida; order Ericales; family Theaceae; genus Camellia; species Camellia oleifera. Next base: position 49,348,091 of record CM039313.1, on the reverse strand, counting down.
ACGCGCGACTCGGCGGGAACCAAATCACCGGAGAGTGCTGGAAGTGGTGGAATTTCCCAATTTTCAGCATAAACAGCTTAGAAAACACAGGGGAGAGCCATCGGCCCGACAGAAAGTCCACCGGCCTTGAGGAATTTCCATCGGCACAATATTTGGTCGGTCGGCACAAAAGTATGGCCGGTCGGCACTATTACCTGCCGGTCGGCCACCAATCTTCAATATCAGCAGAATGTTGACACGTGTCCTCCACTCAACCTTATCCTCTACAAAAGATCTTAGCCTCGTGGTCTTCTTCAATTCCACACTGATTTACTCCAAATGGAGGAATTTCTTGCTCAAAATCTCGCAACTTGGATTAACAACTTGGATGGCTCGGAAAAGCTGACTTGTGGGCTCTCAATACCCGATGCTCGTTCTCTGATTTGTGACAGGACATTAGATGTTCCGAGCTTGGTCTGTCGTTTTTCTGAGACTAGTGATCGTGGCGACCATCACTGGCAAGGCTTTCGGCGGCACGCCCTCTGTCTATGCATGCTATCTCATTTTCTGTTCGTTTCCGGTTCTGGAGGACCCAGTGTCCGGTTGATTGAAATTGCCCAAGGCTTGAAGGAGGGCCAAAGCTGCATTGCCATGGTCTTGGCTGAGACACTATTGGGCTTAGACGCCTTTTATCGTCGAGAGACGATCAGATTAGCAGGGAGTCCACTATTACTGCAGGTAATGCTTCCCACCCCGTCTCACATTTCATGTTTGCTTACATCACTCGGCCCTCAGGCTTGGTTTTTCTCACAAAAACCCTTTTCTCACGTTTTCTCTCGTCGTACTTTTCTCTATTCTTTATTCTCTCATTTTTTTGCCCCCCCCAGGTGTGGTTAATGGATAAACTGAAGGTTGTGGACTCTTGCCCAGCATATTCAGCTCGTGGCTACTTCTTCAGGCAACGCCTGGTTGACGCCCTTGATGAGGGTTGGTGGTTTGAATGGATGTGCAGTTTGTCCGCAGACCGCATTGCTTGGCGGTGCCCTTGGCTCAATCTCCCAATGATGAGTTATAGCATGACCCGTCAACCCGGGATCCAATTGATTGGCTTGACTCACTGTGTCTTCTACTTCCCATTCCGCATCCTGCGCCAGTTCGGTCATAATCAGACTTGTCCGCCGGAAGGGATAGAGTACCCGGTTACATTCCCGATTCGAGGCGCACAGCTGGCCAGGTATGCCACAGCATGGAGGACGAGAGAGCTCCTGGCCCCCGCTCCCACTTTCAGTTGCACTTTGTCTGATGAGTGCTTGGATTGGCTTAATGAAGAGGCATAGGAGGGGCCCACTTTGGCATCAGAGGCTTCGACCAGCTCCAGGAGGGGGCGCAGGGACATTTGACTTGACCATGCCCCGGATTTATTGCTTTATTAGTACTTTCAAGTTTTCTTTGTGAATGTAATAAAAAAGAAACTTCAATTGTATGCAAGAGCAAGAGAACTCTATTTGAAATCAATGAAATTGAAGGTTGTGGTACTGAAAATTTTCCGTTTTTGGTCTAGAAATGGTCTTAGTTGTAAAAAGATTTATTTGAACAAAGTCATCTTTATTAAAACTTTTCAAAACTATTTTCGACATGGATCGGAACTGGACATGCCTGAGATCTATCACTGAGATGCATAACCCCGGATCCTAGCAACTGGAAAGTTGCCCCTTGTCTGAATGGTACCGCGGCACTTGTACAGCAACGGAAAGTTGCCCCTAGTCTGAATAGCACCGTACCGGAGATTGCGATAAATGCTGATGGACAAAGATGACCAAGATGATCGAATGGACAAAGTTGATCGGGGAAAAGTTTATGGCTGAACTTCAGGATGAAGCTACCTACGTATCCCAAAGATGGGAATCAAGCCTTACGTAGTTCAGGCTTGGGTTCACTCGAGTATTTTCACTCTCCTTTTGCGCTCTAACTTTTGCCAAGGCCGCCCTTTGCGGGTTTTCAACCTTGCGAGCTCAGTTTTTATATTTTTCTAATTTTTTGTGCTCTGGATTTTGCCTAGGTCGCCCTTTCGGGTTTTCGGCCTAGCGAGCCTCTCAGGGGTAATATTTCTTCAACTTGTCCATGTTAATCGGTTGGGAGAACTCTAGGCCATCTAGGTCCATCAGAACCACAGCTCCACCTGACCAGATTGACTTGATGATATAGGGACCCGTCCAATTAGGTCTGAACTTGCCCCTTGGGTCGTGGATGGGAGCTCGGTTGTCCTTGAGCACCAAATCTCCTTCCTTCAAATTCCTGGACTTAACTTTCTTGTTGAAAGCCCGGGCGATTCTGCGCTGATAACCTTGGACATGGTACAGTGCTTTCAGCCTTCTTTCTTCAAAGAGCATGAGTTCCTCGAATCTACTCTGCTGCCAATCTGCCTCAGCTATCTGACACTCAGCCAGCACTCGCAATGATGGAACCTCAATTTCAATTGGTAGAACAGCTTCCATCCCATAGACCAGTGAATAAGGAGTTGCTCCAGTTAAAGTTCTAATTGAAGTCCGGTAGCCCCACAGAGCGAATGGCAACTTGTCTGGCCAGTCCCGATAGGTTTCCACCATCTTCTGCAAAATGTGTTTGATGTTCTTGTTGGCGGCCTCAACTACTCCGTTGGTTTGCGGCCGGTATGTAGACGACTTATGGAAAGCGACGTTGTATTTCTTCAACAAATCAATCACTTCCTTCTTGAAGTGGGAACCATTGTCTGAAATAATCTCGTTCGGAACTCCATAACGGCAGATGATGTTATTTCTGATAAACTTCGCGACATGCGAAGCCTTCAACACCGCATAGGATTGGGCCTCGACCCACTTCGTAAAGTAATCTATTGCAACCAAGATAAACTCATGCCCATTCGACCCCTTCGGAGTAACTGCCCCAATCACATCAATTCCCCATACTGAATGGCCACGGCGACGTCATGTTGTACAATTTTGACAGCGGGATATTCATGCGATTTGCATGGATCTGGCATTTGTGGCATCGCCGAACAAAGCCGATACAATCTTCTTCCATGGTGGACCAGTAGTAACCCTATCTGAGGATTTTTCGTGCCAGCATTACTCCATTCACGTGTGCACCACATTCTCCCCCATAGATGGCCTCCATCAGGCGCTTCGACTCTTCAGCTTCCACACACAGCTTGTGCATTCCCAGATGACCTCTTTTGTACAATTTACCCCCGCAGATGATGAACTGAACAGCCATTCTTCTGATTGCCCTCTTGTCTTTGGCATTTGCCCCTGGTGGGTATGTCTCCTTCTCTAAGAAGTTCCATATATCGTGATACCAAGGGTTGTTATCCCGTACTTCATCTATGACAGAGATTGACTCGTAGGTAGGTGCAAATTTCTGGTCAATAATGATTGGACGCATCCGGACCCCAGATGGGATGTCTATCATGGAAGATAGAGTTGCTAGCGAATCCGCAAACCTGTTATTCTCTCTTACCAGGTGAGTGAAATTTAACTTTTCAAACCGAGGGATTAACAAATCCAAGGTCTGATGGTAAATTATCATCTTTTCCTCTTTTACTTTCCAATCTCCTTTCGCTTGAGATACAACTAGGTTCGAATCCCCAATGACATCCAATCGCCTTGCCCCTAGTTCTAGGGCAGCTTCTAAACCGGCAATACAAGCCTTATACTCTGCCTCATTGTTCGAGACTTTGAACCGGAGCTTAAATGCTAAGGGGATACGGGAGTCGTCGGGCGCTATCAGCAACACCCCTATCCCATACCCATATTGATTTGACGCCCCGTCAAAGTACATCGTCCAAGTTTCATCTTCGATGTGCAGAATATCTTCATCTGGGAATAGGTACTTAACCGCTTCATCCCCTTCAACCGGGTGGTCGGCAAGGAACTCTGCCACTGCTCTTCCTTTTACGGACTTGCGCGTTACATACTTGAGGTCAAATTCGGAGAGTAACAGCAACCAATGAGCTAGCCTACCCGTAAGCGCTGGTTTCTCGAAAAGATATTTGATGGGATCAAGTCGTGAAACCAACATTATAGAGTGAGCTAACAGGTAGTGCCGCAACTTCCTAGTAGCCCATACCAAGGCCAGACATGCCTTCCGAGCGGAATGTAGCGGGTCTCGTAATCGAGCATCTTCTTGCTCAGGTAGTAGATGGCCCTTTCCACTTTATCTTCCGACTCTTGTGCGAGCATACAGCCCATTGTAGTCTCAGTCACTGACAGATACAATATCAACGGCTTCCCCGGTTTCGGTGGTGACAATACGGGCGGATTCTGTAGATACTCTTTAATCTGTTCAAACGCAGCTTGGCATCGGCCGTCCCAATGGAACTTCTTTCCTTTCTTTAAAAGACCAAAAAGTGGTTCACAAGTTAAGGTTAGTTTTGAGATAAACCGCCTTATGAATTGCATTTTACCCAGAAAGCCTCGCACCTCCTTTTCAGTCATTGGTGGTGGCATTTCTAAGATGGCCTTGATTTTAGAAGGGTCGACTTCGATGCCCCTTTGTGTAATCAGAAATCCCAACATTTTTCCCGCTGTAACACCAAACGTACATTTTTGAGGATTCAGCCGCAGCCTAAATTCCCTGATCCTTTGGAAAAACTTTTGCAAGGCGGTGTAGTGGCCCTCTCTTTCTTTGGACTTGACAATCATGTCGTCCACATACACCTCAACCTCTTTATGGATCATGTCATGTAATATTGTAGTTGCAGCCCGTTGATATGTAGCCCCAGCGTTCTTCAACCCAAACGGCATTACTCTGTAACAATATGTACCCCACGGGGTGGTAAAAGCAGTCTTCTCCCGGTCTTCGGGTGCCATTACTATCTGATTATAGCCTGAAAAGCCATCCATGAACGAGAGCAAAGCATGCCCCGCTGTGAAATCTACCAACTCGTCGATATGCGGCAAGGGAAAGTCATCCTTCGGACTAGCCCTGTTTAAGTCCCTGAAATCCACACATACCCGGATTCTGCCATCCTTCTTCGGCACTGGAACAATGTTGGCCAACCAAGTCGGGTATTCGGATACCAGTAGGAAGCCTGCGTCAATCTGCTTGGTGACCTCTTCCTTGATCTTAATGGCCCAGTTAGGGCGAATCCTTCTAAGTTTCTGTTTGACAGGTCGGGCCTCGGGGTCGAGAGGGATCCGTTGCTGTACAATCTCAGGATCGATTCCAGGCATGTCTTCGTAGGACCACGCGAAAACATCTTTGAAATCTTTTAATAAAGCGACTAAGCGCTCGCGTTCCTCCGAAGACAACGTGGACCCGATCTGGACCAGCCGCGGGTCCTTCTCAGTACCAACATTCACGGTAGTGATTTCATCCATTAAGGGTTTAACAAACCTCTCCTGCTCTTGTTCAATTACTCGTTGCAAAACCGGAGGAATTTCGTCCTCGTCGTTTTCATCAAAGTTTTGAAAGTCCTGATTTAAGCAATAAACCAAAGGTACAGAAAAGTACTCGGAAACCACAGTCACCTCATTCTCATTAGATACTTTTGAACCGTCCAATTCTTCTGTTACAACAGACTCAAAAGAGAAAGAAAAAGACGACCTGGACAGGACTGTGGCATCCGGGTTATCACCCCCAGGAATACCGGACTCAGACTCAGACGAGCTGGAACCTGATTCCGACTCACAAGACTCGGTGGAATCAGATTCCGGCTCACTACCTGACCCGGTGCTGCTTGACAAAAATCCTTCCTCGTACTGCCAGGTGAGGGAGGGTGCGATGGATGCATCCAAAATAGCTGATGGTAGGCCCGCAGCCGTTTCATCTCCGATCATGGACACCGAAGAGTCGTCCCCCAAGCACACCTGGTTGATCAAAGGATCTGAAAGTAGACAGGCCAGTGCTACCCCCATTTCAAACTCTGTGTCCGCAGACTCCAATTCCTTGCTATATTCAGCCTCAACTGTCGGGTTTGTCTGCTCTTCGGCGACATCATCCCCAGATAACTGCAAGTCGAAGAAAATTTCAAATCCCGGCATGCGTTTCTTTTCTTTATTCAGCCATGGCTCCGGAAAACCACAGAATGGGAAGTCTTCCCCCCCCCAGACGAAACGTCCATTCAAGGTACCCCGGATGGGCCGGTGCATCAATTCAAAAGGTTTCCCCATCTGTTTTGCCTTGGCCCTTCCTGCCATCTCTCTTCCTTTTCTTACCCAATCTTCCTTAGTGGGCAGATAACCCAAGCCGAAGGTATGAGGATTGTGTGGCACTTCGGCCAACGCTGCAATGCCCTTACGGCCGCTCTTCCCTAATCCCATCCCGGGGATGTATTGGAGTTTGTTCATGAGGTACACTGCTTGGGCACTAACATATATCCCTTCATTAGCGGCCATGACATTC